>JAGUQC010000004.1:2244326-2741542 GCA_018408605.1 Aspergillus unguis
CAACTACACCCCTCCCACCGTCAAGGACCCCATCTATGCGGTCTTCACTATGCTTGAAGCCGTCCGTCTCGTTGAGCCCGCGAGCGGCGTGCCCCGCGTCGACGCAGACAGCAACGCGCTTGTCATGTATTCCTCCCTTATGAACCCTTACCTCTCTCCCATTGGACCCAGATAATCCATTGTCATATACATGTACTGAACATCCAACAGTGGCCTCGGAATTGGCACCACCCCCGGCGCGTTGATCAGCCACGGCATCGACACAACGATCGTGGAAATCGACCCGGTAGTCCACAAATTCGCCATCGACCACTTTGGTCTTCCTCCGAACCACACCCCCGTTATTGAAGACGCGCGGGCCTTTGTCCAGAAGGCCCAGGGTGCCCCAGTCCCAAAGCAATACGACTACATTGTTCACGACGTCTTCACCGGCGGCGCAGAGCCAGTCGAGCTTTTCACCTACGAATTCATCAGTGGTTTGAATGCTCTCTTGAAGGATGATGGAGTTATTGCTATCGTACGCACACCCAACTCAACCAACCAAATCCAAACAAAATCCGTCAATCACCCAATCTAACTAGCTAACAGAACTACGCCGGCGACCTAAACCTCTACCCGACAGCGCTCTCAATCCGCACCATAAAGGCCATCTTCCCAACGTGCCGGCTCTTCCGCGAAGACGCCTCGTCCGAAGTCGGGCCCGACTTCACAAACATGGTCATCTTCTGCACAAAGTCCTCTTCGCACTTGGCGCCGCTTAAATTCAGGGACCCCGTCCCTGCTGATTTCCTGGAGAGCCGATTCCGCGCTAGGTATCTTTTGCCAAAGCATGAGGTTGATGCGAGCAGGTTCGAGACTGTTGAGGCTGGTGGACGCAGGGTACTTCATGCTGGTGAGACGGGGAGATTGCACAAGTATCAGGATCGCGGGGCGTTGGAGCATTGGAGCATTATGAGGACTGTGATGCCGGATAGAGTCTGGGAGGGGTGGTGAGTATACATTATCTATATCCTTGGTATAGTTTGTTTTATATATTTTAGAAGTGTACGTGGAACTGTGGGCGTCGTATATCAAGACGGGGTGGTGGTTGTATATTGTCGCTGATATATATAGACCCCCGGGGTTGTTACATACAAGCAAAGGCGGCGACAAAAGTGTATTACTACCTTGATTAAATAACCGAAAACCCATTCACTTAAGAGACACCGACTAGACAATAGTATGTTGTATGTATGATATTGAAAATTATAATTGTTATGACCTGACCAACAACAGTCCTAAATCACATCTACCACCTATTCCCATGAAATTGTAAAGTACTTGAAAAGGTATCTACGCTAACCACTCGACCGCATAATCAACAGTGTCCTGAAGCCGAAGCTGAAAAAGATAACATACGTACTCGATAGATGGGGTATGTACTGAACGAGCGAGGTGAAATGTGAAATGTCCACACGAATGCCAATTACCCAATCCGTGTCTCTGGGAATCTGATCCCAATGAATCAACAATTTTTCCCAGCCCAGGTAATTGAGGGTGCATCGAAAAATGATTTGCCTATACTGAGGGACTGCCCCGAGGACTGCCGCCAGTTCTTTTGGTCAGACCTGCAAAGAAGTTCGCTAGTGCTTGGTTGTTTGCTTTTTCGTCGCTTGGTGATGAGACGGGGTCCTTTCGCTGGGACCGGTTGGCTTCTCGATCCTGCAAACACGTATATTAGCGCAGTTCTCTTCGAAGAAAGGGTTCACCCTACCTTCAGCTTCTGAACCATGTCCTCCGCATCTACTTGAATGCCGCCCATGTTGAATTGTACTGGACCGATATGTTCGTTCACTCGGCTGTTATCTTCTAGCGGAGACATTTCCAATTGAGGAGCTTTCTTTGCTGCGCGGTCCTTCTCATCTTCAATCTTCAGCTGTTCTAATACTTCGAGCTGCTTGGTGAGGAAGCCTTGCATATCCGAGGTTTCGACTTCAATCTTGTTCCCGCTCTGTTGGCTTCCAGGATATGCTAGCGAGGTAGTCCGTTTAGGGTCCTTGATCGTTTGCTCGTATATCGCGACGGCACTTGTTCCGTCATCTTCTTCTGTGTCGTCCTCGTCATGAGCTGCGTCGTTTCCACTGAAAAGAGGCTCAGGCGGGTCCTGGATCTCAATAGACCAAGCTGTTGATATTCCCTCAATATTTGATCCTTCTCGGATAACTCGAATCTTTGCCCAGGAGTCCCAGTTCGTCGGGATCAATATCTTATCGCGTTCAATGAAGTTGGCTTTGAGAGATAGCTTCTTCACGAGAGAATGTATGCCGAGTGAGGAATGCAGTACGCTATGAAGGTTGTTTGCCTGGAAAGGTTTGGTGTATATTAGAGACGCGCCATCTGCAATAGTTAGCTACATCCTAATTCAGGGAAGGTAACGTACGTTTAACCAATAACGTTCTCATGAATTGGTGGATAAAGTCGAATTCGTCCTCGTGCCAGCCGTGATCACGCTCCAACTTTTCCATTTTGTCAGTCTACACAGACGTTAGCGTTACCCCTCCCAGTTTTGAGAGAACGTACTCCTTGGCAAACGACGCAAAGAGGCACCCCAAGCCCTTCATCCCACTCCCCGGGACCTATAATCGCAGAGCCAGAGCTCGCTGCCTGTGATCCTGCAGAGCTGGCATCTATTCCCTTCTTCCGCTCCCTCCACTGTGTCATATTGTCTTCCATCACTACCTTGGTTTCGTCATCCAGCGAAATAAGGACATGGCGCAAGAGGCGGACCCATTCTCGAAGCCGCCGTACCCACGTCCACGGATCTGACCAATCTAGAAGAATCACGACTGACGTTTCGGGGATGGATTGAGGCGTCAAGAGCGGTTTGAGGAGGGGTGCGAAGGATAACGAGGGTTCGGAGAGGAGATATGCAGAAACGCGCGCCAATGTGTCTGGGGAGATAATATCAGTATTTTAACCCTTCAGCCAGCCAACCGACACCATGCCACAACTCACCTTCCTGGTCCGCATCCAAAACATCCAGGTACGTATACCCTAGAGCGAACTGGTTGGCAACAGGCGGTAGCTTGCCCTTGCGATTGCGCTTTTCGCTCGATAGGCTTGGATCCGAAGTATCTGCAGAGTAGGCTTCTAGAAATTCTCTCTGGCTTTCAGGTGTGCCTCCTGAAGGGAACCGGGAGATTAGCAATGGCCTGAATAGAGCTCATGGAACCTCCGTACCTAATATCAGTAGATTCTTCTCCGGCAAGCGCTTCCCGGTCGCAGCGCTATCTAGCATAGACGACCAAATGTTCTTCTTCGGCCCATCTTTGCTGGATGGCCGACTGTTGTTCCCCGTGCTTGATCTTTTGGAATTCTGATTTGATGCGGACATTGTCTCTCGATTTAACCACGCTCAAGCGGCGCAGATCATTCCAAGCTCCTCCGAGAAACGGTATTGGCAGCCCCGGCAGGTTTGACGCGCTGCTCAGTGTGGTGTCGGCGAAGAAGCGGGAGCGGAGCAGATCAGGGGACGTGTCGGGAGTTGATAAACTAAGATCGCGGCGTTTGTAGATTGATATGGCGTAAACGGAGTGTTTTGTGGTGTCCGGGGATTCGCAGCGTCGTCCAGTTCATAGTACTGAAGTCAGGATCATCAGCAAGGCGAGGAAACCGTTGTCGTTCTATGTCCTTTCTCCTGGATCCACAACACTCCTTCACCCCCAAATAACTCTTTTCGGGGAGCTAGGTCACGTGATTGCAGACACGGCGGGAGCTATCATTTGGTTTCAAGACTCTAGGATCTATTCTCCCTCAGACAAGAGAAACACCATGAATAACATCCGCCAAGTTCAAGCGCTAAACAAGCGCGAGCTAGAGAATGCAGTGTATGTTCACAATTTTCTCCTCACTACGCATTGTCAGTTCCGCTAACGTGTCTCGATTTTTAGCGCTCCTGAAGCTTCATGGCACGCCGATTATCGCGACACAGCTTACATCTACATCGGCGGCCTCCCATTCGATCTGTCAGAGGGAGATATTGTCACAATCTTCTCGCAGTACGGCGAGCCAGTACATATTAATCTAGTGCGCGACAAAGAGACCGGAAAGAGCAAAGGCTTCGCTTTCTTGAAGTATGAGGATCAGCGCAGTACGGACCTTGCAGTTGACAACCTGGGTGGCGCAACAGTTCTTGGGCGGATGCTACGGGTGGATCATACGAGATACAAGAAACGCGACGAGGAAGAGGACACAAACAATGTTGCAAAGCTGATGGGCGACGCAGTTGATAAGGGAGGTGACGATACGGATGATGAGGGAAGGAGAAGGCGAAAGAGGAGAGGAAGTGAAGAAAAGGAGCCACGAAGGCGCCAACTGCTGAAGGAAGAGATTGAATTGGAGGAGCTCATACGGAACCATGATGACGAGGATCCTATGAAGGAATATCTCATTGGCGAAAAGCGTGAGGAAGTAGCCCAGGCTTTGGAGAAAGAGGCAAGAAAAGAAAAGTCGTCGCGGCGGCGAGAGTCCAGTCGGGATAGGTCAAGTCGTCACTCTCGCCATCATCATCGCCGCCATCGACGTGACGATGATCGGTCGCGCTCTAGAGAGAGGAGCAGCCGAGACTACAAAGAGCGAGATCGAAGAGATAGATCTTACAGAGACAGGACTCCGGAGCGTTCCCGTTCACCTGCATCTCGACGAGAGCGGGATAGACATGACCGTCGTCGATAACTTGGTGGCCCACCCACATTGTTGTTTCACTGTCAATGTACCGGTTATGATCGACATTGACGAACAGCAGTGCAGTAGTTGAGTCAATATCAAACCCTCCTGCGCCAGTTCTGATGAGCGGTCTGTACGTTTGGACGGGATGCCGCTGCTGAACAATGTCGGACTCTTGGCTTATCTTGGGGAAACGCAATGCGCTTATCAAATATACTGCGACCTCACCTTCCGCCGCCCAGATACCTCTTCCAGCCTTTCCTTACGCAAACTCGCTTGCCCTCTTCGCCCTCATAGAGGACAAACTTCTCCCACCTGCCATCAGTACCTGAGCCAAGGACAATTAAGGTACGGTCGTCGGACCAGCCTATGACACCTTTCAGGGGTCGCGCTAATGCCGAACTCACAGCTGGGTTTGGGTCATACCCTTCGTCACCCATTTCGAAATGTGCACTGGCAAAAGAGTAAACATCAGAGAACATCCTCGGGAGCAGTGGTATCTTTCCAAGGATACCCCACTTGTTGTTCGCCCCCTCGTCTGATGAAGATGCGTGCTGGTTTTTATAGGGAAGATTTTGTGGATGTGGGAGGTCAAAAACATGGAGCGTGGACTTGTCTGATGTCACAGCCAATAAATTGTTTGATGGCGAGATGGCAAGTGAAAATATGATGGCACGGTCCACGCCCCTTCGGAGTTCGGCCACTTTAGAACAGCTGCTTGTAGCAAATACTCGGATCAGAGTGCCCTAATAGCTGTATCAATAAATGGTTCGGATCAGAATAAACCAAAAAACATACCGCTTCGCTCGCCGTTGCAAGCACCTCTCCATCAGGACTTAGAGTCATAGCACGTAGTGGTGTACTATGGGCAGGTATAATGGAGACATTTCCCGTCTCCAGTTCGACGCATTGAACCTGTCCGGATGATCGACCAGGAAAAGCCAGCAGCTTCTGTCCTAGACATGCCAGTCCCAGCGGATTATCCGCAGTGTCGAATACCGAAAGCTTTTTAGGTGGAATGGAGAAGGCGAATGTATGAATACTATTCAGTAAGGCGACCACAATACGCGACTTGGATAACCGGACACCCAGTACAGAGGTCCGGAACTCCAGGGTAATAACGGCTTTATTCTTCGTATCATCCCAAATGACCAGCTATTCTGATTTTTAGCGAAATCATCTGAAGGTATTGAGTCAACTCAGCGCACCTTGTTTTGCGGAAACTTTGGTTGTCTACCTCCGCCGACAAGTGCGAGGTAGTTGGTATGTCCGAGCATGACGGCGAGGCCTATCCCGCCATTAAGATCTAGAATATTTCACGATTAGTGACATGCTCGATCGATGCTTGACAATGTGCATACTTTGAGACACTTTGAGCTCGCATGGATTAGACGTGAAAACTTCACAAGTCAGTAATATATTTTCAAGTCTAGAGCCCGACCTACCGCTGTACCCGGTATCTAAACCAACGGAGAAGAAAGAGTTGTCGCTGTTGAAGGTTGTCGACTGAGAATATGCCCCTCTAGACTCGTCTATAACCTGTCGTGTATTCATACTGACAGTAGAGCCCCCAGCTTATCTAGGAGAGCAGAGCAGAGCTTGGAGGCAAGAGACGTTGAAGACGTAAAGCTGGGGTGATCAACGTCCCGCGACCTTATTCAAGCTGTCGTCCATCCACGGGTCCAAGCTCACCGCACTAAACCGTTTATGGCCTCATACTCCAGCGACGGGGGACGCGGGGTATCAGCCCTGTGAGCAAATTTATATCTGGAAATAAGCTGGAGAGTAGTAACCTAACAGTTGGTGCTAGAATGAAGAAACTTTACCAATTATTGAGCTTTCAATGTGCTTTTTGATGTGTTCTATGACGATCTCACGTGATTCAACACCATGAAGTATGAGATAGCCACCATTAAGACCTTGAGATGCCGAAAATAATATTTCCTAGCATTCCAAGTTTATCATTACTCAGAGAACAAGCTTCCTTGGCTTCACAAGATGCAAATTTCGTTGTCTGCGATGTTCATAATCGCCGAAATGTCCGCCGAAATAGAGGCCTCAGGCAACGATCTTCAATAGTGGACGACCGACCCGCAGCCCGCAACCGCGGAGAGGCAGCATCTGGCTCCCCAAATTACTATTTACCCCTGAAAATGATCAATCCCGTCACAAAGGAATTCGTGAATATGATACGACGACCACCCAACTTTGGGCCAAAGAATTGAGTCGAGCTGCCGGACCTCATTAGGCTTGCTATTGATCCTTGAACAATTATCCATTCATGAGGACATCTGTGATAAAAGGTAATGGTGGCTTGAGCTTGGGTATTAAGGTTCCCGTTGCTTTCATTCAGGCTGTACTCTGTAAATTCGATCAAGCTAGCTGGCCTCTCACCAAGCCAGACCGTAGACCTTCAGATTCGAACACAATATTTGTCGACTCTTTCATAGAAATGCACCCATGTAGCCTCTCCCCGGTGTTTTACGTAGCACTGCTTGGATACACAGTCTCGGAGCAATCCTGAGCAATCCATCTGAAGTTTGTGTACTAACGATACCAATAAATATTACGAGTCTCAGTCAATTGGCTAGGATCGAAGTCTATAATTGGTCCACAACCAGAAAGGGGGAGCTGTACGGTAAGGATAGCGTATTCGATACCGACTAAACCGCAATGAGCTGCCTTCCCCCCTAAACTGCCAGCAATCAAGTCCCTCTACCAACGGACGCTCACTCTCGACCTTCTCGACCTCTCTCTGCTGGTTCCAACTCGACTTCAGGAGTCCAGCAGTTCGTTCCCTTCTCCATTCCTGCTTCATCTCCCTCTCCGCGGTCCTTCCACTCGCTATTCTCCTCTTTCCTCGCTCAATTCCCTGGTCTTTCTCTCTCGTTCTCGCGGCTCCCCTTTTCTAGCCCACCATGTCGTCCGCGTACAATCCGGTATGTGAACTTCCCCTTTCTGGCTTCAGGGCTCAAAGCTCCGATCCACCTCGCATCTATATGTTTTCTCAATCAATCGCTAACCTTTTTATCTGCATTAGCACTCTGCCGTGAGCGCCCCCTCGCTTGTCCCTGAAATAACCGCATAGACGCCGGAAACTAATGCTCGTTGCGCACCTTCCAGATCAAGCTCCGCCGAAAGAAGAATGTCAAGAAGGGTATCCAGTTCTGCTTGATGGTTTGTGGTGCCAGCGGAACCGGTGCGTGATAACCATCCTCAAAATTACCATCCGATCGTTTACAGAATTGACGGATATGTTCCACGGCAGGCCGCACGACTTTTGTCAACACTCTTTGCGGAAAGCAAGTTCTGGAAGGCAAGGATGCAGATGATGCTGCCAATGCTCACATTGAGGAAGGCGTCCGCATCAAGCCAGTCACAGTTGGTTAGTTTGGTCAGACACGGTCGCCGAAAGGACCAGCTAATTCGTTATATCAGAGCTCGAATTGGACGACGAGGGCACCCGAATCTCCCTCACCATCGTTGATACCCCGGGCTTCGGTGACCAGATTGACAATGAAGCCAGGCATGTGGTTACCGCTGCTGAATTGAATACGTGGCGCCTAGCTGACTGTTTTGTAGCTTTGGCGAAATTGTTGGATACCTAGAACGCCAATACGACGATATTCTCGCCGAGGAATCACGAATTAAGCGAAACCCTCGTTTCAGAGACAACCGTGTCCACGTTCTCTTGTATTTCATCACACCAACCGGTCATGGCCTCCGTGAGCTCGACATTGAATTGATGAAGCGTCTCTCCCCGCGTGTGAACGTGATCCCCGTCATTGGAAAGGCCGACTCCCTTACGCCCGCCGAACTTGCCGAGTCGAAAAAGCTTATCATGGAAGATATTGAGCACTACCGCATTCCTGTTTACAACTTCCCCTACGATATCGAAGAGGATGACGAAGACACTGTTGAGGAGAATGCCGAGCTGCGAGGACTGATGCCCTTCGCCATCGTTGGCTCCGACGACTTCGTGGAAATCGATAGCCGCAAGGTGCGCGCCAGGCAGTATCCCTGGGGTGTTGTCGAGGTTGAGAACCCCCGACACTCGGACTTCTTGGCGATTCGAAGCGCACTCCTGCACAGCCATCTGGCAGATCTCAAGGAGATCACTCACGATTTCCTATACGAAAACTACCGTACCGAGAAGCTTAGCAAGAGCGTTGACGGTGCTGCTACGTATGTCTATCCATTCGTCTTAGAAATATGACCATGCTAACGAAACCAGGAGCAACAACGACTCATCTATCAACCCCGAAGACTTGGCTACCCAATCCGTCCGCCTGAAGGAGGAACAGCTCCGTCGCGAAGAAGAGAAGCTTCGCGAGATCGAGCTCAAGGTGCAGCGTGAGATTGCTGAGAAGCGCCAGGAACTCTTGGCACGCGAGAGTCAATTGAGGGAGATCGAGGCCCGCATGGCCCGCGAGGCAAGCCAGGGAGAAGGTACCGAGGCCGAGGCTTAATCTTCTCCAAGATTGATCGTCCGCGGGTAACGGCTTGCCATTCTTCACGCCGTCTGTGCCTATGCTATGAAACTCGTGGCGCAGCGGCTTATAATTGCTATGGGGATAATATTATTCGACTACTGTTTCTTCACGTTAATAGCTTTCTTTGGAAGAGAAGGAAGAGCCAATGCAACCAACCATTCCGTGTGCTTCGATGACTGCTCCCGTGTCCCGGCGGACGGACGTGCGGTGCTCTCCACTCCCTCGCAGCTTTCCTTGCCTTCTTTCATGTCTTTTCTTAATTCGGCTCAAGAATCTCTTCTTTGTTTCCCGCTCGAGGTCAAAGATAGCATCTTTTAATCGTTGACAGCTGTGGCTGGAGCACTCGCATCCTTCTCCTTACCCTATTTCTTTATACCTGCTTTTATCCATGACACCTGTCTCCAATCTCAGCAGCGCAGCAAGATTCCCTCTTTTGTCTTTTCATATTGCGTGCTCTTGTTGCTTATGTCTTCGCCCACTATTATCTTGTCTTTTAGTTGAATAGTAGTATATGAGGAAGAAAAGCATATCTGATTCAATTGCACTACTCAATTAACTTAGACTAAACATAAGATGATCGCATTTTCTCATTCTGATCAGCAGCGGCTTTTCAGTCTGTTCTCATACTTCTGGCGGGATTGTCTCTTGCGATAACCTCCACGCTTGTTCGACTCATCCCAGTCTTTCCCATTGTCCTTGCCATCGTCATCGTCGTCTTCATCTTTGCCGTCGTACTTATTCCATTCTTTCTCGTCATCGTCATTCTCATCATCGTAATCATCGTCATCACCTTCATAGCCCTTCTCATCGTCCTGGCCTCCATGTTCCTTGCCACCATGGGCTTGCTTTTCTTTCGAACCACCTTCTATCCCTTTGCCATGACCGTTCCAATTCTCCTCATCGTCGTATTCTTCTTCGTCTTCTGCCCCTTTTCCTTCATCATCGACGTCGTTGTCGTCCTCATCATACTCATCATTCTTATCAGAATAATCACCATGACCACCCTTGTCTTGATCTCCTCCCATTTTCCCACCGTGTCCTTGTCCAGCACTCCAAATCCCCATTTCGACATTTTGCGCATTCTGGCCATTCTGGCCATGTTGTCCAACCTGACCATTGTATCCGCTCTGCCAAGTCTGACCGGTCTTTCCATTTTGGCCGCTCTGGTCATTCTGATCTTCATCTTCGTTCTCACTCTCGTGCTCGTCCTCATCTTCCTCTTCATATTCATCTTCATAATCATCTTCTCCTTCGTCCCCATCCTCATCATGATTGGCACCGTTGTCGCCATTATTGTAAGACCAGCCGTTATCCCCGGAGTAGCCGTTATGGAAATTCTCATCTTGGCCCTGAGCCTGCACTTGTCCTTGCCCCTGGGCTTGACCTTGACCTGGAGCTTGGCCTTGGGATGGTGATGTTCCCTGCCCTTGAGCCTCCCCTTGTACTTGTCCTTGTCCTTGACTCTGAGAGGGCGATGTTCCCTGGACTGGTGATGTTCCTTGTCCTTGTCCTTGGCCTGGAGACGGCGATACTCCCTGGACCGGTACTACACCTTGTCCCTGCCCCTGTCCCTGAGCTTGGCCCTGTCCCTGAGCTTGGCCCTGACCCTGACCTTGAATTTGGCCCTGGGCTTGTCCTTGACCCTGGTTATAGGAAGGAAGCAGCGTAGCAATAGGCGTCGAAGTCGGCGGCGCCCACGAATCCTGTTCACCCTGCATCTCGCCCTGCCACTGCTCTTCGTCTTGCTCTTCATCTTGCTCTTGCTCTTGCTCTTGCCATTGAGCCTGAGCATGGTCAGAACCTTCCTGACCGTTATCGTGACTAGGGAACCCGTGAGACCCCCCGGGCACGGGAGCAGGAACTGGAGCTGCTACCGGGGCTGGCAGAGGAGCTGCATTTATCTGGTGCGGTAACAAAGCCAGGAAGACCACGAAGATGATAAAGGGTGTCATTGGCGTTGAGAGGAGGCTGAAGGGCCTCGAAGTGATTTTGGAGACCATGGTTGCGGTATTTTCTCTTTCTCAAGAACTACCTGGGCTCGGGAAGAGATATTGAGAAATGGTAAGGAAGTAGAAGGAAGAAGAGTCAGAAATGTAGCTGATTTAAATTGTTAAATAAGATATATGTAACCTTAAGTAGTCAGGGAGAAAGAAAAAAAAAAGGTCGTTACTTTGCATCATCACTCATTATCCAGATTCTCTCAGAGCTTCCGAAAACACAAGCTTGCTGGTGTTAAGCTGCGATTAGGTGCGCTAAGTGGCAGGTGGAAGTATAAAAGTGTGGACTGACTCCCGGAAACCTTACCCTTGGGTGTCTGGGTATAACCTGACCTGAATCTAAAGCTCTGGACTCTCGAGCCGCCGTTCTCGCAAATATTCCACGGGATAAAATTGTCACCTAAGTAGCCGGAGGGTTCAAATTCGGGTCGAACGATGTACCGTCCATTAAAAAATCCATTGCCCCAAACCTTGATGGATCGATTGTTGCGGCAAGATCGGGGAGTAAACCTCCATCGCCTAATAAGCTATCCGGAAGCTGCATATGCGGTTCTGCTTGTGGGCTGATGAGAGGTTGCGGTTGGGTCAGGCTTTGTCCATCGCTTGGGGTTGTGCTGAGTTGGAAGAAATCGAGGACTTCAGAGTAGCTGTACATTTGTTAGTAGTCCTCTGCCCTACATTGGGGTTGTAGGACACATACATCATAATCTTCCAATCATCAACGGGTAATTCGGCGTCATAGAATGACCAGTCGAACTTTTGTGTTGCAGCGGGTTCGTCTTCTGGGTCGTGGTAGGGTGCCATGTAAGGGTGTTTTAGGGCTTGCCCGGCGGGGATACGCTGGTCTGGGTCGAAAAGTAGGAGATTCTGGAGGAGGTTTAATGCTGGAAGGATTGCGTCAGTGATCTGCATAATCATTGGCCTAGAGTTCACTTGCGTACCTTCGTCCTCGGCATTAGGTATGACATCTTTCAATGGTCGGGGTTCTCTTTTCTCCATGGACTGCACCACTCGGCGAGTCTGTAGTGTGATATTATTAGCTCAGGGTTTCAGTGGCTCAGAGTTTGCAAGGTGGTGTGAAAGTGGGCACGTACATTAGTCGTCGTAATCCGATCAATGACCTTGTCTGGCGGATTCCCAAGCAAGTCTATAATCAACCAAAACTGGTTGATATGGTCTGTCCCTGGGAATAGTGGTCGTCCCAACAACATTTCCGCAAGTATACAGCCCACACTCCAAAGATCAACCTGATGACCGTACCTCTGCCAGGTCAACATGATCTCCGGAGCGCGATAATACCTCGTCGACACGTATCCCGTCATTTGCGGTTCCTGGATCCGAGCCAGCCCAAAGTCGCAAATCTTAAGGTCGCAGTTCTCGTTTATGAGGAGATTCCCCGGTTTCAAGTCTCGATGGATCACGCCTGCTGAGTGTATGTATTTCAGACCGCGCTGTAATTAGACAACAAACACACGAAACAGAGCACGGTTTCGTCAGCCTTCAGCCTCACAGCAGTGATTCTCCAAGGAGGAGATTAGTTGTGGGATGCAAGTGATGTGTTCTGTCTGCTTACCAGGATTTGGTATGTGAAGTACTGAACGAACTTGCCCTCGAGGGGCTTTCCGTTGAGGAGACGATGGAGGTCGGTTCCTAGGAGTTCGGTGACGAGGTACCTGGGTCGTCAGTTTTGAGGACACTGGGTGTAACGGACGGGTTCCGTACACGTCTTCCAAAGGTGAGATGAAGATATCGCTCATGTTGATAAGCTGCCGAATGTCAGCTTCGGCCGGAAGTTCTTCGTCCACGGGGCGGATCGCACATTATCATGTCGCAGCTGTTTAAGGAGCTTCACTTCTCGATACGTTCGTTTCGCAACTGCAGAGCTGTCGAATGGCTTCATCATCTTCTTGATCGCAACGGCACTTTCCGAAATCAAGTCATATGCGGAGCTGCAACCTGTCAGTTTCCCCCGCCAACTGCATCAAGGCTTCCGAGGAGCTACCAAACGATGCCCGCAGTGCCGAGGCCAACGGGCTGTAGGTTCGCATATCTACAAGTGTTAGCTGGCGCCGTGTCAGGCCATCGTGGGGCAGCGGAAGTACCGGCTGGTGGTCTCGAAGGTGGTTCCCAGGATTTCCGAGCGTACGAACTCAGCCATTTCGTGGGGTGAAGTGTTGAGGGGATGAAGTGATAGTGAGGGGAGAAAAGAAAGTAAAGTGGAGGAGCCGTGGAAGCCTGGCACCGCGGGCATTACGGTTGAGTGTTTATCGTTGCAATACTCCCGCAGTGACAATTCTGATTGGCGGGTCGAGTTACCAGATCCCCTGTGCTCATTTTATTTCTTTCTCACTATCAAAGTCTCATTTTTTTTGTTTTATATCTGACTAGGTCCCCTGACTGAGCCCTCGTCCACCGTCACCATTTCGATCAACAGTTCCAACACTTTGATGTCGCCCGTTTGCCGGATCACCGAAATGCCGTTCCCCCGCAGGATTTCCAGCAGCTGGAGCTTGGTCATTTCGAGCTGCAAGTCAGCACTATTCTCCAGAGCATGCTGCTGATACGCCTGACTGTCGAGACGCCGGCGCGTGAGCACGCCGTTCTTAAGGATCAAACGCCATTTCTCAGCTACATCCTGGACATCCAAGTCAATACTAAAAGAAGCCTTTGGTGCTTTCTCGCTGTCCAACTGCACGGATAAAATCTCGAAACACTGCTCGATGCTCAACTTCTCGCCCAGCGGAGTGCGACCTCCTGCAACCATGCCTGCCTTTTTCCCGGTCCGAAGCTCCTGCGCTGCTGTCAGGTAGAAGTTGCGCCAAGTTGCGTTTTCCGCGCCGAATCCGAGCTGTTCGTATGCTGTTGCGAGGAGGTTTTGTACTCTCGGTTCGACATCATCTGGGTTTGCAGCAGCAGCGTGGGCGAGGAGGGTTGCGGCAAACCGGTAGTCTTTTCGTTGCAAAAATTCCTCTGCTTTGTCGCAGATACCTGCAGCTCCGCCGAAGCACTCTACGTATCGTTGTCCTTCTTCCTTTGGTGGGTATTGCCAGAGGTGTTCAGGTCGTCCGTCGAACCAAGTCAGATATTTCTGATAGATTCCCTGGAGCTGTCAGCTTGATTTCATCCCCAGTCGCGATTATCATACCTTGACATTATGGCTTAGAGAACCATAAAATCCCCGGCAATGCCAGGCCTGTTCAAGGGCAGGAGGGAGCACCATCTGCTCTGCAATCTCCGTGCCTGTCAAACCCAGGTTCATCAAACGGACTGTCTGATCATGCATATAACCATACAAATCACGTTGCTCTTCCAGTCTCGTCACAAGCTCTTCCTGGCCCCAAGTCGGCCAGTTGTGGCTGCCAAAGACGACATCCGACCCATGTCCGAACAGAACAATAGCCTCGTCGAGGTACCCTGACCAAGCCTTTGCATCGCGCACCTGCGCCCCGCGCAACGTCACGACATTATGCATGCAATTCGTTGCTGTCTCGGGTATACAGAGGGCTCTGAAGTCCGGGAAATGGAAGTTTATTTCTGCTGGCGCTTCAGTGCCGGGAACCATCTGGAAGACGATCCTCACGCCATCAATGATGTGCTCTTCGCCTGTTTCCTGAATCAGGAGGTTCGGGGGGATCAGGCTTGTTGTCCCGACGCTAGAACCCATTCCCAACCCCGTCCCAATTTGCCCTGTCGAACTCCGCGGTAAGGCATTGCCGTACATGAAGGCGCCTCTCCTCCTCATTGCTGGACCGGCAAGAATACTCTCACTCAGGATCGCCTCCATGAACCCCTCGGGTGCGATGATAGGTATATTCTCTCCGGCGCCAGCGTCAATCACTCCGCCAGCACCCATATAATGGTCCCCGTGCGAATGCGAATAAATCACGCACTTGACCGCCCTCCTCTTCCCCTCAGTCTTCTCCCGATGCTCATAATACATCTCCAGTCCCACCTTCGCACACTCGCACGAAACCAGCGGATCAATTACAATGATCCCCTCTTTCCCTTCGACAATCGTCATATTCGACAGGTCGTACCCGCGCACTTGGTATATCCCCGGGCAGATCTCAAACAAACCATGCTTGGAATTCAATTGTCCCTGACGCCAGAGATTCGGGTGTGCTGTAGGTGGGCACTCAGCTTTCATAAAGTCCCAAGCCGAGGCGTTCCATACGACACGAGAGGAGTCCGAGGAGTGCGTGATTACTCCGGGATCTAGCGAGGCGATGAAGCCGCGCGATGCAGCGTCATAGTCTCGGGTGTCGCTGAATGAGGGTGGCATTTTCGTATTTGGATTTTAATTACCAGGCAGGTCAGGAACGATCCAGGTACGCTTGTTTGACCTGCGAAATATTGTGTAGGTTTTAAACAGATGTAGATGACTGCGAAGCCTTATTTATCTGTAAAATGCCCCGGCGTAAACTTCCGACTTGGAGATGGGCTACGTTATGTACTTGGAGATAGTCTACGGGATACGGATAACGGCACGCGGGGTACCGAGTCTGTTCTCTAGAGCATTGGTCAGTTTTTACAGCGCTAAATTATACTAATTAACTATATTCCGTTTTCCTGGATACTCAGAGTAAACTAGTATGACACTATCCATACCTCAGTAGCCAGTATACCAGCAGTCTGCCTCCAGGACCGCTTGTACACGATGAGGCATCATCTCACACGGCCTCTTCAGAACCGGTGTGAGACTGTATTACTATACTATCCTCTACATTCTCGACCCGTATTTGGGCATTTGTATAGCTTCAACTAGCCATCTTGAGAACGCGGGAAATTAGTTACTACTAGCGCCTTGGCTACGTAAAGGCGTTGTCTAAACATCTGCCTACCCACTGTACAGTATCTCCGACATCGTTGATCTGGAATCTGCGCCGTGGGTACTTGAGCCTCAAAGGACCTAACATATCATTCTGTGCCTGAATATGGAGTATGAAGTAGTGGAGACTGACATTGCGCAAAGAAAAACAGCGATGGCGCCATACTCGGCCCGTCGCTGTCTACGTTGCTAGCCCTAGTCACGAGTCAGGTTCCATCCGGTGAGGTCTCCGAACCTACGGAGGATTCTCACAGTTGCAGTAATACGAGTTGGAGGAAATACGCCAGCCGTTACCAGAAATCAATAAGGTTCATCTCTGGCTGTTTATCAGGTTTTGCCTCCTTAGGACGATCACCGAAGGAGAGGGTGTCCCGAGCACCGCTAGGCACAGTACTGTGTTTGGTATCAACCTTAGAGCTCACGGGCTGCATCCTCTCCTCCATTTCCGCGATCTGTTCAAGACGGGCGTCATGCTCTTTCGAAGCCCCTTGCGCATAAGCCCGATAGCTCTCGATAGCAGAGCGCCGCTCACTGTCTTGCTGATATGACCTGTTTTTCGTGTCGACTGAAACCCAGCCCGGCACCGCTGTATTAGTTTGAGCCTCAGCAAGAGCTTCGAGGCGCTTGCTCTCCTCACAATCACAGTTACAGGTATGCATTGTAGCGCAGGACGTCTTGCAAAAGTGTTTGCACGCCATTTGCCGGTTGCAAGTCTCTTTGCACTGAACCATTTCGTGTGGGAAGCTTTGCAACAGGTCAGCCTTTTCGTCCAGATCACGTCGAGATGCCTTACATACATATGGCAGCGCATTGTGCACTTATGACCACAGCTGAGCTTCTCACCGCAGGCAAGCTCGCACCCACCATTTATTTTCCGCCAGTCCTCGGGTTCTAGCAGTTGTTAGAAGGTCAAGGTTAGAAATGATTCAGGTCAACTGACCTTTGACATACCCCCTGGACTTGTGTTTCACACACGTCAACGGGAATTCATGTCCAATTCGAGGCTCAGGATTCTTGTTGCCCAGCACTCGAAGTACTTGAGCCCAAAGTTCGTCAGAAGCAAGCAGGTCGGCATTTCCAAACATATAGAAGCCTCGTCGAGCTCGAGAGAGTGCAACGCAAACTCGATTCGCGATTGACAAGAAACCTATACCCTTTCTACCATTTCTGACCAGAGACAGAATTACCACCTCGTTCTCTTCGCCTTGATAGGAGTCCACAGTCACGACTTTGATGTAATGCCCTTGAAGAAAGGAGTGGTTCCTCATGAGCTTCAAGATTCTCTTCCTTTGCCCGTTGTAGAACGTTAGCACTGTGATGTCTTTAACCGCAACGTTGTTGAGAACCAGATAAATGAAGAACTCCACAATCATCTCTGCTTCCTTTTCGTTGTACTTTGAGGACATATCGTCGAAGCTCTCCGACCAATCATGCGAGAAAAGAAACGAACGGATGCTACCCATTCCCGGGACTTCTTCGTGTTTTTGGACGGATTCATGATCCTGCAACGGCCCGTAGATTGGTGTCAAAAGCTGGCGAATCTCGGGTGCCATTCGTCGCTGACGTTGGAGTGTGACATACTTCATTCCGTTTTTGACCAGGCGCTCAAACATGGACACAGCCAAGTAGTACGGGTCTCCCTCCAGTTCCTGCAACGAACAATGTCCACGCAGCTGTTGGTGATCTCCGACGAGAATTAGTTGTTGGAGGGAGTCTAGGCATGCCGCAGCTATGGGCCCCTCAATTGCCTCTGCTGCTTCTTCGATCAAGACGATTTTCGGTTTCAAGCTTGATATAAGTGCTCGGTATTTGCTCAGCCCCGTTGTTGTCATCCCGAGAATTTTGGTGTTTTGGAGTAGGAGATGGTCCATTTCCCATCGGCCAATCTGAAGATCCTTGCAATTGTCTTCGTATCTCGACAGAAGCTGGCGGAATTCGCGCAGCAGCCTTGCCTTCAGCTGCCCTCGAAGTTCGTTATAGACCCAGCCACGGTCGCCGACAGGGACCTGCCAAAGATTGTCATAGTCAAGATAGTCACTACGATCAGATCCAACGTCGACTCGAACTTTACCGTAGAATCCCTCGCGAAGCCCGACGTATGTGCCTTTGAGGGTTTCATAATCGTCGTCATCATTCAAGCCCTGCTCGGCTTCCATCTCCTTCAGTTGCTCGTATTCCAAGTCCACTTCATCCCCCGCAAACCCGAAGTTTTCAGCATTGTATTCGACTTCAAAAATGCCTGCTTGGTCCCCCAGCCACGCCGCTAACGAGTCAGCTCCGCCAGCCTGGTCAGCGCTGACCCAGCGTTTGGCTTGATTTTCAAGGAAGTCAACCTGCTTCGTCGTTAGAATACCATACTGTTTGAATACCGTGGTCGGGATTGGAGAGTCAGAGTTTCCCTCGTTGAACGGCTGCAAGAGCTCTGAAATGGCAGTGAACAACTGTTTCTTGACCTTATACGCTCTCCCACTGGTACCACCAAAAATGTTGGGCTTGGTTCCGTCTTCGTGCCGGATGTTGAATAGTGTACGTTTCTTAATATCTGCATCACTGCTTCTGGCGCCTAAGCGAACATACTGCCTCTCGAAGCGTGAAACATGCGTCAGGATTTGGTCTAGGGCATGATTCGTTTGAGAGGCGACAATGATTGGTGGGTCGTCGGGCTTCATATTTGACAGCATTATTCGCAATACCAGGACAGAGACGTATGTTTTTCCAGTCCCCGGAGGCCCTTGGATGACAGCGAGTTGTTTCGTAAGCATCTGCTCTAAAGCTGCCCATTGCATTGCATCCAAATCGCCAATGGGAGACTTAGGCCAGTTTTTTAGAATGTCAACCTTCTCCTCCTTTGAGTCGACGATGATGGAATTGATTCCAACAATAGGGCTGTCTGCCACATAACTGGGAGCCATAGTCTCAGGGTTCAAGAAGCAGATATGCTCTGAAAGAGGGAACCTATCTTTGTGTTAAGCTCTTGACCGGTTACTAATCGCGGACTACATACCTTTCATCGTTTAGCTTTTGGAGAGCTGTCATAGTATGTCTTGAAGCCTCATAGTATCCCTGTTTTGCCTCTATCATGACCCATTCCAACTGAGGATCGAAGTTCGCATCAGCCGGATTGGCAAAGAAGATATCGACCTCTGGGGGCAGTGCTTGGACTCCTTCCAGCGGTCTAGCAGCAATGATGGCAATGACACACTTGGTTTGAAAGGCATCATCTGCAGGCGACAAGGCAACAACCGAGCCACTGACCAAACGCTTTGAGTATTCCCAAGCGATGTTTCTCCCGGCCCTGTTTGTTGAGAACTGAATCTTGAACGCAAGCCCGCGGTTGGCAAATGTCAATCCGATAACGTGGATCTAAGCCAATTAATTGCTGCTACTGCTAGTAATCAGAGGGGAAGACCTTTTCGTAGACAAAGACGTGCTTATCGTCGTCCATATCCGGATTGTGTCTGAAGATTGCCACAGCATCTCTCAGAGGAGCAACAGCATCCTCCCGGAGAAGCTCATAGTGTGACTTGAGGTAGGCATCTTTGGATTCCCAGGGCCCGTCGATCTTGTTTGTGGGGAGGTCTAGGTATTCGTCGCTGTCACCAAAGATCTCTTCGGCAGACGGAATCTCTGGCTTCGAAAGCCACGAGTCAAACGCATGAGATTCTGTGCCTTGATTGTGAGCCTGA
This sequence comes from Aspergillus unguis, assembly GCA_018408605.1. NCBI lineage: Eukaryota > Fungi > Ascomycota > Eurotiomycetes > Eurotiales > Aspergillaceae > Aspergillus > Aspergillus unguis. Next base: position 2,264,035 of record JAGUQC010000004.1, read on the forward strand.
GAGAAGTACTGGCGAATCTCGGGGGTAACTTTCTCGACTGCGCCTGGGCTTGGAGTTGTTTTGCTGAGGGTTGTCTTCTTCAGTCTTTCTCCAAGGTGAGAGTTGATCTCTCCAGTATCCATTGCGACGGATACAAAGAGCTAGCACCATAAATAGAGAAGGATTAAGGCTCCATAAGACATCAGAAGAGAGAGAAATGAGTTGGAAATGGCTCTGGGACAGAAGTGAGAACATTCTGGGGGATGCAAACGAATGGGAGGTCACGGGTCACTACAGTATTCACTCTGCTAGGTTCTATTCTGCTCGATATTTGATTTATTGCTTTTATTTTCTCCTCATTGATGGCCAAATGATTCTGAAAATGTCCCTTAGGTCTTCTATTGACCTGAGGTGTAGTGCCATTGTGTTGACTTTGCATGTTTGTCTCTGAACATTTGACAACTGATCATTCATAAATACAATATGGTCAATACAATATGGTTTCGAGGTATATTGATGTCAGTATCTCGTGTTCCTCATTTGTTCTTCGTATTCTCAGGAAGTTGATAAACATCAAGATCATACAGGGTCTTCCGATTGTTCTCTATAGTACATTATTGCCTCAGGCACCATTGCGGGCAACGTGACTGACGTCGGAGAGAGAATGCGATCGAGCTGCACGGCACTCAATTCCTTGCGCCAGAATACCAGTCACTCCTTTGGATTCAAGTCAACGGCAATTTCAATTATTTGTTTCTCGACTGCATTGCTATATATTCATAGGCGCCGTGACCACAGCCCAGAGCCCAGAGCTATGAGGCTCTGATCTCCGCACCACCCACTCCGAGGTCGCAGACGCGATCAGACTGCTGGCACCAGGATAACAACGGAACAAGAACCCTCGCGCGACCATCAGCATAATATCGCATACAGTTTGCTATTTGCTTTTGCAACCATTTTTGTCTGAGGAACCATGGCCTCGCTTATAGAAGACGAGGACGATCGAGACCTCGCCGGTAAGCTCCGCGCTTTATTTCACGGACCAACCAACCACTAACTTCTAGCTATTCATAGGCTCGCAAGATGGCAGTTCGGATAATGAAATGGAAGATACTCTCAGAGATGCCGACGAAGGAGGAGGCGACAATGAGCCGGACATGGATGCGGATGGCGACGCAGACGACCAGGATGCGGACAGCCCGTCCAATGCGAGCCATGCTTCTGAGAACGCCGGAGGAGCAAACCAAGATAACCAGGACACTACAATTGATCCTCCGTTAGCGAATAATGCCGCGGCAGATTTACTCTCTGTCTTCCATCCGAGCGTGCGGCCTGAATGCTTAACAGCCTCCAGCTACGACGTGGTTCCCACGACTGCTGCGCCGCACAGTACCTCGATCAATGCTATAACTGCGACGGCAGATATGAGATGGGTCTTTAGCGGAGGCTCGGACGGTTATGTGCGGAAATTCAATTGGGTGGATTCGATAAACAGCAAGCTCATGTTGACTGTTGCGCAAAGGCACCCATTTGTGGACAGCGTTGTTAAGGCTGGCGTTGTCATGACATACTGGGAGAACATGGACGGCAATGCATTGTCGCCAGTATATTCTCTAGCGAGTCAAAGTGAAGGACTTTGGCTGCTATCCGGCTTGGAATCCGGCAGCATTCGGCTTCAGTCGATTCGACACGACGAGGGCAAAGAGATTGCCCTATTACAGCAACATACTTCCGCAGTATCAGTCTTATCCCTAACATCTGATGAGAAATCATTACTTTCAGGCAGTTGGGATAAGCGAATTTTCGATTGGGACCTCAACACAGGACAGACCAGGCGTGTTTTTGGTTCAAGTACTAGTCAGATTTCAGCAATCGAGCTGCGCCCCGAGTCAAACTTGCCGATCCCCAGAGATACATCTGAATTTCAACAACCCAATGGGACTTACTCCTCTAATAACCAGGCAAACGCAACGAACAGTTTCAACGAACAGAGTGCCAATCCGCAGGGGGGTTCACCAACAGATTCGCTCTTTGGAGATCCCGATTCACTATTCGGTGACGCAGATGGCACGGCTACCGAAACCAACGCGTTCAACATCGACGACGATGACGAGTTCACGAAAGCCCTGGCCAACGGCGTTATGCCTGACGCGGACGCACCAGGGGAGCCAGATACCTTCGTTCAGCAAAATGGCTCCTACGATAACACCTTTTCTACCGATAATACTAGCGGCACCGGTCTTAACACACATACCCCTGCTCAACAGCCAGACTCTCAACCAACAGACCCCTCAAATAGCCAACCCCAATCATTACCCAACGGCCTTCCCCACGCCGAACAACTAGAACAGCCCTCACACTCACAAGAAGACCAATCACAACCCGCACCATTCGAAACATCAAACGTTACAGATAATACCTTCCTCGCAGCCTCAATAGATGGTACTATTCGCGTCTGGGACCGGCGCCAACCGTCTGCCATTGCCCGCATCACGCCGAGAAATTCTCCACCCTGGTGCATGAACGCCTGCTGGTCCCCAGACGGGAACTATATCTATGCAGGCCGCCGAAACGGCACAGTCGAAGAATATAGCCTCCATAAGGGCTTAAAAGAGCCTGAGCGGATATTCAAATTTCCGCAGGGAAGCGGCCCGGTCACTGCTCTAAAGGCGATGCCTAATGGCCGGCACCTTGTTTGGTATGCCCCCGCTCATTCAATCAACCCTGCCAGATTCCCAAATCTCTAACATTGTAAATAGCGCATCCCACGATATCCTCCGCCTCTATGACCTCAAACACGAACAAGCAACCCGCCACTCCACCGTCCCGTTCCTGATCATCCCCGGCCACCGCACAGGTACAGTCTCGCAATTATATGTCGATTCTGCGTGCCGGTTCCTTATTTCCACGAGCGGGAACCGAGGGTGGGAGGGGAGCACGACCGAAGTGCTCCTGGGATATGAGATTGGGGTTCCGGTTGCGAGATAGATTTCTAGGGTGTTGGTATAATACCCATTTTTGGATTCTTTTTTGGGTGGTGCTTCGGATACTGCACCGTTGTTATTATACATCGTAATGCTGGCTTGGGCTGTTCAACCTCGAGTTCCTTGGTAGGACTTCACAGCTGCTGGCTTAATACCGTATAAATATCAAAATATCATGGTTCAAACATTCAAATCATATATTCATTGTCATACTCATGCCTATTCATAAACAAATACAGCCCAACCGTTCCATATCCAAAAATCACCAACGCCACGCAAGACTCCACCTGGCCTTGCTATACATATCGTAGGAAAAAGAGTCTCAAAGATCATCGCCCTACTCAGAATCCAAAATCCCATCCATATCAAGATCAAGCCCCTCGCAAACCTCAGCCTGCTGGGCTCGCCAGGAGCCAAACAGCGGGTTATCCGCCCACTTTGCATGACCTTGTTCGTCGCGGTCAAAGACGACGTACCCAGGTTTAGTGTCGGGGTTGGTTTCAGCATCTTCATCTGTATCTTTTGAAACACCCCAAGCCCCAGTAACTATCCGCCCGAACCCCTCCAATGCCAGATTGGGGATGTGTCCACGGGCCTCGATATTGCCGTTTTCGATACTGTTCACTGTGACCAAGTAAACAGGAGATATATTCGTGTCTCGCTCCGCACGCAGCGGCATGGCAATCCATGCCTCGTTATTGTATGATTCCACTCTGCTCTTATCATGCCGTAGAGGCAGAGGCCTAGAGGTGAGCATGGAGTCTAGCTTTGCGGTATCCAACAAAAGACCCGGTGTCTGAAGATACAAGACGCCATCGTATTGCATGAATTGTATCTGGCCCAGGCGCAGGAGTTTTGTGTCTGTTGTTTCGTACCCCGCGGATGTAGCTGCCGACATGTCTATAGGCAGAAGCCAGATGTCGTACTTTAGACTGGCCGCTCTAAGGAGAGACAGTGCTATTGAAACAGGCTTCGAGAGGTCCATTGTGTCCCAGTACGATGGGTACATGAAGAGACGGTCCTGGACGACGCTATGGGTTGTCGCGAGATGTTTGAAGAATAAGATGGCGGAGCAGATGTTGGAGGGATCGGGTTCAGAAAGGAGCTGAAGATAGGCATAGTTGCCAGATGGTGTTTCTGTTCGTACTTGAGGTAGGTCTTCTGGTAGATCTGCATCGGTGTCTAACCCTGAACCTGATAGAGGATCTTGACTTCTTCTGTAGATCTTTGGGTGCTCCGGTGGCCGAATGACATGTTGAATTGTCCGCACGGATTGCTGCTGCAAAGCATATCCAGATAAAAATAAGAGGAATGTGAAGATCGAGACGACGCCTGTTGATACGATCCACGAGACGGTGGAATGTGTCAAAAGCACCATGGCTGCTAGCGGGATATCGGCATGTATTTCAGCAATAGGTGTCGTTCGTAGCCTGCATCACACCAAGATAAAACAGCTCTAACCAGAATGCCGACGATAAAAATGTTCTATATGCAGAATCAGACGAAATATCAATGAATGATCGAGACCCATGTCATCTATACAGACGTCAGAGAAGCCAGCCCGTGTTGATCGATCTGGTTGTCAGCGCGACTATCGATAAGGGTCTTGGCATATGGCACGTGACATCGATTTTGTCTGCCAACTTCGCTCTACATTCTTTAACTATCTCATTCTTAGCCTCAGCACTCTCCCAGACCAACCGCCGCCATGACCTCCCATCGCGCCGATGCCAGCACTCTCCTCGACAACCGGGGCTACACGGGCCCGCTAGTCCGCGGCCTCAACCCGGCAATGCTGTTCGAGAAAGCCGTGCGCGACCGCATCACCGAGTCCTACTACTGGAAAGAACAATGCTTCGGATTAAACGCTGCGACGCTATGCGATCGCGCAATCGAGCTCTCGTTTATAGGTGGTACATACGGAGTCTCTGAGAAGGCATCGCCGTTTTTGTGTCTTGCGTTCAAGCTCCTCCAGATCAGTCCGGATCGGGATATTATCATGGAGTATTTGAATTTCAGTGACCCGGAGCTTGAAGCGGACCAGAATGAGAATGGGGAGGGTGAAACCGCGGAGGAACGCGCGCAGAGGAGTGTTGTCAAGCACCGCGGCGACTTCAAGTACCTCCGCGCGCTGGCAGCGTTCTATGTTAGGTTAACGTGGGAGCCGGTGGAGATTTATAAAACGCTGGAGCCGCTTCTTCTTGATTATCGAAAGTTGAAGAGACGGGTGCGCGACTCGTTCGTGTTGACGTATATGGATCAGTTTGTGGATGATCTGTTGACGAAGGATCGCATGTGCGGTACGAGTCTGTGGAAGTTGCCGACGCGCCAGCAATTGGAGGATTTGGATTTGCTAGATGTGAGGGAGAGTCCGCTTGAAGGAGAGTTGGAGGAGATGGATCGGAGTGATGATGAGAGCGGTCAGGCGAGTGATGCGAGGTCTGATGGCGAGGCTTCGTCGCCGACGTGATCGATTGCGGATATACACTACCAAGTGATACCAATTGACAAATTCCTCGGATGAACTCAACGATGTCGAAACTCCCACGGCTAGGGGCGAGACCAGCGGATGCTCTCGAACATTTGTTCCTGGAGAGGACCAAGTGAATCTCAGGCTCGCCGGCTCTGGCAAGAGGCATGTTGTTCAATCAAAGACAGTACCAGACAACTGCGCAAGGCTTGGACAATCAGACTCCAATACCCACCAGTCAGGCACCCAGGTGGCCATTGACATACCGGGTCACGCTCTGAACATGTCCAGATCCTATTATCGACTCTACTCGAGAATCAAACATCATCATACCTTCAGAATGTACATATAGAATTATACGACCTCACGTCCAACTCGCACTTGTTTCAGAAACCCTGCTGTTTATGCCACTTCTCCCTCCACCCCTTAAACCACGGACTCTCCTCCAACGTAGCAACCTCCCACTCCTTTTCTAGAACACCTGCCTCCCTCTGCTCCCTATCCCACTCCTTCAAAGCTGGTAAAGCCACATGCTCTACATGCCACGTCCCCTTATACTTGATTAGATTCTCCTTCCCCTCTTCCATCACCTTGCTCACGAGAGCAGGAACTCCGGGCTCGTCTCGGAACTCAGTTACCGGGGTGAAGAGTGCTTTGAAGTTGAATACGACCGCTCCAGAGAGGGGTAGCCGGCGCAGAGTCTGCCAGTCGACTCGGAGATGGACGTCCTCTAGCTTAAGGTTTGGGTCTTGTGATTGTCGCAGTTCTTCGTGAGGGTCTCCGGGGGGCATGTACAGTGGTTGACCAATTTCCAACCCCCATGAGCCGCGCTGTATGGGTTTGTCGGTGGGCAGTTTTGTGAAGAACCTATCACAATATCAGCCCTGACCAGTGAACCACTGGAATTTCTACCCACCGATCCATAGAGAACTTCATCTTCTCTGCATAATCCGGAATATGGTCATGGATCCGATGTAGTTGCAACCCCGCTTTACTGGCGACATTCCAGCCCATACTCGAGCAGATCACTGCAGCCCTCAAGAAGTAATTGCCTGTCTTGTCATCACGCATCATTATCCCAAAGTCTTCGGGGACGTTATCCATTAGAATCTCCAGCGGCGGCTTGGAATAGACGTCTTGCTCTGTTCCTAGAATGCCGTTCTTCAGGATGCGATTGTCCTGTAAGCTGAAATAAGAAGGGTACCGCGCGCACAGGAACTGAATAACCATCTCCATGAGTTCTTTGCAAGCGAGTTCCGAGCCGGGCAGGGAAGCGAGCACGCCTGTTCCGTGCTTGGAAAAGAGCTCATTTCGCTGCGCAATCCGGGCCCTGTATGTATTTTCTAGCTCGAGCCACCAATCGGTTTCGAGCTTGGTGAGTGCTGATATACCCGGAACAAACAGCGTCAGCTCAAATACAACCCAATTTTGAGGAACCAATGAACGAGTCCAGATACAGACATACACATAGTCTGATGATACGCCCACCTAAACGGCCTATATGGTCTGGGCAGGGCTCTCTCGATATCGAACCCTTCATAACTTTGCGGAAGAGGAACACCGCTGAGCGTCGCATAGTCTGGAAAGTCGCCTAGTGCTTTTATCTCGGAGACGGAGAATCCTGTTGGGGTGTGGAGGCTCTCCTGGGGCGTGCGGAAATCAGATGCCATTGGGAGGATGTTGTCTAGGACATCGTTCTCAGTGATTTGGCTCGAGGTAGTAATAGGCGGGTTGAGTGATGCCAGGACATGTCGGCGTTGAGGAGGGAGGACATCGACCGGGTCTGCAGAGGCTTTTTGAGTGGAGGTTGATGACTTTTCTTTCTCTGGCGAGATAGACCGCGGCGGAGTGTGGCTTGTTGACGTTCGACGGCCATTCAGCCTTTGGAGCCCAAGACGCCGTGCTATGGCTGGGCTGGAGGTGCAGAAAATGAGGGCTGTTAGGATAATGAGGGTCAACCCCCCGGCTGTATGCCAGGGCTTGTTTAGGAAATGAAGCAAGTCCATGTCTGAAGCTTTGTGGATGATGGCTGCATCGAGGAGTTGATGGTACTTATGAGGAGAGGTTCAAGTCACCTTATCTACCCCATACTCAAAGTCTACCACCATTCCTCAACTACGTTATCTCAGGTTGGCCTTTGTCGGCAGGTTATGTACGTCTTAACTGAATATATACGTATCTCTCAAAATTGCTCCAGGATAGGGTCAGCAGAACAGGCAAAATAATGAGGTGGAAGTACATTTCCCAAAAGGGTTAAAATGTCCCGGCGTAGGTGCCTGGGGTTGCGGGGGATCCCCTTCGTCTTATCAAAGATTGAGATAAGGCATTATGTTCTTCTTGGCGCTGATTTGAGAGCATTGTGCTATAAATTAAAACTGAGACCTGAATATGGCCGAGTTGTTAATCTGCAGATGCGTATAGCTTGACGTGAAGGTGCCGCTAACCGTGGGGATGATACGCACCTTCCTTGATGAGTGGTACTATCAGCAAATTTAGAAGGAAAGAGCGAACATGCTCTTGCTTGGTAGCTCCTGCCATTATCAGGGGATTCGTCTTGGTCGTGCCTTCCTCATATGTCCAGGTCAGGTTCACCTCGCAAGGAAGGTGCGATAGTCACGTTTCCTGCTTTGCTTGGGGATGACAAGTATTTGGACACCCTCGAACACCCTTGAGAGTTGAACTTTCGGATGGCTTGAACACTACATCTGGGCGCGTCGGCAACTCTGGTGTGATCATGTCTGTTGGTGAGGCATTGAGACACAGATAGTATCATTTGCCGGACGGCGTTGAGCTTGGCGAGGCACGCTCCGGTCAGACTCAATAGCCCCGAGATGCCGACTTTGATGGCATGTAGTCAGCAACCGAGTGGACTTCAGCTTTTGAATAGAGGAGGCCAGGTTGCTGTTCCTTCGTCTCGGGAACGAGCTGTTTTGATTCGAGATTTGCCGAGTTTGATCCAAGAATAGCTGATGGATTTGGCATCGCAGGACTTTCTTAGACTGCAGCGTTTAAATGAGATGGAGAGTGAAGAAAATAGTGAGATGTAAGGTGACGAGGGTGTAGACACTAATCCCCAAACAAATAAAACCGTAGAACTCTGCTGTTTAACACCACCTCATTCCAACTCACCCATGATGTTTTCTTAACAGGATGCCATCTGTCCAGAAAAAGCCAGCTGGTGTAATAGCAGAAAGAAAAGTGTCTAATAAGACCACTATCCAACAAATGTCTGATGTGAGAAGCTCTCGCTTGTCCGCGACATCCCACGGAAACAGCAGCTCCCAGGACACCCGTCGAAGTCAGGCCTTGCTGGGGTTGAGGACCTAAAGATATAGGTCTATGGACAATCGCAGAAGTGGTTCAGACAGGACCTGATATGGGTCCTTTGAGTTCTCAAGTCGAATACGTTCACCAGTGATTTCTACATGACCGGATAGACCTTTGCAAAAGACTTCTACCAAGCTGTCTGGACTTGTGAAAAGTCATCCCCATTTTACCCAATGAAGTCTTCCCTGCTCTCCGCAGCTGTCTCTCATAGGCTCAGTTCGACCTTCTCACACCCGATTAAATGAACACCAAAAGCAGTGCGGAGTCCATCAAGAAGCTCAGCAACGGATCAATTAGCCATATCCACCATCGCACAACCGTTCTTTTCGGTCAGGCACGCTACAGGTACAAGTTCTCTGATGTTCATTGTATCTCGTCCATGGTGTCCGGATATCGCTTGCAATCGGTCACCTGAGCCCATTGCCATCGCGCCTCTCTTCTGGGACAGGATCTACGGAGTAGTGCTTGCTGCCTCGCGGTGCCCGGTCATTCCACCGCTGTTTAACTGCTCTGAAGACATTTATCAGGTTGTGGGGCTCTGTACATCGCTTCAGCCGATACTCACCAGCTACGCGTCATGAGCAAGCGATTGAAAGAGAGACCTAATCAAGAAGCGTGAAGAACTCTCGACATAATTGAGGTCTTGATGTTTACCCAAGCAACAATGTGCAAGAAGTCAGTCTTCTCATCCGCCGACTTCAGTACCCCTACAACCTCTCCCCATGACAGGGTATACCGCTAGAACACTAGCCAGCAGATCTGGGACTTCAAGCCCAGTTCTAGGGCTACATGAGTAGGATCAGATGCAGATCCCGGCTGAGAGACTCTGGGAGATCGCGACAGCGGGTTCACTGGGACACTGTTTGGGTCAAGCTACTTGAGGCTGGGCCGAATTTTGGTCCGCTTGTATAGATTGCTTGGATTGTCCATCCTGGCCTTACAATGCCTCATAAGGTACGGAGTACATACATTGAAATGATGAATCTGAATAAACTAAAGTACGGAGTACATCGGCATATTTCGCTTGTCTGCTCGGGACCGTCTCAATCTCGCCACTCCAGCAGCCTATTATTGCGATTCCATGCCCTATAACTGTGTCATGGCCAGCCACAAGAGCCTGGTCAAGCGGCATCTCATGCTAACTCTAAGGTCTGGATCGCTAGATACTTTATTTCTGTGGAGAGCATTCGTCATCGCTGAACTGGCCGTCTGACTGCCTGACTGTGGATGATCCGATGGTCCACCGCAGCGGGCTAGAATGTTCTTTACTAGAGAACTGCGTCTAGAACATACTCACGGGCATTCATTGATAGATTATTACTTCTAAATATATGCCCAGCCAGAGGATTAAAATATTTTGACTGCGGGATTTCTCTATCTAGAGATCCGGTCTGTGAAGTGGTTGGTGGTCATGGCATTCCGGCCGAGTCACGGAATGCGGAACGGCGCGTTTATACGGAGCGCACTTAGTGTGTATTCCGTACTTTTCAGGAATCAAGAGGAACTCTTGCATGACTCGACATCTGAATCAGAGTTTATGCAGCCGGATAGCAGCGGACACAATCTCAGTGGTCGATGACGAGGGGTAGATAGAATTAGATGGATGTATCCGACCTAAGCGGGAAAGATCGCTTATAGACTTAAGCCGGCAGTGGAAGGATGCGGAATGGTTGAGCTTTTGCCAACTGAGCAGCTTGCAAATACACAGCAAATAAGCAAATAATACAGAGAGCTTCCAGCCACGATATGCAGACACGGGAGTGGCGGGCTTGCTAAGAAAGTATCCTACGGAAGGAGTAGAATGATGCACTGACAAGGAGGGGTTGGACTGAACATCAACATTGTGTTCTTGGAATCTCGGATTGTCTTCAATGCGATTGGCAGTTGTTTAACAACAAAACCTTACAAGCATACAAAGCAGTGGACATCTGAAACCGATGCGAACGGAGAGTTGGTGACCAACGATCGAGGATGAGCGCTGAACCCTGCATGACAGAAGTGAACTGTATCATCACATCATTGGAGTACTCCGTACTCGTCAACTGCTCAAACAAGCCAAAGCAAGCGAGGTGTTCGATGCAATCGCAGTTCTGACGCATGAGTTGCCGCTCTGAGTCGTGGAGAGCCCCTGAATATCGATGCCCCTCGAGTCGATGACGTCTACCACTGTAGTTCTGCCTTGTTTACGTCTGCAGGACCAATGCAGTGAAAGTTAGATTTGAAAGAATGCTAAATATGAGAAGACTCTTCAAGACTTAAGTCGTCTGTCTTCGACTACTCCGTACTCAGTAGTATCAAATGGATCGTCCGGCTGATAAGCAGATCGGCTGGATACAGCACGGCGTAGAAGTGAAGAATGTTTTCATCGCAGACATGGACCACGGGTCAGCAAAAGAACAGCCCACGGAACAGCAAGGAACGAGTAACGATAAACCACAGAAGCGCCGGTTGGACAGCTGGTGAGCATCATCCAAGCCACCCATTACTCCGTCATCTCCACTTCCAAGATTGTCCTGTGCGGTGGCGAGTGTCTTACGTCCGAGATGAATACAAATATACTAGCTTCTTTGTAGGCTAGTAATGATCGTACTGTAATTTAAACAAGGTCGTCCAATCAAGTCCTCTCGATCTGCGACGATGGGCTTATCTCAGGCATGCCCGATCGCCGTTTCGTCTCTCATATTTAAGGACCAGTGGTCCATGTTTCTGTTTCCACGTATTCCGGTTTGCTTTTCCATGGATTCCCACCTGAATTCCGATTGTGCCTGTTCCAAACTCATTGAGATCGACTATCCCTTCAATTTCCGCGGGCGAGTCGTTTCTGGTTCTGCAGTTAAATAAGTCTTAGTAAACACTGGACATCCAAGAATCTTCAAAGATTCATCTGAATGCTAATCTCACTTGCCCCGTACAAGTACATCACTCTCTGTGGCTGGAATCCTAGGTGGTTGGTGCATTTTTGTAGGCATGAGCCTGGCTGGTGACGCGGATCAGTACGGAGTACCACTCAAGTCAACAACCTCTCCATATAGAGTATAATATTGATTAACAACCCACTTTATAGACCAAAAAAAGACACTCGTCTATAAAGAATAATACCTGTAAGTGTAATTCTCGTACCAAGCTGGTGGGACGACGGATCCTGCTACGAGTCTAGTCCGGGCTTGGTATGCGAGTCCACAGTTGACTTCTTCCCTGCTCGCTCTCCTCACTCTCTCCTCTTTTGCTTTTCCTCACCTACCGACCTAAACTCGTTCAGTCCCGCCTGTTGCTGTCATATTATTCCTTCATTCTACACTCTTTTCAACATCACCGGCACCGCCTGGGGCTCTCGCTGTTGCTTCTCGCTCTCCTGGCCGGGAGGATCTCCTGATCCTGGTCGTCTTGGTCTTTCGTTTCATCCATGTTGAATAATACGCCCGCTTTGTAGTTGGCTCGAACAACAACAAAGGGCTTTCATAGCATTGACGACTGTAAGTCTTTCATGATCTGGGACTGCTGTATGAGGACCATTAACAATGAAGAAAGGCTCAGTGCGGGACACGACCTATCTACCTTAATACTCTGGAAATACCTCGTTCGTACCCGATAGACGAATTTCCTACTGTTTGCTCGCCGTTTCAACGTCTTGATTATCTGCCGATCGATTGCCATACGTTGGAAGGACGGATTGAGAAGGAAAGGAGAGGAGACTTAGATACGACTGAAGGATTGTTTGGATTTGACTCGTCATGAGGCAACAAGCTGCGCCTGTGCTGGCTTTGCTAGCTTGGGGGACATTTATGGTTTCTGTCGACTCTTCTATTACATATTGCGCTTCGGATAGCACTGGATCGGGCTCTGCGAGTAAGTTGTCCTTGCTACAGCTACTGCCTGGTCCGTTCTGACGGTTCAGACTTCTCCATCTACCAATCGAACGGTAACTGCGAGGAACATTGCAGCGGTAGCGCCTTTGGTATTCTGCTGGATAAGAATTGTTGGTGTTCGGATATCGCTCCCAGCAAAGACAGCAGGGTCTCGACTTCGAAATGTGACGATGATTGCCCTGGTTTCCCGGACGATTCATGCGGAAATGAAGCGGACGGATACTACGCCTATATTCAATTAGGATCTCCATCCGGAACTGCGAGCGACTCTTCAACGTCGTCAACTTCAACTTCCACATCAACCAGCACGGACGATTCAGACTCGGTACTTATCCCCGTAGTGTGCTCGCGTTCAAACACTAACTATATAGACTACTACTACAACCGACGATGCAACCAGTACTTCTTCGCACTCGAGCGTAGTGGAAACCGAGACGCATGGCAACCAAGTGACAACTGTGACAGTTGACGGTTCAAGTTCGGCCGCGACATCTGCTGCTGCAGACTCGGCCAGCGACACGCAGGAAACCAGCAGTAGCTCTGGCCTTAGCGGGGGTTCTATTGCAGGAATCGTCGTCGGTGTCGTGGGTGGTATTGCCTTGGTCGTTGCTGCCGTCATCTTCTTCCTCGCCAAGAAGCGCCAGCAAAACCAGGACGGATACCAGAGCAACGGTATTGATGGCCGACAAAGCAAGGGCTCCCAAATGAGTTACGCCAATATCGCGGATAATCACAGCCATACGCTATCCAATGGATCGTCGAATGTGCCCCAACGCATGCCCACCTTCACGGACAATCGCCTTAACACGGGCGCCGTGCTATATCCAAATGATCGCCGAGCGAGCGACCTCTCTCTGCAGGATAACGAAGATTATTCTCGGCCGGTGCTTCGAGTGAGTCCTCTTCTCAAAACATCTGGGTTCTTTACTAACTTGTGCAGCTCACCAACCCGGACTAAACTCGATATCACGACGCATTGAATTTCCTACTATTTTTATCCATCTACTCGATTTTTGCACGGCGAAAGCGGTGTTATGATACCCATCTGTCACATCAACTGTTCCTGATCTAGGGGCAGATAGTACTAGCATATCCCTCGGCGTGTCTCGATTAGTGTATTACCAGCATAATAGCATTTGATTACGAACTCTATACGAAGAATCTAGGGTCCTAGACAAACTTGAGCAATAATGGGAATCTGTCTCTGCTTACTCGGCAGGAGGTAATTTTAGTAAGCTGTCACCGACGAAGGCCTCAGACCAAACAAACGTCAGCCTTCAGAAGATAAGCGTTGCCCTCCCTCCCTTCATGTCTAGGTTGTATGTATCTGATTCAATTTAATTTCTGTGGCTATTTATATCATAATCGTGTCTAAATATATCGTTATCATGTCCAAATATCATCATCGTAATATAGCACGTCACATCATCGTGTCAAATACAGGGCCTTTGGGCTGGCTGAATATTATTGAGCAAGCATTCCATGCCGTTCATTACCCACACCGAGCCGAATCTAGACCTCATGCACATTCCCAACTCCATTGAGTAATCCCAGGTAGATCTAGACAGCCTCTACCATTACCATTCATTAGTATTGTCTTACCACCGCCCAGGTGGCCCCGGCGGCGGCGGCGGGGGGGCCCTTCCCATCCAATGGCCCTCAGCAAGCTCAACGTCCTCTTCGCGCACTCTTTCTCTTCGTCTTCTGTCGTCTCTTCTATCCCCCCTCCTTCTCTCACGAGAATGACCCGGGGGCGGAGGCGGGGGAGATGGCGGCGAAGGAGGAACAGGAGGCGACGGCGGCCTCTCGACAAGTAAAGGCGCAGACTTATGCGGGGACCGTGGTGATCGTCTTGACGAGGGTCTTCCACCACCAGACGACCGTTCGCGCTGGATCTCCTGAATGCGTCTTCGGCGGGCGCGACGGATTGCGTCGGAATGGTCGACTAGAGCGTCGACATCGTCCTAGACATTTATCGGTCAGTCACGCGTCAATAGAGAAGGGTACATGAAGTCGAAGACGAACAGGATGAAGGTACGAAAAGATATAATACACCGAGTCGAATTCCTCATACTCGTACCCTGCGCGCTCGATTGCTTCGCGCACAACCAGGTCCTTGGTGATTTCAGTCCAGAGGCGCTCGCGGCGGTCTTTGACGCCAATGTAGCGTGGGCCGACTTTGCCGCGAGGCGTATCGCCTTTGTGTTTGCCGGTAGGTTCTCGATCTTCCATCTCGTCAAAGGTTGGTTTGATCGCGCGGTCTTTGGGCCGGCGCGGTCGTGTAAGCGGTTCTGGTTCTTCGTGGACATCGACGACTGGAACGACTGGTTGGTCCTTTGCTGGGCTATGTTTCGATGGGCTATGCTTTGATTTGAACGGTGCTTGTACGATAGCCCATTCGTCCATGGTGTCGCTTGATGGTGAGCCGCGAGATGGCCTTGGATCTCGGCCCCGGGAGAAGTCCTCATCGATGATCTCGCGTTTTTCGTACGACACTCGCGGGTCTGCGCGCTCGTCTTCTATTATGAGGTCTCTGCGCTCTATGGCGGCTGGCTTCTCGACTATCGCCATAGGTTTGGATTTTGGTCGCCGGGCAGGTTCTTGAGACAGACGGAGGGATTCCCTACTCCGTCTTTCAATCTCCACCTCTTCTTTGGCTGCTTTTTCTTTTCTTTTCCTATTATCGGATTAGCCTAGTAGTTGTAACGGTGGCACTTTTCACATACTTATGGCGGGCTTCACGTTCATTTAGGACAGTCTCTAGATTTGGTACGCGAGGTGGACTAGGCGGGCTAGGCGGGCTAGGCGGACGAGGTATTTGAGGTATCTTTGCTGGTGCTGCAACTATTAGCAACTGCGAGAAAGCCATGCTTTGGGACATACCATGAACAGCTTTATGCCTCCTCGACTCTTTATACACAGGAGGCACAGGAACCGGCAATGGCACTTTAGGGAGTTCCTCTTCAGACGACCCGGCAGATTCCGGTGACGACGATGAAGACGAGAACGAGGACGAGGAAGATGTCCGTCTCTTTCGCGCAGCTATCTTCTGCTCAACTCGGCCCTTCCTCACACCGGGTCGACCCCGTTTAGGAACAACATCTACTTCACTCTCACTCTCGGTTTCGTCACTTGGATCAGTTTCATCATCAACAATGTCGAGATGGTAATGTGATCGGTGTCGAGTCCGCGGTGCCTTTTCGATCCGTGCTCCCTTTTTATCTCTTGCGGATTCATTCAGGGAACGACTGCTCTGGGCAAGGGGCCCGTCATCGAATTTCGACCGCCGCATCTTTCTTTCGTCTTTCAGGCTCTTGCTCCGCGGTAGAGCTTCCTTTCGCGGGTCATAAGCATGTCGATATAGGGACCGTTTGGACTCAATATACCCATCGATCTCATCAGGTTCGCTCTCGGTATAACCGCCCGAGTCCTCGCCAGAAAAGTATGCCTCTTCAACATCAGACATCCGTGAGCGTCGCCTGCCGCGGGGCTTAGCCTGGGGCACATGAACGCTGTGTCTCTTGACCCTGGGCCTACTGGCTTCTTCGGCGCGATAGGCATTTAGATCAAGTCGTGCGAGTCGTTCTGCTGCTAGGACGTCGTCTCGTAGAAACTCGAAGCCGTCGGATGGGAGTTCAGGTTTGAGCCGATCTCGCGGACGGCGTATCTCTGCGGCCGGCCCTGGTCCGCGTGGTAGGCGATGGCGATGGCTGGGTCGTATGTCTCGATCGAGTACTAACGGATCGGCTTTGTGTCGGCTGGGGTAGACCTCGTCGATATCGTCGTCGATGACGTCGTCATATTCGACTGCACGGCTTCGTCGAGGCATTTTCGGATCCTAGTAAGAGTATAGCAGAAGGTTAATGCAAAGAGATGCAGAAACGTGCGTCCTCGGCATCCAGCACGGGGTTGTTTGTATGAGGCTGTGGGGCTGATCTTGAGGCTGTCGGTTCCGTGGGTGAGTTCCCCACGATAAAGAGCGACAATTGGTGGGAACAGTGCGGTTGCTGTATGCTTGAACGTCGTATCATTACTTCGTAGACAAGAGACGGAAGGATTGTAGCAGTGGAGAGATGAGGATGACAGCTGGAGTGGAGGAGCTGGTGAGCTGTTCTGCTGAGATAAACCCCGCGGCTGGCCAGCTGATGTCACACCGCAGACTCCATCTCAAGTGACTGCCAGCATGGGATGATCTATATGCCAATCATGGCCTACTACGGAGTAATTTTCTTTTCAAATCGGCAAGCAAACAAACGGTACTCAAGACGTCACATGGAAATGGATTATCTCCATCGTCAAGCTTCCTCAAATACCAGAATGTATATATAGCTGTGCACGGTGCACCGAGCTCGACACTAATTTAGCAGATCGATGATCTTCCATCGCGGGGATGCTCAAGGGCACTAAACCATCATTTCGAATGCTCTTCTATCTCGAGAGGGGGAGGGGTTCAGGCGAGGTGTTTAGCAAGCGTCTGGCACCTGCAGGGTTTCTGCATCGCATATTTCCTATGGAGCAATGTCCTTTGACGGAGTTCATCATACCCATCGAGTTGACGAAAACACGTCCCATGGTAAAGACTTTCTCTACCGGCAAGATGATGCGTCTGTACATAACTGGCGCCGAATGACTGGGCGAAGACAGTATAACGCACCCGTTCCAGTCTGGCGTTTTTGTCCCAATACCCCCACATGATAGACAGAGCTCAGAGGGGCTGCGTTATTGCCATCGCTTGACCGCAATGCTGCTGATCTTTGGTTGACAAACCCAAGGCGACCATTGAGTCGTGAGGGAGCTTTGTCGAGCAGGTGAAGGCGATGGACTGCTGAACTGAGTTTTCCGCAGTGCACTACTGGGCAAGTTGGGCCAATGTCTCTAATGACGAAATCCCGGTTACTCACATTGCACGGGTATTCGGATTCATCTAAATGTGAGCCGGGTTTGTCCCTTCTCTGATTTCCCACTCCTACCACGAGAAGGTTTTCCTCGCGAACTCTGGGCTGCTCTATTCGGTAGCTGGGATGCTTGCGAGGTCCGCACAGCTTGTCTTTCCTCGTTTTCAAGATCTTTTGCAAAGTGCCAGTCGTTGTGTTCGTCCTCGTTGTCATATTGAACACTCTTCCCGCATCGAGGGCAGTCATAAAGACTCAGTTCTTCCAACTTGCCAGGAGAATCATTGCTAGCAGGTTGCCCTATATGAGGGCTACGCTCAGAAACATGTGCTGACTCGTCCTGTGCAGGAGAGTCATCTTCCGTGTCGGCATCTAGCGGCTTGCTGAAGAATCGTCTGAGCCCGTTGTCTTCGGTTTTCCTCCGCTTTTGGGCGGACTGTTGTTCTGCTGATAGTTCATCTATTGTATGAACCCGACTAGACGCGATATTCCTCGCCTGTTCTCCGCGTAGTAAAAAGCCATCGATTGCTTTGTTCTTGGTTACTCCGTCCTCGAAACCGCCGACGCTCAGAGATAGATTTGCGCATGGCCATGCACACCCTTCTGCAGCAACTTGTCTTAGCAACGACTTGCCAAGGTCAGACAATAATTCTTCGTCAATGGTAGCTGATCCGGGAATGGGCAGCTGCTTAGATTTAACTTGGGCACCTTGTCGATGGTGAAGCGCGACTGTCTTTGGGCGACGCCTGTTTTCGAGGACGCCTTCTTCGACGAGACGGCCATATATGTCAGCTGCAAAGATGTTCATCCACTTGTCTGCCTGGTCAAAAGAATTGATGCTTGGTCTGAAAGACTTTGCGGAAAGCATGGATTTTATCTGTGTTCTAGGATTGACCTCGCTTCGATCCTCCCCTCGAACGATTCCATAGAGCCAATTTGCCGTGTCATCACTCAACTTGGCTCGGAACTGCTCTAGAGACACTTTGAGCAGATCACTAACCTGTCCTGTTCCAAACATGGCAGTCACTTGGTCCCCTAGTTTTCCTCCTAGCCATCTAATTTTAGTAAACTTGAAGCCGCCCAGGAAGTTCTGAATAGCACGACTCCGTACAATGGTTTGTTTATTAGGTTTGTTCGCGGCACTGCCGAGTTTTGCCATCATTTTGTTTTTAGCAATGCCCGCGGAGCAGGTGTAGCTGAGCGTATTCCAGACTGCCATCCGAACTGATCGAACGATCTCAGCGCCGATAAGCATCACAATATCATCCCAGTCCGGATCATCGACTTCCGTTTCGTTCGCATCCAAGTCAACCAGGCAGTCCTCAGTCTTCCATTCCAACGCTGTAGTCGGCGGGGCGGGGAGAGGCACATTCCGGTCGTCTCCATCTGGCTTTTGGCCCAATTCTGGATACCGCTGAAGCAGAACGCCAAAGACCAACGGCGAAAGGTCAATAAAGACCTCGTCGATACTGGCTTTCTCAACAAGCGCTTCTTGCAGCTTGACCTGACGTTCCTTCAAATCTTCACTTATGCCTGAATACCACCTCGCCAGCTCCTCTTTTATCACGCTCAATATCTTCCGCGACTCCGCTCGATACGGGTCAAGACAAACTTTATCTGTACCAATATTCTTCCACGCATCCTCTCTATACGCCCACTTGCCACCCTCACCTTCTCGAAAGGTAGCCACATGTTGGAGCACAATATCAGCGCACTTCGCCCTGGCATCCTTCGCGCTGAGCATTCTTGTAATTCCAAACTCGCGCGCCGGGTAATTGATCGCAATCAGTGAATCCCATTGCCGCACGGCAAGCGGTGTTTCGCGCGGCGTTCCCAGCCGGACCATCTCACATTGTGCGTAGAAGGCATCAAGGTCGATGTGCGCTATAACTCGGAGCTGAGAGGCGGGCGAGGCTTGTCGGAGGATATGGAGCTGACGGTAGTTGTAGCGCGATTGGTGTTTTATCGATTCGTTGGACGACGCCGGGGATTCTGGTGACGAGGGCATCGCGATAGAGCTTTCATAGCGGGTAGATTATGGGTATAGCGCTAAAGAAAGATAGTAAATGGATATTAGCCCATAGTTGCATGGGCGGGGTAAAAATTCGTGAGGTTCTACGTTTTGCGGAGAATCGCGTGTCGTCGCGATACCAGGCATTGGATTTCCTAATTGAGTTAGATCCGTTCCAAACATCGCTTCTTCAAGGATTTTATACAAATGAGATGGCAGCTTGAAGACGAGGAAGTCTACCTCGAAGGTGAGTACAACACATGATTGGGACCAGTAGCTCCTCCTATTCTCTATCTGTAGCCAGCCGTGCCTTAATATGATAGGAAGGTGCGATCGAGTTCGTTCCTTCCAGTTGAGAGCAATCCGCTGTCGTGCCTTCCCAAAGTATATATCGAGTCTTTAAAGAAGCGGCAATGCAGACGGTCTTGGTCGTGCCTTCCAAACTTGTAGAGGTCCATTATACGTTCCTCAAACATTGTATATAATTGCCGCTTCCTCGAGGAAAGGTGCGTTGGACGTTCTAATTGAATAGTAGTGGCACGCCTTTGCTTCTGCCCAATCCCGACCTAACGCCTATGGTTTTGCCATCAAGAGACCTAGATATAACTGTAATGGCTTACACAACGCTACGAATAAGGACCTACTGGGGAGATGTGCAGATATGGGAATCGGTGGTACTCACTGCGGTAGATCGATTGAACCGCGTAGGTGAACGATTCTCACTGTATCCAGCCCAGCGATGGGCTCGTACTGCACGCTGAAATGGCCATTCGTGGTATATGCGCGATGACGCGGTCGGTGAACGCTTGCAAAGCTCTGGGTCGCGATAGGCATTATATTGATACTCACAAACTGGGTCTTCCCGATCCAGCTGACCGAATGGAAATCTCAGACCTGCCATGTGATGTGATAGCGCACAGAATCACTCGGGTCGACAAGGCTGGTAAATCATGTCGACTGTCGTCTCAGCTATGCGGTCAAAGTTGGAACCCGCGATTCAGGGAGCGAGGTGTCACATCTGATCTTATCCCGGCGCTGGCAACACGTTTTGGGCATCGAGCAGGTTGCAGCAGAGGTGGCTTCAATAATCATGATGAAGGGGCTGAAGGGGCAATGTCGAAACAGCCTGGTCTAACATACTCCGTGACCTGAGTAATGGATGGTCGAACTCGCATGGCGCGCGGTGTCTTCGTATGGAGTACGTGGGCATTTCGGAATACATCGAACGAATGGCATCGACTACCAGCTGCAAGCTTCGCCAACTGATGCCGGACGGAGATATTGACATTGCGATAGGCAGACGGGAAGGAAGAGGCGAGGAGGGCCATCTTTAATCTCCCGCAGCTTCCGGCACGTCAGGCTGACAACATGCTTTCATGCCAGACTGGTGGCCTCATGGATTGAGTCGGTGTGGTGAATGCTCCGCAGTTACTCCGAAGACGGCACCGGGTTGTTGGCTTGTCCCATTTCTGTAAAATCTCGAAACCGCATACTCCGTAGAGAAAAGAACCAGCGGTAAGGTTAATATGACAACCCGACCAGGAAGCGATTGGACAACCAGACTAATGCAAGGGTTGAGGCTGGGGATCTAGGACCCAGCAAAGCGGACGGCCCGGACGGGCGAGGACCTTGGTTCGCGACCGCATCAAATTCTATGGCTGCTGGCGAGCTGATCATTGGATGAAGAAAGTCGACGAAACAGAGTTGTGAGAGGGAAGCACGGAAGAAGGATCGAAGCGCTCCTCAACTGACGTCTGCACATGCCCAAGCCGCCACACGCATGACTGCCCAATGCCCAAGATTTCCTCCAGCGCCTCACTGGCTGAGAGCGGGAAAATTCTGTCGCAATTCATCCAGTAGGCGATACGGGAACTCTGAATTCTTTGATTGACTGATTGATGAGCTTCCAAGACGCGCCTTGCTTGAAGAGGCCGTCAATAATGCTTCCTTTACAGTCAACCTATATCACACTCTCCGCAAGTATATGCAGACTTTCAGCATCTCGGAAGTCCAAGACCAGGGATCCTGGTGATGACTTGTCCGATCTTGCGTCCTCTGTGCTCCCATGAGACGAAAAAAGAAGCAAAGATGAACCATAGGCAAGCGGCTCTCCCACAGACCTCCTCGCATGGCACAGAATCCGCCAACTCGGAGGCTGGGGAGCCACTTGGTGGTTCACACTGAAGCAGGGACCCTGTCTGTAGCACTTGGTGAGGCAAGGATAGTCATCGAAAAGGTAGGGTACGGAGGACTTTCGTAAGGCGGGCTTGTCTGGCTGTCAAGCGGTTGAGTTTCGGTCAGCGGCAGAGAGCCGCCTTCCATCTGTTTTCTTTTGCTGATCGGCTCGTTCCAGTTCTTCGTCCTCGACCTGGGAGCACTCAGCAAAGGTGATTTTTTGTGACTCTGCCTGAGCAAGGCTGGCTCTCATCCAATAACAAGGACCAAGAGGCGGGAACAAACAGCATCGCAACACAGGCTGACAAGCATGGGCATCATCGCTAGACCACACTAAGCCTTGTTTGTTTGGCCTCGCAGGTTGAGACGAGTGTCGGGTGGAGCATCACAGTCGTGGCACCAATGCCCAAGATCAGCCCAATCAATCAGTGAGCACAGGCGCAAAACCCACACACTGGCGTTCCCACCATTTTCGCCCCTCGCCTTCTTCTCTCTTCAGGTTCTCTTATCTCGCTGCTCCTGTCTTTCTTCCATCCGTTTTCATCCTCTTTCTCACTTCCTTCCATCTCAAATCCCTGCCCTGGCTCTCCTCTGCCAGCTCTTGGGTAGCTAAATCTGTACAAAACCCTTGGACCGACAAACAACCGACTGAAATCTGGAGTCCCTTTAACCCCTCCTAGTCACCTCGCATCCTCATCGTCATCCTGTCGTGGTCTCTTCGTGTCATCCCGACTCAAACCATCAACTGCCTGTTCCCGCTGGACATAATTCCCTTGGATCATCATCACTCTTCCCTGGAAGACAAACCTGGACTATAATTTACACACCCGGATTTCTTTCTTGTCGTTACCGCTTGGAAAATCCTCCTGCTGGCCATCACAATATCTCGCCTGAATCCGCTTGGAAACTTGTCAATCAACCCGGAGTTGCTATTTACCAGCCTTGGACATTCAACTTCTAATAGAAACTTCCTTGTTCTTGAATTTGAAGAACAGTCTGACATTGTCGTCAAACCTTCCTGGACTCACCGGCTTCTATATCCCCTGGACTGCCTTTAATCTCTGGACCCTTCAATTACAACCGGACACTTCTCCCTGGACAAAATGACTAGCCGTCAGAATGAATATTTCATACCCGGCGATGGTATTAGCCGTGAGGTCATTCAGGCCGATATCTGCCGTTACCTCGGAAATGATGCTTTAGTAAGACCTGGAAACCACAATGTCCGTCTCCCTGATCTCCTGAATCGACGTGAACAAATCCCAAAATTGGATTCGATGTATTGATTGCTTGGATTTTTGTTGCTAACTTGCGAGCAGGGTCGCGGAGGCTTTTTCATTCGCGCTTACCGAAACCTCACATCAGTATGG
The DNA here is from genome assembly GCA_018408605.1 of Aspergillus unguis. Classification (NCBI taxonomy): domain Eukaryota; kingdom Fungi; phylum Ascomycota; class Eurotiomycetes; order Eurotiales; family Aspergillaceae; genus Aspergillus; species Aspergillus unguis. Next base: position 2,287,109 of record JAGUQC010000004.1, read on the forward strand.
CCCGCCTCAAGCTCAGATTTGAATGAAGAAAGCTAACGTTGCGTTTCCAGGAGATGATTGCTGATCTCAAAGCGGACTCTGCCCGCTGGGAGGCAGACGTGCGAAGCCGCGCTGATCAAGGTTATCCGCGAGGTAGTTACGTCCAGGACTACAGCTACTCCCAGCCTAGCCGGGCTACACCGAACTACCCAACTTCAATGTCAAGTTCTATGCACCCTGAGATGTCTCATGGTCAAGGCCCGTCTCCTCCCACATCATACGCTGCAGCACCGCAGCAGTATGCGGACCAATATCACCACAGTGGCTATCCTTCAACGTCAAGTCCGCCCTACTCAAGTGCTCCCTCGTATCCTCCGAACCACTCAGGCTTCTCTGGTCAGAACCCATACCCTCCCCAGCATATCCCTTACAGCGGTTCAAATCAACCACCCGTGACTTCTGAGATGCACCCTTCATATACATACGCCCCGTCCGGGTATGGCTTTGAGAACGGACGAAACAATGCCCCTAGATATGCTGGTCCTGGATATGATACCGAGTCCGATTATTCACCCGTTACTACTGGAATGGCCTACCCTGCTACCACTGCCGCTGATCCGCGGATAGGAATGGAGCCAAGATACACTCCGGACTCTGGATACCCTGACCGCAATAGGCAGCCAACAAGAGAGAGAGAGATGCCCCGCCGAACACGGTGATGAATAATGATTTCACAGCTCCCTGCGAGCATCAGGTGTTCGTCTTACCGACGCCTGCGTTCCCTCTGATGGAAAATGCCGCGGGAATAATGAATGTTACGCCATGAAATTGTTTGCATCCGTCGCTCATACCCTGGAGCCTTTGTGGATCTCTTTCTTTTCTTTTTGCCTACAGGATTATCTGCCGGAAAAAGTGTGCTTAAGTCATTGTCGAGACCGGTTTTAGCCTTGGAGAAGCGAACCTAGACTCTTGGACCTTGCTCTTTTTACCTGGGCGTCTTGATGGCGTCGTCGATGGATTGTTTATGCCGAATGTCTCGATGGGCGTCGGCTGGCTCCGCAGGATGTTTTCTTTGCTTATGCGTCTCACGGAAGACCACAATGTTTTATGTAAAGATCTGTTGGATACCTGTGATGTTTATGAGAGGCTGTTTGGCTGGTTCATTGTTCATGGCCCCTCGATGTCATTTTATCTTGTCTATTCCAGGCTCCTGCTCCGCTCCATTCTGGTTTTGTGATGTATTTCCAGCGGTTCTTACCTCTAATATGTTTTGAGGTCGTTCTGTTCTCGCGACATGTTGCCTGATGGGTTGCAATATATCCCAGCAGAGTTGGCGTTGATGATACAGTGATGTAGATACGAGCATATATGGCGTTTCGTGTTGATTTATGGCAACAGTATTTCGAAGTTAATTGAACAACTTGCTTATGGCTCATTCAAACTTATCTCTTCTGCAAACCTCACAGTCTAGACTGATCTTATATTGTAGTTTCTTGGGTATCTCCAGCTTCGAACATTACTAACTTGGTTTCAAGATCTACAAGAACTCATGATTGTCCTCATTCACAATCTTTCATTCTCATTTTCATTTACTTTGGTTCTGTCAGCACAATGAGTCGCCATCTCACCCCATTCCTATCTAGTACATGCGGGTCCTGCGTGCACGACTCCATGAACACCATGATGGCTAACACCTGTCTCTCTTCTCTTTGTTTTATCCTCTCTTCCGGCTTGCTTTTCGCTGTTCCACCATCTTCTTTATTCTCCTTCTCGAGCTGATTAGTGCTGTCTTTCCTGGTGTCTCGGAGTTGCACCTCTGCTCTTTGCAACCTCCTGTCGCTCGAACACATATCAACAGGACAATCAGCGGCTTTGAAGATGGCAGGATCATTTCCCCAGTTCATTGACGGCGACGTCAAGATAACCGTGCTACCTGACATCTACCAGCTTCATTCATCAAGACTCGGAACCTGTTCGCGCCTCATCAGGCTGTTTCTCGGAAGACATCAGTTCTCTCTTCCATCGAGCAAGCAACACGAAAGCTCTTCTTCTCGCCGTGTTAGCATGAACCTGATCGGCTCCTCTGAACATAAGTACGGGATGTTGGAGACCCAGGTCAGCTATTCTCCTCTCTATCCAACTAACTAAAGCTTCATTTCTAACAATTCATGGCTCTAGGTCCACGACGATTCCCGTGGTCAGGCAGAAGACATAGACGTATGCTCGTTCCCAACATGGCCACAGAAAACCCGTCACATCTGGTCCAACATCTTCAAGATATTCTACAACCTGCCGCCGATCATAGACAACGACGGCTACGATTCAATACTAGAGAACTGCCAGGCATTGGCTGACCTCGCGGACGAGCTGCAGTCTTTTGACGTCGTCTCGCGTGCCATCGGCGCAGCCCTCATTGGCTTGGACCAGCAGCTCTACAAACTTATCTCGCAGGATCCAGTTTCCTGGGTCACTTTCGCTGTCCGTATTCAGTCGGGGCCTATTTTTCGGGAGTCCATGATCCACTTGCTGGGCAATTGGGGTCTTCTTGACGAGGACCAGCTGGAATCTCTGCCGAGAAACGTCTACGCTTTATGCATCCAGAAACTCAACGATGTGACTAATCTCAAGAAGTCAATCGAGCTGCAGATCGTGAATAGCCTGCCCCGTCCACGCTCGCACAGCGCTACGCACGACACAACAAATCACGTCTTTAGATGGATGGCCCTGACTTTCTACCAGCAGTGGCTCTGTCAGTCCTTTGCCGAGAGCCGCAACTACCTTGCGCCGGACGGAGGAGCGGCATTTTACCGTGCAATCGCAGCAGGAGGCGACGCTTACCTCGATAAGCTCGACCAAGACATCTCTCAAGTTCCTGCGTCATCGGGAACCACTGACGAAAACACTAAGGGTCTGAAAGAACTAAAGAAGGACCTTGACGAACTGAAGAAGGGTATCAGAAGCCTCGTCTCCGACTTGTTCATCAGCGAAGCCAAATACGACCCAGCCGTTCTAGGCGATTTGCCCTATCTGACCTGCTACAAGGTCAGCGAAGATGAGATGCCGTCGCCAGACAAAATAATCTCCAACATGGCCATGCCGCATCATGCGAGACTTGCCAACGCCTATGCCGCCGATACGATATTTGATCCGAGCACAGACGGGATGAGCCTAATTGATTTGCACAACAGTGCGAATTTTTCGAACAACTATGCCTTTAATCCTGGAATGCCCAACACCTATATCCACTCAACCCGGAATCAACTGCCGGTCTTTGAACCACTAAATACCTTCCCTCAGCAGCAGCAGCAGCAGCAGCAGCAGCAGCAGCAGCAGCCCACAGACCCGTCTCTCGACTGGACAAACACAATGGTGGACTTTTCGGCTCTTAGTAACGGAGAACAATCTATGTTGGATATGTATGTGAATACCACTGACATGTGCGCATCGCAGTCACAGACGCAGACACAAGCCCAGGCACAGGTGCCGACCACTGCAATCACAACTCCAACCTCAAACGCAGCCTACAACATCGATCCTAGTCTCCAGACCAACGTTGACTATTATACCATGGCTGGAGGCAACGAGAACGTGCACAATGTCAATGACGGGAGCATGGCTTTTCTTTGAACTGGAGCCGACTGAGTGGGCTTGATACCGGATGTCTCATCTACCTATGCATTTGCGGCGTTATACGTCTAGTTATGACTGGTCTAATGGCTTCTTGCTTTGTTGATGGCATGTTTTCAGTCTTTGAAGTGTCGGTATTGTAGGATAAGTCTATCGGGGTTATGAAGTTAAGCTATGTTATTTAAGTTGTTTATTCCAGTCGGTACAGTTCACCACATATGGAATATTAGTCACAATTGGCTCTTGAGCTTGTTGATAGCTGGGTTTGTGTTCTCCTAAGTCGGCGCAGTAGCAGAGCAAAATCTGGAGTTTCTCAATTCGAGCTATGACCCATGTAGAGTATGTTGTATATTTCGCCCCATATGGAGCAAAGTTTGTCGCTAGAGCACTCAGTCATAAAACACTTGTGGAACAGTTGATAGCCATTGGGTATTAACGCGATTTCTGTCCATGAATTGCCGACCGCTATCCCAGTCAAACAGAACATCATCAATACCGATATCCGATTAGACCGCGTCAAGTCTGATCGAGTAGCGTTGCATATATGCTTCTGAACATTTGATGAATTTTCGAGCTAATCAACAGCGAATATTGTGATATCAAGTCTAATGTGACAAACAACCTTCATCCTCCCTTATCCCCGGCAGTAGCGGGTTTATTCGTCATCGTAGCCCTTGGGAATAACCCGGGGTCCTTGGGGAACTATTAAAGGAGCAGATCATTAGCATTCATTGCACTGGAACAAAGTGCTAGATTGAAATCGACATACTGGGATATGTGAAAGGAATAGGCTCCGGGTCAACATCGCCGAAGAATCGTCTGATCGGAGGAAGAGAAAAGAGCATGACGGGACCGGTGGCGCCAATGATGAGGGAGTAGAAGATGGCGGGCTTCTCGTGCGAGGCCCAGCGCATGTAGCGGAAGGGTGTGGACCAGAACTGGGGAGTAGTCATTGTTGCGACTGGAAGATTTTGCGAAACCGAGGGAGGTCTGTAGATTTTGCGCGACGGGAGGAATCAATTGAGTGACTCCAGTGATGAAAGTCCGCCCGAAGTATTGTCGACAGCGGGATTTGGTGCTCTGTGAGCTGCGTTGCGAGGTTCGGGGTTGAGGGGAAGGATGGAGGTTCAACTGAAGTGACGATATTCCGGACCGAAGTCGAGCTGCAAAGGCGGCACTTAATGTCAAGTCTTGGCGCTCGGTCCAAACACGTCGCCATTTCGAGCTGGACTTACGTAGACTGAACTACCTTCTTCAACACCACCAATTGCGTTTCTCTTTCTTTTCGCTTGGTGATATTTTTCTCGGTCGTTTCTTCATTTCCGCTGCGCGGAAGCTCTGACGATGCGGTGGTGTCCGTCCCTCTTCCTGTTCGGCTTCTTGGCCGCTGTCAATGCATTGAGTAGTTCGGGGAATAGATTGCTGGTAGTTTTGGAGGATGCGGCAGAAAAGGGACTATATTCAACGCTGTGGAGTGATTTAGAAGGTAAGTACTGGAAGCAATTGAGTTAATGGGCTGGTTCCTTGCTAATTGCTTTGTCTGGCAGCCCGCGGGTATGACCTCGTCTTCGATTCACCAAGGAACGAGAAGCTCTCTTTATTCGAACTCGGAGATCGAGCATACGACCATGTCCTCCTTCTTCCGCCGAAGTCGAAAGGTTAGATATCATTGATAGGCGTCCTAAACAGCAATTGACTCGATGTAGGCTTCGGACCTTCGTTAAGCCCTAAGAACCTCGTCGACTTCCTCAACGACGACGGCAACATCCTTCTCGCTCTCTCCGGCAAGTCCACAACGCCCAGTGCCGTTAGCTCTCTCCTGCTGGAGTTTGACCTTCACCTGCCTACCGACCGTTCCTCTGTCACCGTTGACCACTTTAATTACGACACTATCTCCGCTTCCGAGAAACACGATGTTCTCGTGCTCGATCGTCCCGGACAGCTCAGATCGGACACCAAAGACTACTTCGGTGGTGAGGGTGTTCTAGCCGTTCCCAACGCCAGCCCTCACACTCTCGGTGACACTTCGCTTCTTGCGCCTATCCTGCACGCCCCCACCACGGCCTACAGCTACAACCCGAAGGAGGATGCTGGTTCAGTAGAAGAGGTCTTTGCTACTGGTTCTCAGCTGTCTCTAGTGTCAGCGATGCAGGCCAGGAACTCTGCCCGCTTCACACTGCTAGGCTCCGTGGAGACTCTCCAGGACAAATGGTTCTCCTCGAGTGTCAAAGCGCCGGGCGGTAAAGAGGTACAGACTGCCAACCGCGAGTTTGCCAAGCAGTTGACTGCATGGACATTCAAGGAAACTGGTGTTTTGAAGGTTGGCAAGATTGAACACCATCTTGCCAAGAACGACCTCTCAGTTGAGGACTTGAACCCTAACATCTACCGGATCAAGAACGAAACCGTATGTTTCATCCATGTCGTAGTCTTTGCATTGACTAACTTGACAGGTCTTCTCTATCGAAATTTCCGAATACAACTACGACGGCTTCGTCCCCTTCGAAGTCCCCGCAAACGACAACCTCCAGCTCGAATTCACCATGCTGTCCCCCTTCCACCGCCTAAACCTCGTCCCTACTCAAACGACAGCAAACAGCACCATCTTCAGCACCCAATTCACTGTCCCCGACCAACACGGTATCTTCTCCTTCCGCGTGAACTACAAGCGACCCTTCCTCACCAACATTGAGGAAAAGCATGAGGTCACGGTCCGCCACTACGCGCACAACGAGTACCCGCGCAGCTGGAAGATCAGTGGCGGCTGGGTCTGGATCGCGGGTCTCTGGTCTGTTATTGCTGGCTTCCTGGTCTTTGTCGTTGTTTGGCTCTACTCGGAGCCTACGACTGCCGCGAAGGCAAAGAGTAAAAAGACGCAGTAATGTAGTGTCTGTGTTTTGGTTCAGAGGTTATGTATTATCTGAAGATATTTGTATGAACAGACATAAACACACTGCTACTTATCCAATGCATATTGAATGTTTCATAGATAGACATTTGCTAAATGCAGTATTGCAGTGTACTAGACCGAAGATATATACATACAGTACATCCCCAAACAAAAACTCCAATCCATGCCATGAGGGGAGAAATATCGAAAACGAGAAATCTCCAAAGATAAATAACAGACCGGCGACACACCCCTTACGGGTTACCAGCTCTCAATCGTATCGTAACTTTATAGACCCCTCGTCTTCTCCGGGTCCATCTTCACCTCATCACCGCTGATCTCCTTGACAGTCTCGAATGCCGGCTTGCCAGCATATAACTGTTGCGAGGTACCAGACTTTCCACCCTCAACATCCTTAGTCATCTGCAGAGGCGCATTACCTCGGAATCGTTTCCTCATATCGATGAGACCTCTCCTATGCACCGAAACAAATCAGCAACAGAACAATTTGGATATGTAGCGAACCGGATGAGGGGAAACGGACTTGCACTCTCCGAATCCTTTCCGCAACTGCTGGCACTTCATGGGTAGTTCGTCGACGTATGGCGCGCTAAGGCATTCTCGAGGTGTGTGGCGCTGGACCATAATGCAGTCAGACTGCTGGAGGCACTGTGCTAGCGCGTCGCCTGTGAAAGTATCGTTAGAAGTGTTGTTCCAAGATAGAGGCAGGATATGGTATGATCGTCGGGTCCGATGCCTGGCATTGCAGGTATATCGGAGGGTAAAGGCCAGATGGTATCAAACGGGTGCTCAACTTACGAAGCGCATTGCAAGAATTCGGCATTTTTGACCACGACAGCCACTGCCCTGGCGATGACTTGAGATCGTGGTTGATTCGCCGTCTGAGTCCGCGGCCAAAAAATCGCCGGTCCGTCCCCGGATTAGGTAAGCATCCCTACTGTCCACGGTGGGAAAGGTTGGAATCACATGGGAATTTCATTAGCCTTTGCATGACGTCGCTAGGAGGCTCGAGCTCTGCGCCGTTCTGGGGGCTGGCTTGGGGAGTTTATTTCTTGTTGCTTTGCCAGTCAATTCTCGTTTATTACACAATATGCATACATTGTCCATTTGAAATCCGGATTATGACTTTCAAGACTAAATTTTTCTAATTGAGTGGTTACTGCGGACATTCGGGAATCATGGCTCGGGTCCCGGTCATTGGGAGACTCTTCTGGTTCGAATACCTTGCCCTGTTGGGGTCGTTGGTTTTGGTGCTGCTAGAATGGGTCATTCACATCATCACGTTCTGTCTTCGTATGTTTCCTACCCGACGTCTGAGACTGCAGAGGTCCTAACAGGAACAGCTGAACCGATCATAAACTTCTGCTACGAACGGTCGAAAACCATTTTCAACCTAGTCATAACCCCTGAACGACCAGAGAAGCAAGATAGGGAGAAGCGCATCGCGAATGCCGTGGCTCAAGCCTCAGACTTTGCAGAGATATGCTCCATCTTTGGATACGAGGCGGAAGAGCACATTGTGAGGACAAAGGACGGATACCTGCTTGGACTCCATCGGTTGCCGAATCGGAAGGGCGAGGAGTCTCGGACTGTGAACCAGGGAGATGGGAGTGTCAAGAAGAAGGTCGTCTATCTCCATCATGGGTTGATGATGTGCAGTGAGGTTTGGGTCTGTTTGACCGAGGAACAACGCTGTCTTCCTTTCCAGCTCGTTGAACGAGGGTACGACGTCTGGCTGGGAAATAACCGGGGAAATAAATATTCCAAAAAGTCCACGAGACATTCTCCTCTGTCGAATGAGTTTTGGGACTTTTCTATCGATCAGTTCGCCTTCCACGACATTCCTGACAGCATCAATTATATACTCGAACTGACAGGGCAGCCATCTCTGTCTTATATTGGCTTCTCACAAGGAACGGCTCAAGCCTTCGCCACTCTTTCTATCCACCCGTTATTGAACCAGAAGATCGACGTCTTTGTGGCTCTTGCACCTGCAATGGCGCCTGCTCGCATTTCGAATCCAGTCGTCGACTCTCTGATGAAAGCTTCGCCGAACTTCATCTTCTTACTCTTTGGTCGACGTAGCATCCTCAGCTCGACAACAATGTGGCAGACGATTCTCTACCCACCAATATTCATGCGCATCATCGACACGTCTCTGTCTTTCCTCTTCAAATGGAGGTGCAAGAACATAAGCCGTGCTCAGAAACTAGCAGGTTATCTACATCTCTTCTCATTCACAAGCACGAAGTCCGTGGTTCATTGGTTCCAGATCATCCGCAACAAGAACTTCCAGTTCTACGATGACGAGATCTACGCGCCATTGAGTGTCGTTGCAAGCGAACGATTCTACAAACCGGTCAAGTACCCTACAAGAAACATCAAGACACCAATTGTCCTGCTCTACGGTGGAAGTGATAGCCTCGTCGATATCGATGTGATGCAGAAGGAGCTTCCACGTGGAACGACAGCAAAGATTGTTCCAAAATACGAGCATTTGGACTTCCTTTGGGCCAACGATGTCCCTGAGCTAGTCTTTGGCCATGTATTTGATGCCTTGGACCAATATAGCTCTAACAAGGGGCAGGTAAACGGGAGTGCCAATAGGAAGATCAACAGCACTGAGAAGACTTAAAACTTGCATGTCATGATATCAAGCAAGTGATCTTTGTTATGGCATCATAGGTGTGATAGCAATTGGCTTCAGATAACTGTATATAGGCTATCCATGATACTTAATCCCTTGAATTTAGCGTACGTGTCAGCTCATACAAAGACTTCCCAAAAACAGCCTTCCGAGACTTGGCCTAGTATTGCCCTGTCAAAGCGCACTGCCCACCGAAACTGTCCGTGTCTTCAGGCAGGTATGAGAAGCAACTCCGAATTTCAGCGCATATTCCTGGAGCAATATTATGCTAAGCATGATATAGCGCGTTTAATATACCACCTTACTTTTGAATTAGAAGTCTGTCTGAAGTCTTGCTAAGCGCATGAGCTATCCATGGATTCTAATACTCCTTGTCCTTTGCCCTGCTCTCAAAGACTTCTTTGTCAAAGCGACCTCCTACCCGACATACATAGCTCCCTTTTTTCCAACCAGACACCTTCTTCATCATCCCTCTGGTACCTCTTTCACTCCAAATGCCACTCCGCCAAAGTCTGCGTCGCCCAACCAAAAGCCAACCTCCAAAGCCAGCAGCATATTGGGATAACCTGTCAACCATCTGGCTGACCAAAGGTGCTCTCCAGGAGCTACAACGGAGAATCGAAACTCAGCAGACGCAGCCCCCTCTACCCGTAGGCGGGGCATGCTCTGAAGGTGCAACAAGCCTTCTCCAGCAGTATTCACGGCGCCGCAGGAAAGAAATCGAACGATTCTCGCGGCAGGGAGGACCAGACCTACTAGACATTCGAGGCGTACGTCTCCTCCCCAATCTAGCTTGGAAGACACAGGATTAAACCGCCAGCAGTGTCCTCCGCCCATAACTGGCTCAAGCAGCGAACATAGCGCGCCATCATCCGCAGCCATGCCCTCCAACACGCCAGGCACCAAGAGCAGTAGACAGACAAATCAAAAGCCATCCTTATTACTGTCGCGATCTCATATTGACACCTCAACGACAACAACAACCCCTTATAGTCAAAACTTTGAGCAAAATCTAATCGACCACCGGATTTATCCGCCTCTATACCAAGACCAGGACACCAGCGATGATGAAAACGAACCGAACAACATCGACGAAATAAGAAGACGGCTAGCAGCGCCCCGGCGCTCTCTTGATCCAGCAACTTTCCCCAAAGCCGAGTTTCGCAAGTTCAAAAAGGCACACTGGGCCGCTAAAAAGGGGGCAGACGTTGCAACCTCCGTGTTCCCTTTCATCGAGGGCAAATCTACGTCTAGACAACAATATGCCAGTCGTGATACTCGCCTCACAAACCTCGGTCCCCTCACAGACGGGACAATCTCTCAAGCACAGCCAGATATCACTTACGGCTCTTGTCCGGAGCACCTAGATCGCGAGATCCGCAACCAATTATACGAACAAATTGTCCCCTCTGCAGACGACAGTCTCCCGGTAGCACCGAACTTCTTCGTAGAGGTTAAAGGGCCATGCGGGGTGCCCCGCGTCGCAGACCGACAGGCTTGCTATCACGGAGCGCTAGGTGCGAGAGCAATGGATACTTTGCGTTCTTATCAACCTGTCCGCGGCCAGCAAGGTAGCCAGGAGCAGCACGGTTCAGAGCCAGAGCCTCGAAACAATAATGCCTACACGGTCACAGTAACATACCAGGGCGGCTCTTTGAATCTATACACTTCGCATTCCGCGATGCCTAAAGCTATAAGCCGAGAGATCAGCCAATGCGGAGCAGAGTACTTCATGACACCGCTTCGTTCGTTCGCAGTTGTCAGCGATGTTGAGAGCTACTGCGCAGGGGCGGCTGCGTATCGGAATGCAAGGGATTGGGCAGGCGAGGTGAGAGACGAGGCAATTGCCAGGGCAAACGAGAGGCTTGCAAAGGCGAGGGCTCGCTGTGAAGAATCCAGTCTCAATTCGGCAGTTGAGAACGAGGGTGCAGCCTAGGAGATGACTAGCAAGGCAAATGTAAGGAGGATGAATAGAGGCCAGAATATAAGTTTGTCGGCATGTACAGACGTCTGCAGCAGAATGTTAGGCTCATACAATATCCCCATTTGATGCCCTTGGTGACTTGTAACAGCATCGAAGGAGCTCTCAAGATAGTCAGAAAGAAAAACGTGTATCAACCTAGGCCTGATTTCTGAAGCCATCTGTCGGTCTAGGGTTATTTTTTTTTTCTGTACAACGCATTGTATCCATGCCTAAGGCGGCGCTTGATGCAGGCAAACAACACCTTGTCTATATGTTGGTTGTGCCTCAAAATCGCATCCTGCGCCAGCACAAAAATTGGACACTGTAGCGACCGACGAAACGATTTTGACACATCTCATCCTTGTCTATATACAAGTCGATATTTAGGTCTTCGTAGCAAAATGACCGCGGTGATTGCTCGAGTATGGAGTAGTGTTAGCAAGCGAAATGACCAGGGATTTGAAATAAACTGGCCATCAAAAGGACCATGCATATGCAGCGGAGCTCTGGATGTTTGCACGGAATCAGGCAGCCTGCCCCGGGGGCCAGGATCACGATCCTCTGTCCCTGATCTGTCCCTAAGCTGTGCTGGCCCTCATACTTGCAACGTGTGAAGGAGCTTTCATCTTGGTGTTGACAAGGATAGATCACGGTTGTCAGTTTTGGTTTGTTTTCAGCCATTGTCTGTGATAAGGCATGCCACGACAGACAGCACCATGGCTTAGACGGTCAGAAAAGAGATAAGAACTGCTGTTTGATCGGCAAGCCTGGCGTGGTGTTGAAGGAAGAAGCAAAGAGATCGTGAGATATACACGACCACTGAGACTGAGATATATTTATTCTCTCCGCCAACCTCATTTTGCCAACCATTGACATCAACCAACATCATCATCACCTTCCCTTTCTACTATTCCTACTTTTCTCCTCGCGTTCGAGTTCCATCTACGCACTCTGGAGGATTTCATCACCAGGATCGTCTCGACACCCACCCATATAAAGTTTCGGTTGCAAGTCGCTCCATCTTCACCGCCATCATAGTTGCGGTAGGTACTCGAATCTTCTACGTGGTGGGAGGACCGGAACGATCAAAGACAGCGAGAGGAAAAAGCAAACAAACGGAATCATCGTCAGGAATTGAATACCATTGAGCACGGATCCTTCAGTTTTGGCAGCTCCTCTCCAGCTCCGCCAGAGCCCGTCCGAATTTTTGAACCAAACCCTTTCTTCGCCCTCCCCACAGCGTCGTTGCTGCTAAAGCACTGCGACTAAACTGCAGTCGGCCTGGGCCCTACCTCTTCGCCCCCACCGGCACGCAGTCTCGCTCTCGAGTTCGACATCGAACTGGTCCGTCCGTTCAGTTGCTCCGCAGCCCGCTGCGTTTCGTTCTCGAACCTCTTGCGCACAACTCTCGCTTCTCCAATCTCTTCTCTTCACCTCCCTCGCCTCTTTTTTTTCGAACTAAGCGCCCCTTTCTTCCCCCGTATACCCCAATTGACCGGCAATTGATCGATATCGAGACCGATGTAACGGATCGCGTGTTGTTACCCTTGCTTCCAAGCTCACCCCGCGCCTCGATCCCCGAGGGACTTAGTCCACCACCAACCCGGTTCGCCAGGAGGTCCGTCCATTGCCCGACAACCGTCCATTGCCTCGGGTCTACGAAACCGCCATTCTATTCCTAAGCAAACTTAAACAATTCACAAAACAATTGAGGGTTCCTGATCTGCACGCTGCGGAGCCAACTCTCCAAACCGAGCTATCCAGTTGGACGATAATCGGCTTTTGCCATTGCAGAGCCCAAAAAACTTTTTGGTTTGATTACCGGTATCACAATTGATTGTGTCAATGCGGCCGCAGTGAGTTCCGCCCTGTTATACGGTTGGCGTCGCATAAGATTGCTTGGACTTGTTGTTAATGGCTTCGTGTTACCGGCAGACGAGAATATCACATTGTCGTGCTAGGCGCTGGTACGTCGTCCCCAGGAAACATCTCGGTTGCATAAATCGATGCTGATGATGCGCAACAGGAGGAGTGGGTAAAAGTTGTCTTACAGGTACGAACGGACATTTGAGCATTGCTTCCGCCAACTTCGTCCTTCGAATCAACCGGCTTACGCTCGGTAGCGCAATTTGTACAGAATGTTTGGATTGAAAGTTATGACCCGACGATTGAAGATTCATATCGAAAACATATTGAGGTTGACGTGAGTTTGTCGTATCCTGCGTATGAACATGTGGATTCTAATGTTTATAGGGTCGACAATGTATTTTAGAGATGTATGTGAACAGAGCGCGGAACCTGCAGGTTGTCGTCATAACTGACTCGTGGTCTACAGTCTGGATACAGCAGGGACAGAACAGTTCAGTAAGTTTAACTCGTCTCTTGTTGATGGATTCCTTGTCTAATATCTTCCCAGCTGCCATGAGGTAACTGATACCCTACCCGACTCGCTTGACAATAACAGCGCCCATTCTGGCCCGCTATAACCTTTGACCTAAGCTGATTATCCCTTCAGAGAACTATATATGAAACAAGGCCAGGGATTCCTCCTTGTATTCTCCATTACGAGCAACTCTTCTTTGAACGAGCTATCTGAGTTACGGGAACAGATTGTTCGTATTAAGGATGATGAGAACGTGCCCATTGTCATCGTGGGAAACAAGTCCGACCTGGAAGAAGACCGCGTGGTACCTCGTGCCCGTGCATTTTCTCTTTCTCAGAGCTGGGGCAGTGCCCCATATTACGAGACCTCGGCTCGCCGACGAGCCAACGTCAACGAGGTCTTCATCGACCTCTGCCGGCAGATAATTCGGAAGGACGCTCAGGGGAGCTCGGGCGACTACGATCTCGCGCCTCGCAAGCGAGAAAACACAAACCGGCAGGACAGAAAACGAGGGAAACGACGAGAGCCCAAGCGGAAGGGGCCCTGCGTTATTCTGTGAGGAACCGATTGTCTGCACAAGCGCTCGCCAAGATCTACTCGATACCCGCGTCTCGCGCCCTCTGCCGATCGGCCCGTACTTGTTCTCCTACTCATGATCTTAATGACTTGCACATACCGACCCTTACAACAACATGATACCAACCTTACCCTTCATCTGTACTTCCTCATACCTGTCAACGCCATATCACGATAGATCTCTGTCCATGTATACATTCGAAATTTTGTCATTGATATACGCAGCCTCCATTATCATGTTCAGGAATGGAAAAGTTTATTTTGCCTCTCGCTCCTTCCTCCTATCTTAATCTAGGCTCACACTTATACTCGGATGGTCCTCCTTCCTTGACCCGAGGTCTGTATCTTTTCTTCCTTTTCTTTTGAAGCTGTCCGCTTGTATAACTCTTCTAGGCAACCGTCCGTTCAGACTACCTTCTTGTGACGGCTCAATCGAAGAGACTTTGCAACGAATTGCATGACTGGCCATGGCTGGCTTCCAGAGCGTCTATCAGCGGTTAAGCCTCTTCACACCCGTATTGCCCATCCATATGATCTGTTTAAGCTTTCGCATCCGATAGGGCTTGCAACTTGATGATGCTGATCAGCTTTTGGCAGGTCATGCTTTTCAGACGAACTCTGATTACGAGTCGCGAACATTGCGATTGATCTCTTCAGCAATGGTGGGTGCTTCAAAGTAGCTTGTCATGTCATCGTGACTCGGTCAGGAGTATTAAGTGAATATGCGCCTCGCCTACCGGTCTTCTCTTTTGGCATACGACTCTGGTCGAAGCCCTCATTGAAGGTTGAGAGATTGCAGATGCTATACTTCGTGTTCTCCAAAGCCGCCCACCTTCAATCGAACCTTCACTATCAGTCAACCTTCCAACTGATCTTAGGACAATGGATGACATAATTTCTGCACCATTTCCTGATCTCATTAATAGGGTATTGAATTTATGTTCCGCCTGCAATGTCCATATAAAGCCCAACGATGGAGCGGACGTCCCTCCTAGTTCCTCGTCTCTTCCATCTTTCCTCCATCTACTTCTGGTATCATAGGCCCTACGGCTTACAAAGCTCCAAGGCTCTGTTGCTACTGCAAGTACTTGAACTCATTACAATCAACCTCCAACATGCATCTTGAATTCCAGAAGATGCTGGCCGTGGTTGTCACCACGGTATTCGCCTACGTGGCCGTCGTTGGTGCAGCACCTGTAAAGACGGTGCACCCGTCCTCCTTCGCGGCGTCAACGGCCATCGATGTCCTGGCATTGCTCTCAGCTTCAGAGAAGCTGGGCATGGTCCCAGCTCACGCCACATATCCGATGAGTATCAAAAACTACACGGATACGTCGACAATCCACAGTGACTGGGCCTCTTTCCAAGAGGGAGCTGCATTTGTGTTCAAGGCCGACATGGACACCGACTGTGACGGCTTGGACTACAAGTGCGACGGGAACGCCGACGGCCAGCCCTTGACCAACTGGGGCTCGCTGTCTGCCTTTGAGGTACCATTTATCGTAATACCTCAGACATTCATGACCGCAAACCCAGCTGCCATTCCTGGAAATAACGTTGCAGCCGTGATCTGGTAAGTCATCTATCTTCCTTTCACATGTATCGTAAGGCATCGGGCTAATGTACGCAGCAACAAGAAAATGTTCTACGCAATTCTTGGAGACACCAATGGCAATGATCCACAGGTCACGGGCGAGGCATCCTGGATCCTCGCCCGTTCCTGCTTTCCCGAGGAGAACCTCAGCGGCAGCAGGGGTCACGATGAGTACGACGTGACATACATCCTGTTCACTGGCCCTGAGGCTGCTCTCCCCTCGACCGCCCTCAATGAACACTACATCACCGACTTCGACAAGCTTCGGTCCATGGGCGATCACCTCACAACCGCCTTGTTGACGAACTTGGGTGTATCATCATTGCCACTCAGCCCAGGTTCATCTCCTCACGACGACGGGGTGCCCGAAGACCTCCCCAACACCGAAAATGCCAGCAGCGCTGTCCGCCCTGGCCCCTCTGACTCGGGTGCGGCCCCCGAGTCACAGCACGACTTTGAGTCTGTTGCTGCTGCTTCTAATGTACAGGCACCTGAGCTCACCTTACTCTTCATTACTGTCATTTCTTATGTTTGTGTAATTTGGTGACTTGGTCTGATTTAAATCAGCTTATCAGGGATCGGTTCATGGAGTTGGCCCAGGGCCAGGATGGCCCGCGACAAATTTGTCGTCCACGTCCATTCATTGTGTTGATTTTTTTCTTGCTCTCTTATCACAATGTACATTAACGTAGCCTTACTCAGCTGGGTGCCTTTTTTCTCCCTGCCCAACTTTTCCTCATCTCATGAGGCTGTCCGCGACAATAGGCTTTTTACTGGCCCCGTTAGTCTGGCAAATCCATTATACAGGTTTTGATGTACCATTCAATAGTTTTGCATGATGATGACAATGATGTCACATTTCTAGTATCAACTAGGCTATTCCTCAAGCAGGTCAAGTAAATCGGCATTCACAGTATTGCTCAGACTCGAGAGTTACCCCATTGTAGTTGGACTTGGAAATTTCTCATCAACATCGCCGACTGCTTTAGAACCAAGGCCGTAACATCAAGCCTTACTCTCGAGCTCAAAATCGAGGCGAGTCCGGAGACTCCCAAATCCCGGAGCAATATCGCCACTGAGAGACAGTTGACCTAAGCTTTTGATCGTTATTCCAGACCACTCTGGTTGTGGTTGGTGGTCTCAAGTCCCTGGAATCGGATAAGGTTGGATGTGCGAGATATTATGTATGGCTAGCGTATTAGAAGCTTCAGCAAGGGAGATATACTTTGTCAGGGCTTTATACTTCTGCAGGACTACTATAATTAGTTGGGATTATATACTTCATCAGACTATTATGTTGCTTCAGACTATTGTACTTCGTCAACTGAGTATACCTCCCGCAGTAGGTCACCTCACGAAGTTTGTTTACTAGAGGGTGATAGTGGTAAGCAGTCAAGCGGGGCACTGAAGATAATTAGAGACATCTAGGCTTAGTTCTAAAGCACACGAAACACCCTTTTACATACACGCCTGAGATATACAGACTTTCGACGTAACAAACATCTACATTCTGAACACTCCAAACCTCGTCTTAACATCATCCCTCTTTCCACCCAGTGCAGCAGCTAAACTGAGACCTAGGACGCGGCGAGTATGCGCAGGTGGGATGACCCCGTCGTCCCAAAGTCTGGCAGACGAGAAGGTTGCCTCTGATTCGCGGTCGATGCGGGCTTTGAGTTCAGGGTCTGCTGTTCGTCCAACGGCTTCCATGACTGAAGAGAGTTGCTCGGAGCCCATAATGCCGATTTTGGCATTGGGCCACATGAAGAGGAAGCGCGGGGAGTAGGCGCGGCCGCTGGATTTGTCAGTTGTTTTTCATAGGGTATGATAGGAAGAGTGATGGGTAAACTTACCACATGCCGTAGTTTCCAGCGCCAGCACTGGAGCCAAACACAACAGTAAACTTGGGTACGTCGGCGCAGGCAACAGCTGTCACGAGCTTTGCGCCATTCTTTGCGATGCCGCCCTTCTCGGCATCTGCACCAACCATGAAACCGGAGATGTTTTGTAGGAAGACGAGTGGGATGTTGCGTTGGGCACAGAGCTCAATGAAGTGGGCACCTTTAAGAGATGACTCCGAGAAGAGGATTCCGTTATTGGCGACGATGCCGACCTGGTGTCCATGAATGCGAGCAAAGCCAGTAACGAGAGTTGTACCGTAGTCGCGCTTGAATTCGGCGAACTCGCTACCATCGACGATGCGAGCAATGACCTCGTGAACGGGAATTTGGCGTCGAAGATTGGTGCCAACAATACCGTTCAGTTCGGCTGGGTCATATAGTGGCTCCTTGATGCTATCCTTGTTCTCTTTGAGAGAAACGGTTGTTGTCGGGTAGTTCAGATTCGAGATAGAGCGACGAGCGAGAACAATAGCGTGAGCATCATCAACTGCTAAGTAATCGGTCACACCGGAGATTGTGCTGTGAAGCTGACCGCCACCTAGCTCCTCGGCTGAAACTACCTCGCCAGTTGCAGCTTTAACGAGAGGTGGCCCAGCAAGGAAAATAGTGCCCTGGTTCTCGACAATAATGGTCTCGTCGCTCATTGCAGGCACATAGGCCCCGCCAGCGGTACATGGGCCCATGACGACGGAGATCTGGGGAATACCCAGCGAGCTCATACGGGCCTGATTGAAGAAGATGCGGCCGAAGTGCTCCTTGTCCGGAAAGACATCAGCTTGATGCGGGAGATTTGCACCTCCCGAGTCAACCAAGTAGATGCAGGGCAGTTTGTTTTCCTGGGCAATTGCCTGAGCGCGAAGGTGCTTCTTGATGGTGACAGGATAGTATGTGCCGCCCTTGACTGTGCTGTCATTGGCCACAATGACGCAAGTTACGCCTTCGACTGTTCCTATCCCAGTGATAATACCACCAGAAGGTACATCCTCTCCGGGGTATACCTCGTGGCCTGCCAATTGGGAAAGCTCTAGGAAGGAGGTGCCCGGATCGATAAGTGCTGTAACTCGGTCTCGAGGAAGCATCTTCCCACGGGCGATATGTTTATCCTTTGCTTTTTGCGGACCGCCTTGTGATATTGTACTATGAAGCGCATTCATACGGTCTAGTACTTCCTGCATTTGCTGAGCGTTTTCTTTGAAGTCGGCAGACGACGTATCGACTGCTGTGGGAAGGGCTGAAATGGCGGAGGCATGATGCGGGTGAGTATAGCTGGCAACCGACCGAGATAATGCGGGTAAAGCAGTGCGTAGGCCATTTGAAGGCTGTGCTGGAGAGACGAGTCTTGAAGATGTTAATCTAGCAGCATTTGCTATCGTGGAGTTCCAACTCCTACGGAGGAGTGGAGCAGGAACACGCATTGCGGATCATTCAATGGAGATTGAGAGGGAGAATAGATCTCTGAATTGCAAAAAAGATAAAAAAAAAGGGGATCTGAATTGTGAGATGTGGTGTAGTCGGTTTGCGGAGGAAGATGGAGATGGAGTCGCTGGAATGCGGGGAAGTGGCTGGCCGATGATAACCGTAGAGTAACATTTGCATTGTCTTCGGCTCCGCCTCTTGCTCCGGAGTCTCTACACATCTCCAGACATTTCGAACGATTGGAATCCACTGAATTTCATGACTCTGTCCATCATGGCCGCCATACGTCTTCCTCTTCTGTTCCGCTCCCTGCCCTCGAGGGCTCCTAGGAGGTTCACCAAGCCCCTCATACCTGCCGTACGGAGTCTGGCGACAGCCAAACACCCCAAGGGATTCGTTCCTCCGTCCGAAGATGAACTACTAGAATTGCGTGAGAACGTACAAGAATTCACAAGTACGCTCATTCGCCTGGTACATATGAATGAGAGACTCGCTAACCTCCCCCGTTATAGGACGCGAAATACCCGAGGAGGTTGCTGCGCAGACAGACGCCCAGAATGAGTTTCCCGCGGATATGTGGAAGAAATTGGGTGACGCTGGGTAATCCTTCTTTTGCAATCATGATTATTCAATGTCTAAATTGCATTCAGTTTTCTCGGCGTTACAGCAGACCAAGAATATGGAGGTCTTGGAATGGGCTATCAAGCCCATTGTGTCGTTATGGAAGAAATCAGTCGTGCTTCAGGTGCTTCATACTGTACTTGGTCTTGATGGATTGGCTTGTGCTAACGAAGTCACTGTATAGGCAGCATTGCACTATCATATGCAGCACACTCCCAACTTTGCGTAAACCAACTGTCCCTGAACGGCTCTCAAAAACAGAAAGAGCGCTTTCTTCCCGGTCTTCTTTCTGGCGAGAAAATCGGCGCCTTGGCCATGTCAGAGCACTCGGCTGGTTCTGATGTCGTTAGCATGAAAACGACCGCCAAAGAAGTCGACGGCGGATATGTGCTGAATGGGACGAAGATGTGGATCACAAACGTGAGTCTAGTTTACATTTTGGGTGCACGACAGGCAGCTAATGATTTAGGGTCCTGACGCGGATTACATTGTCGTATATGCCAAAACTGAGCCTAACCAAGGCTCGAAAGGAATCACAGCGTTCGTTGTTGAGAAGACATTCAAGGGCTTCTCCTGTGCGCGAAAACTGGACAAGCTAGGAATGCGCGGCTCGAATACCGGAGAGCTCATCTTTGAAGATGTATTTGTCCCCAAGGAGAATGTCCTAGGTGAAGTAAACCGCGGCGTCAAGGTCTTGATGGAGGGTCTAGATCTGGAGCGGCTCGTTCTCAGTGCTGGTCCATTGGGGTGAGCACCTCACAATCAGTCGAACCAATATAGGCTTACTAACGGTTGTTCTAGAATCATGCAAGCCGCCCTTGATCTTGTCCTTCCCTACACCCATGTCCGAAAACAATTCGGGACCCCCATTGCTCATAACCAGTTGGTCCAGGGCAAGCTAGCAGATATGCACACCAAACTCGCTGCCTCGCGCGCTTATACCTTTGCAACAGCCCGCCATATCGACAGCTTCTCTTCGTTAGGATCAGCAGCAATTCGCACCCAAGACTGCGCCGGCGCGATTCTCTACGCCGCCGAGCGAGCCACTGAATGCACGCTTGATGCGATTCAGCTAATGGGCGGAAACGGGTACATCAATGAGATTCCTGCTGGACGACTACTGCGGGATGCGAAGCTATATGAGATTGGTGCCGGGACGAGTGAAATCAGACGAATGGTGATCGGTCGTGCTTTCAATAAAGAATATGCTCAATGATTAGAGAAGAGTGTAACTAGAACAGTTTTTCATTCAGGCGTTAAGAATACAGAAAGATATTTCGTAAGAATAGCCAGAAGTTTGCGTAATTCATGGCCTTAATTTTTGTGTCTTGCTGACCGACGTACTGTACCTGAAGACGCCGGTTGTTTTGTAGTCTGAGACGCCTTTGCCGTCGCTGCCCGCTTTGCTTTAGGCTGCGTTTCGGCCGTGCTCTTCTCTGACTGTTCCGGTTGCTCGTCAACCGAGATGGAAGCCTTTCGTTTCCGTCCCCTCCGTGAAGCAGCCGATGTAGGTTCCTTAGGTTTCTTCTCGTCCGACGGCTCGGTAGTTACACCATTTATCGGCCCCAGAGACCCATTTTGCTTCCCATGCCCGCTTTTCTTCGGGTGTACAGGAAACTCAGATGGCTGGTCCACAGCCGCCTGGACCGAGGACACCTTCGCGGCAAGGCCATCCTGAGTGTCTGAAGAAACCATCTCGTCTTCACAAATATCTTCCACCAACGAAGGGACATCGAGATCAGACTCGCTTTGCTCGCGAGAGATCGAAGTCAGATCTGATCCCTTCAACGTCGCCGGCGGTATTCGCCCACGCAGACGTCCAATCGCCGGCTTCGCGTCCCGGAATACCTCCCTCCAGTTTTTCAACAGAGAGACCTTCTCGCCCTCACCGGGAGCGTATACTTGGACAAAATCTGTTTCATCTTCGGGGTGTTTCCATGCGATACCTTGGAATGAGGAAATGTCTGTCGGGTAATTGTTTGATGTCTTTTTGCGCTTCGCTGGAGGAGCGTCGTCGGTAGGGACGGGGTCTGCGATTGGCCACAGGCCCATGGCGCGAAGGCGGCGCACGGCCGTAGGGTCTTCGTCGTAGTAGTCGTCCGTTAACTCGTCCCAGTCGCTGTAGAGATCGGCTGTTTCGAGAGATGGGTCGTCGTGGAAGGTTGGGTCGTATGTTGCGCCTGCGGCTAGGTCGTCCTGTAATTGATTAGTCGCGCGCTTTGAGAGTCGCACTGGAGCATTGAGAGGAGTAACATACAGCGGCAGTTGGGTCTGCCTCCTCGACCCAGAAAATCCCATCATCGTCGAACTCATCGTAATACTCCTCGTCGTCGGACATGGCCCGATGCGCTCGCGATTACTGAAAGAGCAAAGCAGAAACGAGCGATTAAGATAACAATAAAGCTGAGCAAAGGAGAGACAGATGCTACAAGCAGAATGCACAGCCGCTCAAGGAGGGCTGAGACTTTTCGGAATGAGTGTGCTGCCGATGAGGTCAGATCTGCTGGCGCTTGCTTGCCGGGTCCTTTCAAGCGAAGAAAAAGTCCACTTGCGTCGCTGGGGCTGTCACGTGATGAGCGGGTTCCCATTTCCCCGCATCGGTTTGCATCGGTCAAACAAGATCGCCGTCATTACAAGAAGCGGAGGGCGGGCTTGCCGGTATGTACCATCTCCTTGAGTGCACCTCCGAGCAACCGTTTTATCCTTCAAGAGCATGCAAGTCGCTTCAATTCCCTAGAATTCAGTGGCATTGAACTCCGTCAGTGCACACTCTATACAATGCCACTGTCTTCTCTTCTCCGCACTTCTGCCCGCCTGGGCCCAGCGGTCGTTGCTCGACGCTCAAGACGAGCCGCTTCCACAGTTACATCCAGCACCTCAAGTCCTCCTCGCTCATTGGACTCGATTCTCATCGCTAACAGAGGAGAAATTGCCTTGTATGTTCTATCCAGCTTGCTTTATCTCTGCTAACCGCCCTAGACGAGTTGGCCAGACTGCCGCTCAACACGGAATCCGAGTGACTACATTGTATACCGATCCAGATAGCAGGTCGCAGCATGCACTGAGCTCACCTTTTGCATTCAACCTTGGCTCTGTTTCAGCGTATCTCGATGGTGATCGTATCATTGAGATCGCAAAGGCCCAGGGCTGTCAGGGAATACATCCGGGTTATGGCTTTGTGAGTATGACTGCTATAATGTTGATCAATTGCTGATAGGTTGGGATTAGCTTAGCGAAAATTCGGACTTTGCGCGTAAATGTACGGAAGCAGGATTGGTTTTTATTGGACCGCCTTATAAAGCTATCGAGGATATGGGAGACAAGAGGTAATCAACCAATGCTCTTATTGTCTACTGGACACTCATAATGATACTCTACAGTCAATCCAAGAAAATCATGACTGCTGCCGGCGTACCATGCGTCCCCGGCTACCATGGTGAAAACCAAGACCCTGCTTTCTTGGAAGTCGAAGCCGACAAGATCAAATACCCTGTTCTCATAAAAGCTATTAAAGGTGGTGGAGGTAAAGGTATGAGGATAGCGCATTCAAAAGATGAGTTTCAAGCGCAGCTTCAATCAGCGAAGTCCGAAGCTATGAATTCGTTCGGAGACGACCATGTTCTGGTGGAGAAATATATCACCACGCCACGCCACATTGAAGTTCAAGTCTTCGCCGACAAGCATGGAAACTGCGTAGCTCTAGGAGAACGAGACTGCAGTATCCAGCGGCGGCACCAAAAGATCCTGGAGGAGTCACCGGCGTCTCATCTTCCTGACCCCACAAGAAAAGACATTTGGGCCAAGGCTCGGTCAGCTGCTTTGGCTGTAGGTTATGAGGGTGCTGGTACTGTCGAGTTCATTTTCGATAACGATACGGGCGAGTTCTTCTTTATGGAGATGAACACTCGGCTACAGGTGGAGCACCCGGTAACCGAAATGGTTACTGGGCAAGATCTTGTACACTGGCAACTGAAGGTTGCAGAGGGCGCTCAGCTTCCGCTGACACAGGAAGAGGTTGAAGCCAACATTGCCAGTCATGGTCATGCAATCGAAGCCAGAATCTATGCCGAAAATCCTGCTGGGGGCTTCATTCCAGATTCCGGAACACTTCTCCATGTCCGCACTCCTGCCATAACCGACGATGTGCGAATTGACGCGGGATTCGTGCAAGGAGATGAAGTC
Source organism: Aspergillus unguis (assembly GCA_018408605.1). Classification (NCBI taxonomy): domain Eukaryota; kingdom Fungi; phylum Ascomycota; class Eurotiomycetes; order Eurotiales; family Aspergillaceae; genus Aspergillus; species Aspergillus unguis. The sequence continues at coordinate 2,310,909 of JAGUQC010000004.1, forward strand.
TCGGCACACTATGACCCCATGATCGCGAAGCTGATCGTTCGAGGGAGCAATCGAGAAGAAGCAATCCGCAAACTAGCCACTGCACTAGAAGAGTATGAAGTGGCCGGGCCAGTGACGAATATCGAGTTTCTGAAAACGATATGTAAAAGCCCCGACTTTGTCTCTGGAGAAGTAGAAACTGGATACATCGAGAAGCATCGCGACGAGCTCTTTGCCAGGGAAACAATTCCACCAGAAGTGCTGGCACAAGTGGCATTGGCTTGCCTGCACGACGACGCCGCCCTCGTAACACAGAAGACTGCAAACTTCGAGGGCTCGGCTGTTGGTTTCGGACCAGGCTATCAAGAGCACCACATGACATTTACAGATTCATCATCCGCATCAGCAGACAGCGAGACCTCCGAGGTTAAAGTCCGACAAATCGGCGAGAACGCATTCAATGTCAAGGTCGGTGAGCATGTTTTTGAGCAGGTGACCAGCCACCCCAATGCAGGCTCCCGAGTCATCACATCGTTCTTCCCGCACACGCGTCTTGATACCACCGTCATCCGTGACGGCGATTCAATCATCGTTTTCCAACGCGGAATGCAATACCGATTGACAATACCACGCGCAAAATGGATGGAGAAAGCTCTCGGCATGAAAGACGTCACCAATAGTGTTCTCGCCCCTATGCCTTGCAAAGTCCTCCGCGTGGAGGTTGGAGCCGGTGACACAGTGGAAAAGGATCAACCGTTAGTGGTTATCGAAAGTATGAAAATGGAAACAGTCATTCGAAGCCCTCAAAAAGGGAAAATCGCGAAAGTTGTTCATCAAGCAGGGGTAAGTCATGAGATTTTCTTTGGTCTAAACCACCCCCAGCCAATTTCCTCTCTTCTTTACCTTCTATGGCACTTGCCTGCGAGCTCTTGACGCTGCTGCTGCACGTTTACCGCAGCATTTGATTGTACAATATCTGGGGGCGAGGGACTCGACTCTGAAACAAGGGCCTGGCTAGGGGTGCTGGCCGGCTTCCGTGATCATGGGACCCCGGGACTAGGGAAGATCCCAGTGTGACAGAACGAGTGCTGGCTGGCTGTTAATTTTGGAATACCCCCTGAAACGTTCTCAAAATATGTTTTGACTCTTTCGATGCATTGGCTAATCTGTTATCCCTTCAATCTTGCAGGACCAATGCAAAAGTGGAACACCTCTTGTCGAATTCGCAGGCGAGGACGAGGAGCCGAAATAGAAGCGAGGACTGTGGCTATAGAGAGACAGGGGGCTTATTTAGTGAAATTCTAGTCTTTTACAGATACAATATACAGGTTCGGTTTATGTGCAGTATGGAATAGAACTAGAGTCTACTATCCGAGTATGATATCAGAGTGGATGCTAATCCCGCTCGGCCCGAACAATGATATTCGGATGGCTCCACCGCTACCCCAGAATCTCAACCTCACTGACCCACCAGGCACAACGAACGCCAGCTTCTTGTACGAATACTCTTGGAGAAAAGTCGAAGTGTCTATCGAAGGGTATCACCAAATGAAACCAGTCAGGAGTGCTGTGGTTTTGTCAGCCAATAACAGGGTGAAACCTCGGGAACAGGTTCCAGGCCCGGTGGAACCGCTGGTTCTTAAATTGTTATTTGAATCGACTTATATCGTTTAGGCCAGGAACATCAAGGCTCAACCCACGAACAACAAGACCAGCTGACTCTTCAGACCTGGGGCTATTTATGCATGCAGACTAGACCATGAATACTCCTCGGTACCCCAAGCGTGGAAGTAGACAAGCCAACTTGGTGTTACGGTCCTTTACTCCAGACAATGGAGTAATTTCAAAGACATTGTCATGATATCGGCATAAGTCTGGATGGTATATGAGTCAAAGTTTTTTTCCCACCTTTAATCCGTGAGAATTCCAGGTTCTGGGCTGCAGATACTGTGGCGTGGGAGGCGAAGAATGGCCGATTTGCGAGATCTGATATGTCGGTAGAAAGTACTTTGCAGTAGCTTGCAGCAGCTAGGGCTGGGACAGCGGGGAGAAACCAGGGTTGAGCTCCAAAAAAAAAGGCTTGAGCGTTTATCCCTGTCGCCCTACGCTGTACGGAGTATATTCAGTTGATAAGTGAAGGTCTAGGTTCGTGTTCGATTGCTTTGTGGAAATGCAGTAACAATCGGGCGACTAACCGTAGGTCACATGGGAAGCATCAGATTCATCAAATCCAATATTTTGGGTCGCAGTATATTGCACTAATTATTTTCTTGTCAAATATGCACTGTCTTTTCCTCACCGGGTCGACGGTCAATGCCTGGAATTGATACCAGAATCGATCAGACTGATACTGGGCACGGTCAAAGAAGCAGAGGAAGGGATGAAACAAAGGAAAAGCAAACAGACCAACACCTGGACGCTGACGCAGTCCGCCGCGGCTTGACATGAGGGGCCGGAGAAGATCACGCGGAGGCGAAAAGACAGGGATCTCGTTCAAAACAGAGCTGGCGTGGTAGATCTCTCAGATCGCCGCATGGCTGGGTGAAGGACTTGAACGATGGAGATATTCTGTATGGCAATAGAATCCAATTGAGAGATGATGTCCTCAGGTAGATAGCAGAAGAGGGTGGAACATTTACTTTGGCACAGACCAAAACTTCTATAAGGCAACTAGGTGCCTTGTGTTTCTGCGTCCCGGCTTCCAGACTGTTTTATTTCTATTTACTTTTTTGCCGCTCTGAGTCTGAGAGTCCTCAGCCTGTCACGATGCATCGTGACTTGACAACTCCTGTCATTCATTATTCATCTGTCATTCGGACCTGCTCTGTCGCCCCTTGACCAAGACATCTCTCATGTTAAAGTCTGGACCTCTCCCCAGACCCCAGATCTCGTACATTCTCCATCCCTTTGTCTTCTCCCACTTCAATTGTTCTTGTGCCCCTCAATTGATCAGATACTAAATAGCACAATGTTCAGACCTTTAGCTTTTCGTCAGGCCGTCAAGGCTCTCAACCAGAGCTCCCGCCCAGCTGCTGTTGCTGCTACACCGCGTCACTTCCTCCGCCCTCTATCCACAACCCTTTCTCGCTCTCAAGTCGATAAGAATGATCCTCTCGAAAAGGCTACCACCCGAGCTCCCGAAGGTGCAGCTGGAGAGCATGAGGGCAAGTACGCGCGTACCGACGAAAATGTTGTTATTGAATATCCGGACGATGAAAACATGCCTCGCAGTCCTGTTGTCCAGGGCCGTGGAGGAATGCATTTCAAGCGCACCCTAGCTCAATTCTCTCTGGAAAATAGGGTTACGCTGGTCACAGGTGGTGCTCGTGGCCTGGGACTGGTCATGGCACAGGGCATTGTGGCCTCGGGCTCTCATCTAGCCATTGTTGACTTGAATCGTATGTGTTAAATGCAATCGATCTGCTCATGGCTTACATTATCCAGGGGAGGAAGCCGAGGAGTCTGCACAGAAGCTGGTAGATCAGTTTAAGAAAGAGAACCCAGGATTGGAAGAGTACGTACCAATCGATGAATTGATGTCTTTTTCTTCCTTGTTACTGATTCAATTCTGTCTAGATTACCCAAAGTCACCGCTCATTACGCCGATGTCTCGAACCCCGACTCCGTCAACAACGCCCTCTCCGAAGTCCTCGAGAAGCATGGCAAGATCGACCATCTCGTCACATCCGCCGGATTTACAGAAAACTTCGACGCCATCAGCTACCCACACGATCGAATTCAGAAACTCTGGGGGGTAAACGTGGACGGCACCTATTTGTTTGCTACCGGCGTTGCGAAGCATCTGATGGAACGCAAGGCTCCTGGTAGCATTGTCATGATCGGCAGCATGTCTGGTTCCATTGTCAATGTTCCTCAACCCCAAGCACCCTATAACGCGGCCAAGGCCGCCGTCCGCCATCTCGCCTCGTCCTTTGCTGTTGAATGGGCAGGACATGACATCAGGGTCAACTGCATCAGCCCAGGCTACATGCTGACCGCACTGCAAGTTGCCACCTCCAAACAACGTTCAAGAGGGACAATGGCTAATTAGTGTAACTAGGACCCGCAAAATCTTGGATGAGAACCCCGAACTGCGGGATAAGTGGATCTCGCTCATCCCCACTGGAAAGATGGGGGTGCCCGAAGATCTGATGGGCTCGGTTACTTTCCTCCTCAGTGACGCATCAAAGTACATCACCGGTGCAGATCTCCGTGTTGACGGTGGCTACACTTTGACTTGATGATTTGCTTCAATCTTTGGTCTTTCTGTTGGTCGTTGTTCGGAGTTCTTTCTCAGCGGGTTGTACTTTCTCTTGATAGTGCGAAGCAGGCTCACTCCTGCATTGCTACGATAACATCCCATCTTAGAAGAGTGGTCGAAAACAGTGTATCTTAGTCGTTAGGATCACGGTCGCACATGGGTTGATATTGTTTCGATAGACACCTGAAATTCGTTGGCCATATTCCCATGATGTCATTGTCATTATCATGAGTTTGGGTAGCCTGTATGAATCAATCAATATCAGTCCCATCCTGGACCCTAGTATATTCAGATGTGATATGTGAACAGCTCATCAACCTTCAGGTCCAAGCTCCTACCTTAGCTCTACCAGGCTATTGAAAATTGAGATTGTTGAGAGCCGAATTTGCCGCTCCAGCCTCCAGTCTCATTTCCAGCCCAAGGCGTGATAGTGGCTACAGACTCGTCTCATCCCCGCAGCTTTAGTTGGTCGCTAGCCTGGACTACTAGAAACCATGACATGGTCTAGAATCCTTCAACGCTCTACTGCCCTTCCAGAACACCCTGGACTTTGAACATCATAACGTCCGGCCCTTATCTGGGATTTTTTGTGGCTTGAGGTTGGAGCTCCTCCGAGTTTGTTCATCTGGGTAATTAAAAGATTGCCAGCTGCTCAGATGTCTTTCGAGCCGATTTTTCCTTTTTCTGAAGTGCCAAACGGGGGCGAGAGAAGCCGCTCGACCAGGTCTGCTGGCTCGCGTGCAGAAGTATATACGGAGTACTCCATATGCAGAGTCGAGCTCGCTCTGAGAGCCCCATAAAATATGAACCGGGGTAGAGGCAACGCGAGTTTGATAAGCGACAAAACAGTGAGGCGTTGACAGCTCCATAGACTTTCGTAATGGTAGACGCTGAGCATCAGGTGACGGGGCCTCGTGACGCCGGCCGGCGATCCTGACTTGATTCGACGGGCGAGTGCATCTGTCCACTCTTCATTCTTCAGGCTGCTCTCTGCATTGAATCCGCGAATTTGGTCACTTGGACATCTTGTTAGGTATTGCCAATCGTGGTACACTCTCGTCGAGTCTGACTCTTGACTCTACACACCAATAACCATGTAGCATCTCCCCTTTGTACCAGGAACTCGAACGATAAGGATTAACCTTTCGGGCCCGTTTTATTCGCCGAATCCCCCTGCAGCCGAAGCCTTCTGGACCTTCTTGACGAATTTCTAGGCAGCCCAGCCTCCACCGCTGGTATGGGATGGGTGCCGCCTCCGCTGCCGGTACTCTACTCGGCACTGTAGAAAACCCTTGCTGGGCTCCTCTCCAATCATGTTCTAGAGAAGTGTGATCTTCAGGCAGCCTGGAGGCGGAACTGGAGAACGAAGACGATCTCTGTTGACTTCACCAGGGTCGCCACATCTCGGAGACAGAACAACCAAGGTTCAGAAGCGGGCGTTCCCGATGCTGAGATCGACTGATAGAGATGCTTGGTGATGGAGATGGTGATAGGTTGGGATAGATTCCTGGACTGGCTAGAGAGCATCAGACGAACAATCAACTGACCTATCGACTCCCGGCCTGGATCCTCATGATCGCAGTCAGATCTGTTCTTTATTCCAGTATCCACCGTCAGACTAGCATAAGGCAGCAAGACTGACTTTCTTTCTTTTCTTCTTCCATGCTCTCTTTTCCTCTACGGTTTCAATGCGGCTGATCAGTATTGTGCTCATTCATGCGGGGAAATCCTGATTTCTTCTGCCCTTGCAGTCACTGTCACAGTCTCTTCCTCTATTGACTTTCTCTCCCTCTCTCTCTTCTTTCTCCCTCGCTGCGTTTGTTATGCTCTGACCTTCATACACCGCCAGTCAGTGGCAATCGCCCTCCTTTCGCTCTTTCATCTAATCTCCCGACTTGCCGTCTCGATCATGTAGTGTTTGTCAACAACACCCGTCTTACTCGGTCTTGATCAACTTGACCACCGAGTCATCATATTCAAAATGGAGAGTCTTCCGAAAGGCCTGGTGACTATCTCGGGGAAAGTCACTGCCGAGCTTGACGGTATTGGCGTCGATGCCGTAGACGTCGGAGACATTATCCAGCTGTGGAAAGGTGCGTCCGCCTCCTCCTCCTTCTCGACCTAAATCACTAACACCAGACTTAGCATACAGTACCAATCCCTCCGCTCACGAAGGCGACGCCGGATACCGCCTGCAGAACTTCTTCTGGCGAATTTGGGGTAGCAAGCGCCTTAGCAAGTCCTTGACCGGATCAACGCTGGCTCGCCTCTTTCTGCAGATCTCAGAGTCTACGTCCCCACGTCCGTTCAGCCATGGCCAAAGTCGCAAATCCAGGCCAACGCCAACGTTCACGCCTGGAGCAAAGGTGGGAACACGAACGCAAGACAAGGACAAACTGTTGTTCTGTACCCCATCAAAACAGTCATGCTGACTTCAATGCAGGGGTCCGAACCGCTTTCGTCCAGTTTGAAACGTTCTGAAAAGAACCCAGAACAACACCCGCCAAATCCAAGTCCTGATATAGGCCTGGGTCCAACTCCAGCTCCAGCCCATCGGAGCAGCAGTGGTGCAAGCAGCAAACCACTCCAGCCAATCCTCAAAAAGTCCAACAGTTCCTCGCATGGCGAAACGCAAAAGACCACTCGTCTGCTTCTGACCGGGCTCGGCGGGCAGAGCGTCACCCGGAAACCGTCGAATCCACCGACGCCGATTCCTCCTTCTCGGCCTGTTGCTCTGGGGGAGCAGCAGCAGCAGCAGCAGGGAAGTAGTACTCGTGCAAGCCAGAAGAAGTCATTCTCTGTCGGGGGTAAGGCAAAAGCTTCAAAACGTAGGCCTGTGCTCATGCGGCGCAAATCGTCGCAGCAGTCGTCGTTTTCGGCCTCTTCTACTCGGAATCATTCTCCTGAGTCTACTTCGCCGCCGGCCGTCAATAGCGGGATTGACGCGGCATGGCTAGAGGATGAGATGGACGAAGAGGCCATCGAAGATTCGCCGGAGGGTAAGTCGCCTTTTTATAGCCAAACCTTCATCTAACCATTCTAGATACGCATCCGGTGATCCCCAAACCTCGCGCAGCATCTACCCCAGCAAACACCCATGTGCCAACAGCACCAATTTTGAACCCAACAATCACCACCCAACCACCACAACCCACGACCGAACCCGCACCTGCTCCCGAATCCCAACCCTCACCTCCCAAAACAGCCAAAGAACGCATCGAATCCCAACCACTCCCGCAACTCCCACCAACCTTCTACGCAGACATCAAAACCCTCCTCCACAAATCCACCCCACTACCACCGCTCCGTCCGCGCGCCTCCCCGCCCGCAGTCGGCTTCTTCAGCGCCCAAGCCTGCAGACACTACGACGTGCGTCATCTCTCTCAAGAAAATTACGAGCAGCCGAACCGCTCGGTTCTCGTTGAGCAGAACTTTCGCTCGAAATTCGCGGAGCAGCAACGGCTTGCAGAGGAGTATTATCGGCAGTGGTGGGCGCAGTATCGGGAGCAGTACAAGGAGCAGTATGGACACGAACCCGATTTAGAACAGATCCGGGCACGTCAGACTCTACCCAACGAGAATGAAGACAACGAAGCAGAGAAAGGGAAAGAGACAGAAAGACCAGGTACCGGAACTGGAACAGGAACAGAAGAAACCGTCTCGCCGTCAAAATCCCGCTTCGGCGGCTCTCCTTCGCATTCGCATATCGCATCAACAATGGCAACCTCTATTCTAGATTCAAGCGGAAACAACAGTGCCCAAGTAGGTCAGGACTTAGATCCCGATCTGGGTCTCGGTCAGGATACGGGTCTTGATGCGCAGGGGATGTTTCTGCCTATTGGTCATGGTCAGAATGCCCATGAGCTGGAAATTAGCAACGAATCTGGATTTGGATCCGCGACTGGGCCTCGAGTTGGTAGTCACTCTAATGGCATGGATGTGAATGTCGACGTCGTCAACACCAACACCAACACCAACACCAATGCAAGCTCCAGCGCCATGGCTGTCCCGGTTCCAACACCGGGGCCAACGAACCCGTTCACTCAGACACCTGGTCTTTCTGCGCCGAGGGGGCCCAGCGGACTGAGTTTGTTGATCTCTGCTAGTCGGAATAGTACGGGCGTTCCTGGCCAGGGGATGGAGATGGGTATGAGTACCAGTACCAAGGATGAGAGAAGATCGGACGCATGATTTTTGTTTCCAATTGTTTGATACCAACTTCGTACCATGATGATCAATTACCAATACCAACAATGCAGAGGACTGAACCAAAACCTTTTATGAACATAGCAAGTACAAGCAAAGAGAGACAGCCCTATCACTCCGCGTGGACCAGCCACATGCATGCGATGTATCCACCACCCTAATAAATATCCCCCCCAGAGAAAGAGTCTGGCAATCAAACAACCTCCTTCTCAACCTCTTCTTCCTTCGCGAAGCCCGCATTTGCATTTCTCCTCCCCTTCCACCACCTCAGGCCCCTCCAAGCCCCCGAAACAGCCCACAGCACCAAACACGCCAAATCCACCCAAACCGCCCTCCTCATGCGCGTAACTTTACTATCACCTCCCTCCTTCCCACCGACATGATAAACACCAATATACATCTCCCCGAAGATCCCAAAAACAACCAACCACAGAATAACAAGCACACATTCCCACGCAAACAGCGGCAAATATAACCCGCTGCGCTGACTGAATGAGTCCTTGGAGCGCTTGTTCCACCACCACCCCAGCAAGAGGTATAAAGTTGCAGTCACGGTGGAGACGAATGCAGTAACGACAGCGTAGACCCATTTTGCGGGGGCGGAGTTCCCGTCGTCGTGTGCGGAATTGATGTCCTGGCTATACAGTCCGATGACAGCGAGACCGAATGCGAACTGCGTGATTGCGAGGATGGTCGACAGGAGGGCTTTCATGCGTGCGGTCTTGCTCATTGGTGCTATAGTAGAGGGGGGAGGGGGAGTCTGCCCCGGGAGAGGTGCTGGGTAGGTGTCCATTGGGTATTGGTCACGGTTTGTGCCGTCGTAGGGACTGGGAAATGGTGGTTGTTGGGTTTGTTGTTGGGCCTTTTTGGCTTTATATTTTTTGGTCTCGGAGTAGCCAAAGCGAAAGATTTTGAGCAGGACAAACCACATGCTTTGAGATGGATGGGTGCTTTGGAATGTGGAGGGCCTCGGTGGAGTGAGTGTCGGTCGTGCCTTCTTCAAGAATGCAAGTAGAGCAGTAGAGGAAGTCTATGCAACGAAAGTCGAGAATGCGCCTGCGCCAGTAGATATACAAATAGAGGAGAAGAGAAGAAGGAAAGTCGAAACCAGTAAAGAATGAGCTGCTGGGTATGATGCACCGAGAAGCTGCAGAGCGATTCTCAGCTTTATACCTCATTGTCGCGTGGTATACAAAGCGCCTTCTGCAGCATCAGCTTGTGTCAGACTATTATCAACTGAGTAACACACGGAGAACTGACATCCACTGGTTCTTTGTCCAAGAAATCTTCTGAAACGTATCATTGTCGTGGTTGGCGCGCGCCAATATCTGCAGCACCAAGCTTGGATGCTGGTGGTGTTGTGGAAGCGCCGTCGCGGGGCTCGACTAAAGACTAAAGCACTGGCCAGGAATAATCAACCATTCTCTAGGGCCAGCAGTCAAAAATAAACATACAGTCCTATTCATAGACAACGGCTACCTAAGGATGATACCTATCTACCCAATAAGGCCCTTCAAGACCATCAGAGCCGCTGTCTTCGTTCCAACCAATAATAAAACACCACCTGAGAAAACTATGCAGGATTGTTGACATGACACATCAAGACACAATAATGAGCGGGGATTCATGCTGCAGAAAAAGACAAAGGCTAATTGACCATGGACCATGCAAAAACCAAAAAACAAACCAGTGCAACCGATGACGTGAGACATTCCCAAGACAGGATGCTTCCTCTACTATCAGGGCGGCTTCAATGCCCCTTCTATTGCCCCTCTACCGCTAGATGATGCCGCTGCGCTGTTCTTGGCCCCGCTTCCTGGTGGCAGCGGTGGTTTGAATGTCCCTGGCGGAGCAGCTGGTGGGACAGGAGCCGGCGCTTCATCGTCGTACTCAAGCCCGAAATCATCGTAGTGTGGCCCTTCCCCGCCGACTGAAGAGTGGTCAACAGAAGCCCGATCATGGCCCTGCTCGTAACCCTGAGCCGGGGCATGCTTTGATGCATTCTTCGACGCCTTCTTATGTTTACGTCCTTTCATCTTTGCCTTTTCCAAAAGTCTCTTTTTCTCTGCCAACCTCTTACGCTCTTTGCGATCTTTGATCTCGTATTGACGAATAAGAGCCTCCGGAGGACGCCCAAAAATGCTTTCATACTCGCAAAATTCGCATATCCAAATGTCTTCAGACCGAGGTGGGTGGTGCATGTTGGCGTAGTTCTGTTGAACCTTCCGCTGGCGCGCAGCCAGTGCATAGATGCTGCCCGGCGACCGCTTTTTCTTCCTCTGGGGAGGTGGTTCAGTTGACGGGACCGTCGAGTGCGGCTGCTGTGAATGCGGAAGGTTGGGTTGCTCATTCATGTGCGTTGCGACAGTCGGACTCGTCTGCGTGCCTTGTGTGGAAACCCCACGCTGCCCTGCTTGAGGATGACCGACTGGCGACCGGTGTTGTGACGAGTATGGATTTTGTGCATGCAACGCCATTCCTTTGGACGAGTCGGATTCGCAGGTGAAAGTGAATTGAGTTTTTGTCGGCGTGGTTTGCTGCTCGAGCATGCTGCCTTGAGCCGAGCCCTCACCCGCTGTGGGTGAGAACGCTGAAGCTGCAGCGCTTGCAATGGCCGCGGAGATAATACCTTGGTTTCGTGCGCCAGGTTCGCCTATAGTCGTTAGCAAGGAATCCAGTCCAAAGTCAATACAAGTTACAGCAACGTACCTGGTCCTGGGGACGACAACGGCCCGTCACGGCGACCAGCGACGCGATTCTGTGGCCAGGTGACATGTCCGTGTATCGATGACCGTCTCCCTTGGCGTCCAAGACGTCCTCTACCTGAGCCAGACATGCCATTTCCCGCCGGGGATGCGGGGCTGCCCGTACCGTAGAACGTACTCACTTGCCCTTCGTCAGATGCTGAGGGGTGTTGAGATCCGGGGTTCGCCAATGCCATGGTTGCAAATTCTGGTGATAGAGAAGAATGATGGCTTCCCATATTTCCAGGAGTAGGAATTTTCCGTTTCTTCTTGTTGTTTGTGTTTTCAAAGGCGTCGTACCCGTCTGGGCCGGTTGGAGATGACTTTATCGACTGTTCTTTCCCCATCCCAGGAAGTGTTTGTTGACTAGAGGGTGTGGGTGACAGGGACGACCCACGAAATCCCGCACTCCGTCGAACAACCACCGGCCCGTCCTCGTCCCCGCTGTCAAAATCAACACCATTCTCATAGAGATCGTGGTGGCCTCGACTATCTGGACTCATATCACGGCCACCGTCACTTTGTGCATAAACTTTTGAGTCATTTACAACATCCCCGTTGGTCGCACAAGCTCCGTAGAAAAGCTGTGTTGCGGGTGGCGCCGGGGGGAAGAGAATCGAATCGGCCGCATCGACTGACAACCGAGACCGGAGAGTACGCTTAGGTAGGGGACGGATGAGTCTATCAGGATAGACGGGCGACGGGGTGTCCGGGGCTGAATTAAACATCCCATCTGCAGCAAGACAGCATCAGCAACTGAACCCTTGGTATACGTATACCATTTCGCCATCTTTGTCTCCTAGCTTTTACAACCCCCAAATTCCAGGAACAGAATGCTGCATCAAGACCAGATGCCAGTTTGAGTGGACTCACGAGAGGACGTACTCAGCGTAGCTGTCATTGTGCAAGGTTTCTGCCTGTCTGGGCATTCACAGCCACAGCCAGTTGAGGCCTGTTTCTTCTAAAGTCCAGCCTGGCGGTATCCAAAGTTTATATGCTCGTTTTGGCTCGTCTTTCCTCCTCAAAGCTGCGGGTAGCCCTTCTGAGTCTTTATGCCCGCAGCCCACTTGGAAGATATGCAATGCTGAAGGACGGTATTCAAGCTGGCTTGACCGATCGGTACGACGGAGATATAGGGAGGAGAGCTAAACCTAGCGTCTCAAGTCAGCACGGTGGCCATAAGCGTATATGTGCTGGCCAGTGGAAAGGCACAATTCGGTTGTCGGATGCACCAAGGTCCACGACGCCGGGAAAAAGCCGGTCTTTTGACGATGCAAAGGAACAGAAAGAAAGACAACCCGGAGGTGGATAAGACTGAGACCGGACTCACAGGCACTGAGCTACCTCCCAGAGCATTCCCCGAGGAACTTTTTGATAGGGATAATAATGACACCCGATCGGCACCTGACAAACGATGTGGAAAGGAGACGAGAATACACTAAGGAGACCGCCAAATACCTAGTGGAGGCGGTGGAAGCGAACGCAGACGAGGGGTTCCAATGAGAGATGTGCTAATATCAATCCTGATCTACTCCATGAAGCAACTGGAATTGATGTAGAAGTAAATGATCGAGATTCGTGTATGAATTGAATTTGTTTCCTGACAAATCCCAGCTTGCAGGTTTCCAAGGTTGGATTATCGGCACCTCAGGCACCAAGGCGTCTTCAATGACCGTAACTCGCATTGAATCTGCATATTACTCATATATTCTGATTTCATAGTATGCGTACTCTATGATCTACATCTACTGCTGGTCAATTATGTGCTAGTTTTGCCGCGAATCTATCGGCAGTGACCATGACATCGTTCGGGACATTTGTACGAACAATGCCTACGCCGAACGTTCCTGAGGCTGATTCCAAACATGGACCCGGCCAAATCAGCAGCAGCCCGCCTACGAATGCTGAAACCCAGGTGTACAACAGGTTCTGCGTTCCCGACCAGCTTTATCCCCATAGGTCTTGCCTTATCGACCGTGTCATGTAATGTCAATGTCGGTCATTGCGAATCGTGCACGGCGTCGGATCCCTGTGTGATTCCACGGTTGTTCCATCTCAGCCGCGGTTTCAAGGTCACTGGAGTTCGTCCGCTGCGTCCCTGAATCTCAGTCTGGCATTAATCCTGGATTTGAGACGTCTTTCTCGGCGACGATTCTGAAAACCGTACCAAAAGAGCAACAAAACGACGGCCGACTGTCTAACTCAAGCTGCGTTGCGGTTCCCGAAGGCAGCTGAGTGTAACACGGGGCAAATTGATAGCACTCGGGACTTAATCGCGAAGGCGTTCGCAGCAGGGTGGATAGAAAGTAATAACTGTGAAAATGGGGTGGTGAGTGCTTGGGAAGAGCTAGTCCGCAGGTAAGCGGGGTTTCCACGCAGAACGACCGAGGAGAGATCACCACTCGCAAAGGGCAGAGTACACGTCACAGAAAGTATAGAGTGCATGCCAATTCCATGCACGTCAAGGGGGAAAGAAAAGAAACTCATCACTGTTGCTGGACTTGAGGGATAGTCGAAAAGATGGAGCGTGAGGCGCGGGGAAGATTGGAAATGAAAAAGGCGGAATGCTCGAAGATCCGTCAGAGCCGTGTCTGCTACGCTTTCGTCCGTCTCTTCTCTCCTCTTTTCCCAACCTGCGTCTCCAACGACCCCTCTCTTCTGCTCTCTCGATTACTATGTAGTCTCCGACATCTTCTTGTCATTTATGCCTCAATTGCCGCTGAATTGATCCTGCCCCTTGTTATTCCCTGCGTTACTCTTTGCGTCTGGACGAGTCGCTGCTGCGACAGCTCGCTCGGAGCAGCTTCTGCAAAGCTGCATTCACTGTTCGACTACACCTCGATTGCTGTTCCTTACTTTCTGATATCTACGGCCTTAATTTACCAATCTGGGCATCTTGTATCCTTATCCTGCTGCGTTCTGCTTTCCCGCCACGATGAGACGGTCCTCTCGTGCCCGTACCTCTCAACCTTCGCCTGCTATTCAACATACAAACTCTTCCAGCTCTTCGAACTCCATGACTCGAGAACGCAGCACCAGATCGAATCACAAAACCCACTCCCCACATTCGCCGTCCGATGACGAAGCCGAAAAGGGCGATTTTCGCGAGACGCGCCAACGCCAACGCGCCCGCGGTGATGACGAAAACGATCTACACTCTAAAGTTGGCGAGGGCGACGACGATGACGGAGACGAGGAAGACGAGGAAGAGATCACTCGGTGTCTCTGCGGACAACAAGATTACCCCGGTCTCCCGCCCTCTCGTCGGGAGGCCCTCGGTCGCAACGGTGCGCGGGGTGGAATCAAGGATGAAAACTCCTTGAATTTTCCTACAGGCCCATCTGACCTTATGTCAGATGATATTGGGAGCATGTTCATCCAATGTGACTCCTGCAAGGTCTGGCAACATGGTGGCTGTGTGGGGATTATGGATGAGGCTATGAGCCCTGATGAGTATTACTGCGAAGAGTGTCGAAAGGACCTACACCGGATCAGAAGTGAAATGAATGGGTAAGTTGCCCCGTTCTGTCCTTTTTACCAGTTCGTCATGCAAATTGAGTTGTCTGGGAGGTTTTGCACTACACTCTCTTTTCCTCTTTCGTTACATCACATTCACGACCCCACCAATCAGTCAAATGACCTTGGATATTGCATCTCAAAATGAAGATCTTTTACTTACGCTCGCACAGATCCCGCTCCTCGCTGTACCTTCCAGTCGCGCCACCTCCGTCCTCCACAGTATCCTCCCGAGACTCTTCGCGAGATAATGGAAAGCGTTCCAAGGATCGGAAACCAAGACATTCAGATGCTTTCCCGAATCCAAAGCGTCGCTCTACCATGAACAGTCGGGACGCGGCTTATGACGAGGAAGAACAACTGCGAAGGGCCATAGAGGAAAGCAAGGAAGATAACAAAACCACTGACGGAGAGGAGAGTACGACTCGCAGGACGAAGAGAAGCCGAAGCGATAGTGAAACGTACAAAACCTTGGCGATTTCCTTGAAACTTGCTGACATCAACCCTAGGCACCGACAAGCAACGAAACGACAGCGAACCGGCTCGCCTATTCCCGACGTAAACACAAAGCAGAGTAACCCAGCCTCGCCGGTTGCTTCAGACGAAGAGATGAGGTCGAGAACGAACATCAATGGCACGAGAAAGCCGAGAGCATCGTCGCGGGATCAGCACGAGGACGATACTAAAGAGCCGGATGAGCCAGAAGCCGAGCGAGAGGAGGCTGGGAATCGACGAAAAGGAAGAAGTGAAAGGCGAAAAGGCGAAGGTGAGTTTGGGAGCATAAACTTGACGGTGAACTCTAGCTAATATCACTTAAAGAAGCTGATTCAGATCATGAGAGAGTAGAATCGCCGGTCAAAGCGACCGCGACTGAGCCCGAACCTCCACAACCAAGTCCAGAAGCGCCGGTTCCTGCTTCAGATCCTACGCTTCCACGACCCTCTACTCGCAAATCTGGCAGGCCGCCTGCGCGTCGTGGTCGCGTAGGGCGCAATCAATACACGCGAGACCGGGATCTAAATGGCACCGGAACGGATTCAAATACAGGCAACTCGCCTCGCCGCGGACAATCACTCGAAACGGGTGGAGACTCCCCTCGAATCGGCACCCTCGGTACACCTAATGGCACAGAGACGGGAAAACCAAGCCGGCCTCGCTATGTACATCAACGGACAACAATGAATGAGATGAAGAGACGTGTGGCGGCTATATTGGAATTCATCTCACGAATGCAGGTCGAAATGGCCGTTGCGGGCGAGAGCACGACTCCGCCTGAACGATCCAACGGAACGGACTCGCAGACCATCGGCGAACAACTCGAAAGCATCTTATCGAAGACAGCTCAGGAAGTATCCGCTGATGGCTCTGGCCTCTCAATGCCCACCGAAAAGGCGTTCAAGGATCTGAGCAGTGTTGAGATGATGGACGTACTCACCCGCCATCTCCTCAAATGGCAGCAAGAATACGGCAAGTTCGGTGAACGGTGACAATTAGCCCTTTCCACCGATATTATTCCGACATCCTAGTCCTACCACACTCCTCGACTCCATCTTGCCTCCCTTGAAAGCATACCTATGATACCCAACTACCCTATCTCTATCATCATCACATCGCACCACGGACCCACGGGACAGACATGTATAATATGTATGACTTTGCGCTGCTTCAAACATCACTACACTACACTACACTACAACGGACATCGGGTTTTGGCGTTTTTTGTCTCTCTTTCCATATTTTCTCTCATGTATGGCGGCTTCTCCCGGCATTCCTTTTCTCTTCTCCTTATCTGCTTCTTTTGTCCAAAGCTTGATTCATTTCTACAGTTCGACTGCCTTGACCCAGCATGATATGGCAACGGCATGGTACGGCGTTCATTGTCCCTGGCTGGAGCCCGAATGCACTGATTTTTTACCTTGATCTCTTTCATTACTTTACCTTATCGGCCATATTGCCATATTCCGTTTGGATACTCTGCCATAATATTGTTATTGGTAAACTCAGCTTATTTCCTACCAGGCTATTATCATACAAACTATTTATTGAAATATAAGACCGTCACAACTACCAATTGGCTTTTTATTGCCTAGCTAGCTACTTTGTATATATATATATATCGACACTACTTTCAGTCATGTTGTAGTTACTTGTCGTGTTGTCAGGCCATACTTGCCAAAAATATATCATTGTCGAGATCAGAACGATGCCTAGCCCAGTGTGGGTGACACTGTTGGTATGTTAAGTCTGGCTCAAGTGCCAGCTGGTACGATCAAGTCCTGGCCCTTAGATGGTCAAGGCAATTAGGCCTATTTCATGCTTCAACACTATCTCATGCCAGGACAACAGACCAGTGCTCGACCTTTCAAACCAAACAGACTTCGACGGGGGGTCGCACACGCAAGGGTTGAGGCATTCCAAGGTAAAGGACTACGATCAAGAATTAAGATCAAGGATTGAGTAGGAAACAAACAATCTACATCATTATGATTGCTACATATAAGAGACCCATAATACAAAGTGTCAAGGTCCAACATTTTCCAAACAGGCCATTCCATCATTGCGTTATTTAATTTCCAGGGGTCAGATACATAAAGCTTGCTTAGGTCTCTCATGTCATCAATGATCGTGAGAAAATACAAAAGAAAAATTAATCAAAAACATCAAGGCAATTATGCTAGTCTACAAGCACACCTACTCCTTTTGAGCAAAACAAAAGAAGGCGATATGCTTACAGACGAGAAGCATTGATCGTCTTGTAGTCAACAACCAACTCGCGACCACCGTCGTTGATGACCAAGGCACGGATGAGACTGCGGCCCTCGTGGAAGGCAGCCTTGATACGGCCGTGGAGACCACCCTGGGGGATGACGGGGATACCTTCTCTAACATCACCACCCTCGGTGAGAGCAACGATGGTGTTGTCGTCCTCGGAGACGTCGAGGATACGGTAGGTCTTGTAGACAGGGCCGAGCATGGTCTGGACGACAACGGAAGGAGCGGGGTTGGAGATGAAGCTGGACTCTTCGTGGAGCTCACGGGTGAAGAGGTCGACACCGAGGTAGCGGCGCTGGTCGGTCTGCTGGGACGTGCTGATGCGGAGAACCTGGCAGGGACGGCCCTGGAGGACTAGGATGTCGCCCTTGCGGATGTAGTGGGTCGGGATCGGGACGGTCTCAGCGGGGTTGGCGCCTCCACGGGGCTCGACGATGCGGACATTCCGAACTGGCCGCCTTTCGTCAGTGACTACTACTTCTTCCTTGTGGTGATCATGGTGTCCATGGTGATGGTGATGATGGTGAAAGGGGTGAGTGATGCGGTCCACAGCGCGTTCCACACCACGTCGGAAGGAGTGGTAGTTACCGTCGTCGTCGTAGTAACCCATCTTGCGAGCTTTGGGGTGGTCTACTACAGTAGTTGTCTTGAAAACCTTGACTTTGTTGCTGACGGGAGCACGGGCAGGCTTAACACTCTCTACGCTAACCTGACGGTTGGAGTAAGAGCTTCCGCGGGAGGAGTCGAGGGGACGGGGCTGGTAACCACGCTCGAAAGAGACGTCAGAACCAGAGGTGCGACGAGGGTAGACGTCGGAAGTGTTCTGGCGAGGACCTTCAAAGGACTCGACAGGGCCTTGGGGGCGACTGTAAGAGGATGGAGCGTCGTAGGTGGGTTCGGTACGACGGCGATACTCGCGCTCAGTGCGGTCAAGCTGGCTTTCGAAGGGCTTATCGAAAGTCTGTTGCTGGTCCTTGTAGTATTCTTGGAACCGAGCAGGAGTAGGCTCACGGTAGCTATAGAAGAGATGTTAGACAAGGCAAGGTAACGTAAGGGAAGACAAGGTAAGGCAGGTCAGGCAATGCAAGGCAGGTCAGGTAAGGTCAAGTGAAGTAAACAAGAGACACGAGGAAAAGACGCGGTGGCAGGGGACAGGCATGATGATTGGCCTGTTTTTATTTGGGGCTGGGACAATCGGCTTTTGTTTTGTTTTGGAGCCACGTAATTTAGCGGCGGAGCTAGACAGCTCTAGCCCACAGCCACTTGTCGCGCAGTGGTTGAGCTGGGGGTGACACCGCTTGTTGTGCACTCCACTTGGGCAGATTCGCTCGGAAGCCGACCCCAGACCCGCCGTAAACAGTAAACAAACCACAAAAAGCAAAAGAAACAATGCCCAAACGTACCGTTCACGTGCGAGATCTACCTGGGGGTAGCGGGCTTCTTGCACACGTTCGTCGACAACGGTTCTGTTGTCGCCTCGGCGGTCGGATTGACGTTCGAAGTGAAGATCGACTTCTTCCTTTCCAAAGACTTCAGGGTCTGGAAGAGGAGCGGAGACTCGAGTATCTTCCCGTTCGACGTGCGAAGTGCGATCGAGTTGGACTTCTCCCTCTACTCCCTCAGCGGCAAGAGTAGGTTCAGGAACAGCGTCACTCCGGTACGACGACGGGAAGACACTGAAGGGGATGGGGACGCGGGCGTCAAAGTCCAGGTTGGCTGT
Source organism: Aspergillus unguis (assembly GCA_018408605.1). Lineage (NCBI taxonomy): Eukaryota > Fungi > Ascomycota > Eurotiomycetes > Eurotiales > Aspergillaceae > Aspergillus > Aspergillus unguis. Next base: position 2,330,107 of record JAGUQC010000004.1, read on the forward strand.
TCTTGCGGCGTCTTTTCTCGAATCTCTTCCGAACTGTTAAAGAACAACTCGGAAGATGAGACAAGAAAAGACTTTTTCCGGGGGAAGTCTTTCTCGTAAGAAGAGAAGTAGAGTACAAGATAGATCTATAGGAGATCTATGCTCGACTGATGCGGAGAATTCCTGGGGTAGGAATGTGAAGATAAGCTTAAAGCTGGGAATGTGAGATGGGAATGGGATGAGAAGAGAAAGGAAGAGGAAGCAGACGAGGATGGAGGAGCGCTTTAAGCCTGTCGTGGTGTTGTTGTTGTTACGCGTTTGTTTACCGCGCCTTTCCTAATTGGTCTGTCTCTACAACTCCTCATCTACGGAACTCTGGTACACTATCTCTCTGCTCATATCATCGAGGATGCCATTCATTGCCATTGAGTCTCTACATTCATCAGCCATTGACTCCAATTGAAGGTATTTACAGCTTTTATCGTGGCTACTGGCACTGGACACTGATTGATACATTCATACCGTACAGGTCATGCAGCTCCATCAGCCTGCTCGAACCACCGCCCATAATACGATGGCTGGACAACGATGGCTGGAGCGAATCTAATTTGGCCTTCACATGCAGCGGGATCACAGAGTTCGATGGCCGGATCGTCCCCCAATGAGCACCCCCAATCTCATCATCGCCCAGCTCCCCTCCCAGCCACATCACATATCACCATGGCAACACACCACAGCTACCGGGCTTCATCGGGCGTTTCTTGTCGATCTGGTGCATCTCAGCGGAGTCAGCGCGAGATTCTCCAATAGGGCACTGATCGAGCCCAACCTCGCGACTCGTTGACCATCTGGACTTGAAGGACCTGAGGTGACTTGCGCTTGGAATTGCTTTACGAGACTTGTCATATTGTGACGGTGATATGGACATGGCCCAGCCTCGTGGTCTGTTGCCATTGGCATTATCTTCCTGTGAGTCTTGCCTCACCTCGCGGCTCCACAATTTGCTCAAAAGCACGGTCTTCAGCTGCCTTGATTGCTCATGATTCAGTTTCACATTGACCGGATCATCGGTGAGACTTGAGTCTGATAACGCTTCTTTGGAACTTGTCCAATTTTCCCTTCCCCTCCCAGCCACACCGAGTCTGGACTCAAGTCTACACTTCCTGGCACCTGCTTGCCGAGTCAGCTTGTATTAACAGGTGGCAGCTTTCACTTGCAAAATTGATCCGATTGTGGCTGGCTCGGTAACTTGGTCCAATTGTTCAAGGTTGGATAACCGTGTGGAGTCGATCCCATTCACGATCGGAGTGGAGGACAACCCCATCCGAGGTTGTTGCGACGCCAACAGCCAGAGCTCCAGCCTCCACTTTCTCCTCGCCTCACCTGGGTAGGGTCGTCATATCAACAAGAGCAGGGAACATCCTTCCCTGGGCGGATTGTGATGTGATGGCCGAGGGCCTGATCTCAAATCTTGGACATGCCTTGGATCGCACTATTTTTAGCAAACTGACCGTTTCTAGGGCTTTTTATGAACATTTGATTTCAACACCGAATTTATTATTTTGTATCTTATATTTCATACAATGCCATGCTATGGCAATGGCCAAATAAATAATAACAGCGTAGATAGATGACAGACTATATCAGTGTCCAAGCGAACATTTTCATATATAACAAGAGTCGAGCCCACCAAAAGCATTCCGGTTCCACTCCGGAACTGCCCACCAAACGAGGGTATCAATAGGTAAATAGAAAGGAATATTCATGAGAAGCAAAGAAAGTGTCACAGATTATCCAGATTATAGTATAATCAGCGGTGCTCAGGGATGCTGTCGCAGACAGCAAGAGAAGGAGCATCCAGGAACCAACCACAACTGGTTCAGTCCAAGATTGACAATGAAGATAATGGTAAATGCAACAGATATTAAAACAGTATATCTGATAGGGGGTAATGAAGAAATAGAAATAAGAAGGAAAGAATGTGCAAAGGATATGTGCCAATCAGAGCGTAAATCGGAGTAGATCAGATCAGATCATTAGTTGTCCAAGGCCAGGTCATTTCGAGAAGTTTAGCCGCGAATGCCAAATGCTTTCTTCAGACGCTGGAACCGCTTCTTGCGTCCGGATCCTTCAATGACCACGTCCGAGGCACGAGTGCCTGTAGTCGGTGATTCCTTGTTCTGCGACGGCTGGCAGTCTGTGGTGACGCCAAAGGGGACCTGTGAAGCAGTCCTAGTGCCGTTGACAGCTTTAGTATCCGAAGACTGAGGCTGTGCAGCTGGCTGGGTTGTGGAGGGCGATGAAAATGATCCGACACCAGAATCGACTGGATCGGCCTTTTCAGAGCCAAGAGGCCAAGTATCGCCGTTTTGTGGGCGTTGGGACTTTTTCATAAGCCTTGAAGGACTCTTTGGGGTGCCATTGGAAACGGGCAGGGCTTGTTCTTGGGCCTGTGGATTCTCTGGGATGGCCAAATTGGAGAGCGATTCGGAGAGTTGCAATTTGCCGCGTTGCGTAAGCGGTTTCGACTTCCTCATACTCAAACGGTTAAGAATGTTCGGTTTCCGAGACGAGCCATTTGATCCACGACTCAGTAACTGCTCCAGTTCCTCCTCGGTCATGCCACGAGATCTGGCCACTGCAGCCAGCGCAGGGTCTCGGACAGTCGTAGGCGGGGGTTGACGTGCGGAGGCCTTGGGTGCGGAAGTCCTTGGTGCAGAGCTTGGACGTTTCTCACCGTCGGAACTATCTTCCAACTCAGTCGAGTCTCCGTCGTAGGCGCCCTTTCGACGTGGGATACCGCGAACGGGCCGCATGTCGTTGTCACTCATGCTCCTCGTGGCACGGTGTGAAGGACGCTTTAGTTTGCGGTTCTGGATGCCAGTGTCCGAGTCCGAGTCCGAGTCGGGGAACCGGGTAGCAAACGATGTGCCGGTGCCAACGGTCCTGGCAGGTTTCCCCTTTTGTGACTTGCCGGTGGAAAAGAAAGAAGGCTTCTCTTTCTTCGAGGGGTTGTTGCGTAACGTCGTACGCATAGTGCCTCCAGCCAGGCCGGTAGGAAGCGGCGGAGGATCAATAGGTGCGGGTATCCGGTTAGGAGAAGCAGGAACAGAGCTGCTCTCTCGGTTTTCCCTCAGAGTCATACGCATACCCATACCTCCACGGCTTCCTCGGCGGGCTCGCCTGAAACTGCTGGTAGAGTCATCACTACCATTTGATAGCTGGCGTCGATGCATGTGGGCGCTTCCGTTTGATTCAAAGTTGGCAGAATCTGGACTATACACGTCCTTTCGTCTGATTGGAGCCGAGGCCTCAGGGCGCCTTTCACTCTGAGCTCGAGGTCGCTGAGTACTGCTACTGGCTTGGCGAGTGTTGACCTCCTTCACATCGTCGCCGTGTACGTTGGCGATTGAGTACACTTCAACCGGAGCTGTGGACGATTGAGAGACTCCTCGCTGGTCTGGTGTTATCTTGCTTTCCGATTTCGCTGGCGGGGAAGGAATAGTCGAGACCGGAACCGGTTCAACCACACCAGGTGGACTTTCTGGGGCTGATTCCTGCACAGGAGTTTCCGCGCGTGCGATCTGGCAAGTCTCAGGGATGTCAGTGCCATCGGGTTGATTAGCCTTGTTGGACTCTTCCTGCGTAGTTGTGATGGCAACTCCAGGCTCTGCCGGAGTATCATCCTTGACAATAGCGTTGATAGAACCAAATCCGTCACCACCACCATCATCATCCAAATCCTCCTCTGCATCGCTGTACACACTTGAACTGGAATCATTGCTGGGGCTATTGGGTGGATCTTCATATGACCTCCGCTTGCCCTTCTTTTGGCTCACGTCCTCCGATCCTACATCAATTTGCTTCGGGTATTCTTCTGGACTATCCCAGAGTTCTAGGCTTGCTCTACCCTTTTCAGGGTCGGGAGTGGCGGGCTGAAACGTGATATCAGGCATCTCGGGCAATTCCGGGATTGTCTCCTCGACGAGGGGAAGATTCTGGTCAGACGGAACTTCCTGCAAGGGGGAGAGCTGCGTCTTTTGGAAATATGCAGGTTCCAAGTCCGAGTCACTAGGCGACAGAGCTTCTTGGTCTGCATCGTCCCTTGCTGATGCGTCGGTGGAGATGACAGGCGGTACATCGTTTGATTGTACCTGCGTTTGTCCGTTCTCGCCTGAAGCCCGAGAGATGAGGCCATTGATGGCATGTCCATTGGGGAACTCATCGTCAGACTCAGATGCCGGGTCTTCATCATCCGGCCCTTGAGAAGGAGGAGTCACCGGTCGCACACCATCCTTGTTACCTCGAACGCTGCCAAAGGATGGAAGGGCCGCACGGGGTTTCAGGACCTCATCAAACTCATCACCGTCCGTAGGTGGCAGGGGTGAAGATTTCCGTTTGTGAATATTGAACCAGCCAGTCTTTGACTTTGACTTTCCTGGAGGTGACATGGGAATAGGCTCTTCTGGTGACGTTGGGGGGCTCGCTGCAACCCCAACAATTTCCGCTTCGTCATCAAAACTCACCTTGACAGACTTCTTTCCGGATTTCGGTCTTGCCCCATCATCGGATGCAACAGATGTCGCGTCTGAAAGTTCGCTGAGAGGGGGTCCAGGGCGTAAAATTCCAGAGAGCCTGCCGTCCGGCGAAAGAGAGCTATTTCTGTTCTTCATCGCAGATTTGGCAGGGGAGAGGGATCGAGCGGGAGGTTCATGTAGCTGGTCGCTCGGCGGGTTCACCACGGTGAGCTGGGTAGGGAAATGAGCCGATCTTGCAGGGCTACTCGGCTGATGCAGAGAGGCCGTCGGTTGAGTTTCTCCATTAGGCTGCGCGGGTTTCGTTTGGGGTGGGCTAACAGGAGGTGTTCGTACAATCTTTTCAGCGACTGGCGGGGTGAGTGCTCGAGGGGGTTCCGAGGGCACTACCAATGGCTGATTCTCCTGCTCCTTTGCTGGAACTGGCGTGGGGGACGGTATAGACGCTCGTACAGATGGAGATGCAGTCGCAGGTGAAGGTCGTTCCTTCGCTGGGCGATCTTCTGTACGAACAGGCGACTTCTTAGCTGCAGGACGGGGTTTGGTCTCCGCGGGTGCTGGGCTTCGGTTCGGCGATCGTTCCACCATTGACTGTGGACGGGGTTGACGTGCAGGGGTTGGCGTGATTTCCGGTTCATCACTCCGCGGAATACTTACAGCCTGAGCAGCTGCAAGCGCAGACATGACCGAGCGGGAATTCGCCGGAGTGCTTCCGGATCTGGCTCGTTGCGCCTGTTGGCGCGTATGCCTGAAGTGAGCGCTAGAACGTTTGTTGAGCGAAGCCGCCGCGCCGTGCGCTGCATCTGAGCGATCGGTGAATCCAGAGGGGATTGTTGGCGAGTTGGTTCGAGAATGCATAGGATAGGAGAAATTAATCGAATTCCTACTTTCGGGCCTCTGGTGCAAAGGAGAAGCCGGAATATCGGGCGTAGCCACGACTCGCGGGCTTTCAGGTACAGTAGGCGGGGATCTGACCATTTTCGCCCGGTCGGGTGTCTGCCGGGGGCTTGACGGCCATACGCTAGGTCCAACGCTCACAGACCGTCGGTTCTGGATTTTCCGCCCAGCAAATTCCGCGGGTATTGAAGGAAGTGGCGGCGCAACGGCCGGAGTCGACATTGTCGAGTAGCTCGAGGTCGGGCGACCGGGAGACTGATCCCGAAATGTCCGGGCGCTCATAGACGCAGAACTATTAGACCGGCGCAGGCCATTGCGACTAGACGGTCGAAGAGTAGGCGATCCAGCCGGTTGTGACAATATAGATGACTGCCGCTGCAGCATCCGTTTAGTCTGGACATTTTCAACAGGCGTAGGCGTAGGCGTCAGACTGCGGAGCGCGGCGGCGGCAGCGGCGGAGGAAAGATTACTGGATGACGACTGCGACTGGACAAAGGCACGGGTCGCGGCGGATTGGGCATTTTGCGTGTTTGAAGACGAGAGCTGGTGCTGGTGCTGGTGCTGATAGTAGTCAGTAGGTGCGACAATTGATGCATACTCGGTCGGAGAATATGCAGTCAAGCTCAATTGATGGGGACGTACACGATGTTGCGACGAGCTCCTCTTTTTGCGGAACATGGCTCAGCAAGCGCCTGTTCAGGCGGGCGCAAGAAAATTAGACGAAAATTAGATAGAAGCAGGGAATTATCGACTGAAGAATAATGGTGAGTGCCCCCGAGGGAGGTCGGTGGACCGATCGACCGGTAATGAATGGATTAGCGCGGAAAAAGGCGGAGGCAGCCTGCGGTAGGGAGAGAACGCGACACGGAGCGAGTGAAGGGAGGAGGGAGAAGGGCACTCCGTAGGGAGCAATGGGAGGGCAGGGCGAGAGAGAGAGAAAGGTGATGGTGATAGTGAGGGGCGAGACGCAGAATATAAAAAGAGATGAAAGAATCAAGAAGCGAAGAAAAAGGACGATCGATGACGATGATTCCTGGCTGGACGGACTCAACAGAACAGTGGAAGCCCTTTCTGATCAAGATCATTGCGTCATATTTCCAGGAATCCACCAATCAACGCATTTACGGCACACAGCCACGGCCCACAGCAGATCGGCGCTCCAGGAAAAAGAACCACCTTGCAACTGGTGTTCATCTCCCACGATCTCAGATCCCTCAAGCTTCGTGCCTTGCGTAACCGAATCATGGCCGTTTATTTTAATTTATTCCGAAGCTTGAGGTTCTGGCCTTGCATCGCCCGTTGTCCCTGACTTTAGCACCGCTAATCAGACTCTTGAGTCGTAGGGCTGTACCTATGTATATTTCTGCCTGGTCATAAACAAACAAGCTCCGTAGCCGCAACGGTCATATTCAAGTCTAGCCACAAATGTTGCAGGTCTCAGTTTATTCGTCCACGTCCTAAACACAGCAGCATCACTTTCAATGGGTAATGGGTAGCGTGCCGACTGGCCATGATCACAAGCACACCAATGGTTGAACCGCCCAGAAATCAGTCTTGGGCCGTGACCAGTGGATATTTCAAGGAGAGAGCAATCTCTAACATGGTTCCCATATACTCCTAATCCACTCTCAACCAAAATGGGCGCGTCTCGAAACAGAACATCGAACACGCAATATTCCGCCTGACCTCCCACTCTCCCCTCGTTCATCAACCCTACCCTCCTCATCGATCTGTGCCCGTTAAGATCTCACATCTCTCGGATCGCATAGCCTAAGTTACGCTACCTTGGCGATCTTGCGAACTGGTGGGACGCAGACCCCATACTAAGCAATGCACCGGACCCATACAACGACAATTCAGATCGGAATTGTCTTGCCTTTGAGGCAGGTGTCCGATCCCTCTAGGTCTGTGGATATCTCGTCAGTAAATATATATTTTCGCAGCAGATCCAGATAACAGTCCGCCGAATCGTCCAAACTGGACACACAAAGATCCTGGTCAATGGACGCGGACACTGCAATCCCGAATCCGGGTTTCGTATGGGAAGCGGTAATTATCGAGGATGAGAATGGAGAAGGAGGGTGCTGGAAGCCGCTATGCGCAGGTGATACTAAGGGTGATGAGGTTTCGGTATATTGAGATTGACATCAAAGTCTGACGGTAATGGCTGAGGATGGGATAGATATAGCAGTTTCCTACTCAGGGCTCACGCAATCCTCTATGGTACTAACTAAGCTAACTTACAAGGTTGCCCTATAGTTCTAGAGTATACTCCAGGTTGGATGGCGCGACCATAACGGGCCAAGGTAAATAAAACATAGAGGGCAGGTACGATTCGAGATGGGTGCCGGTGGCTCCTTCCTCAAATGTTGATGAACCTCACGCGGAAGGTACGTAAGATTCATCCATGGAGGAAGGTGCAACCGTGGCTTGTCCCGACAGCTCCTTCCTCAAATGATCTGGAATGAAGCGTAAGGTACGCCCAGCTTCGTCGCCCAGGAGGAAGGTGCGATGGTGGACCTCACTTGAGCTAGGCAGGTACGTTCGGAGATTGATCATGGGCAGTTGACTTAGCTCCGTCTACCTAGACGTTCGAGAGAGCTAGACGATGAATAATATCATTATATCAATTGAGCGAGCATAGCGCAGAAAGGTATCCAGCATATAAAAAGGTATATACAACAGCATCAGTTGTGTGGTATGGTATGGGATCTCCACGCCGAACGCCGAATATAGAGTAAGGAAAAGCAGAGCTCATTTTCTGTCATGATTGTCCGTCGACCAGTCGGGGACAGTGGGGTATTTATGTGAGTTATGCCATCATTAGTCCGTATGCGATTGTCAGGAGCGATGGCAGCACGGTCGTGAAGATGGACGGTGGTGAGATAACCTCGAGTCCGGCGTTATCAAGCGATGATGCAGTGAAAATGTTTTCGAAGGTAATCTGCGAGGAGTTGAAGCAGTTTGTGTCGTTGACTTCGGCGACTTCTTCGGGTTCAGTGAAGGTAATATCCACACACTAATGTCCTGAGTTAGCCAGGATATATTCCAGATTCGGATAGAGCATACATTATACAACGCCGCACCGTGCTGCGCAAGCTCGACGAGCTGAATGGTCGCATTGTCTCCGGCCTTCACTTCGATACCAGCGGGCAGAGGAACCTGCGGGATACACACCGTGCCGGGATAAGGGTTGTTATCAGGGCCGACGATCCCGAACGGCGTGACCATGGGGTGGCTCATGTTCGGCGGGGTGGTTCCCAGACCCAGGTTGATGTGAATCTGTGCGCGGGAGTGGCCTGGAAACCATCCTGGCTGGAAGGAGACTGCGCCGCCGCGAACAGGCCAATTTGTTCGGTTGGTGGACAAGGGCATACCACCGCCTGAAAGAGTCAGTAATTGCTCTGTTTTAGAGGTTCATTGAGACATACAAGGATAAGCCCATTGCATTCCATAGGGATACAACATGGTCTTGTTCTCGCTGTCCCAGGCCTCACCGAGGCCATTAGTCTCTTCTACCGTTCCGTTCGTATGTAAATTGTTGCCTCTGTATCCAGGATAGACGATAACAGTGTGGGCGTTGACCAGACCGACGCACAGCATGATGCTGGCGAGCCATTGTGGCGGCGACAGCGAGAGTTTCATATCGGCGCTGCACTGCGAGAACGAGCAGAACACACAAAGATTTCCGACTCGAATCTCAGCGTCAAGTCGCTCTGCTCAAGTACTAAAAATAACCAGGAGGATCACTTGTTTCGAGCAGTATCGATCATCCTCTTCCGGACGCAACAAACAAGCTTCGCGCAACGCAGATTTGAAGACAAGCAGGACCAGACAAGACAGCAGAGTCAGCCGGGCTGGCGGCGGCTTTTGAGGCACTGGGCCTCATTGTCAGTTAACGCTGCCATCCAGGCCTTAGCGGGGGCTCCCAGGGCAGGCGGACGAGTGAGAACGGGAATCACGATGTGACAGAGCTGCAGGCGGCGACAGGGGGTTCGCTGGTTTGGAGGGAGTTTGCTTGATGGATGGGGAGAGAGACAGAAGAACGGTGAGATTGGCTGGTTTGCTTCAATCCAAGAGGGCTAGGATGCACGCGCATCACGTTGAGAGGGTGCTGGTGGTTGTTATTGGTGGAGGGGCTGCTCGAAGCGCCTTGATCATTTCTTAGTCTCCGACCAGCGCTTAGAGGGGAATTATCAGTGGCCGCTATTCTCATGGGAATATCTTGAATTGATTGACCAAACATTGACGGAAAAATCAAGAACAAGCCGAGATCAGGCCAATATCAGATGGCCTACGGAGTCTCGGTAGGCAGAGGCAGAGGCAGAGGCAGCCACCGTCCCCACAAGCTTATCGCCGTCAAGCACCCACAAGTCTCAGCTCACACTCAACCTGGAACAGCATGCATTGGCACACGCGCTGCACCCCTAACGCCCCAATCCCGCTTGTCCCTCGCCTCTCTCAATTGCTAATCCTATAATGCCCCACACCCGGCGCAAGAAACCAGCGCCGAACAAGCGCTTGCAGGTCACCGACGACTCCGGCTGGACGCACGTCACGACAACTCAACGCGCGCGCCGCGTCCACAGACCGAATACGAAACCAGACCAAGACAATGAGGTAGAAGAAGGGCTGGAACCCCTCGTCCCCGCCGAGGCACCGCCAAAGACAACATTGTCCGATCTCCAGCGCCAGCTCGGACTGTATCGCGGGCGGTGGGAGGCGTCGGCGACCTGGGAATGTGTCTCTAAGGGGTTGAAGCGGGGATCGCCTTCATTATTCGAGCGGGGAAACAAGGATAATATCGAGGTCGAGGGCGAGGGCGAGGGTAGCGTTTCGATAGTGTGCGTCGGCCTCGGAAGTCCCAGCGGTTTCTTGCGAGGCGGCTGGGTCGATCGTCGTGCAGTTTCAATGTACCAACTGGCAGCGCTGGTAAGCATAATGGATTATCTTGGTGAGTCTTTGTTTCACACATTCAGGCAAAGCAATGCATGCCCTAACACATTCTGCGCTCTAGAAAAAGGTACCCCAAAGATACCAGCCTACGCCCAGGACCCCGTCTTCAACAAACACGACACAAATCTCCTGTCTTCACAAAACATATCCGTTCTCGATCACCCGCTCGGTTTCGAAAAAGTCACATCGCGCACGCTGCTCTTCTGTCCCGGCGCCGAACGGCGACATCTTGAGATCCTACTGAAGCGAGACCCGGCGATTGTTGTTGGGGGTCCGTTGGAGGATATCGAGTCGGATGTCGTGAGAGATTTCGTGGAGAAAAGGGAGTCAGTACAACTCCAAGCTTTCGAAGATTTGGAGGCGGCATTTTGGGGGATGAGTATATACTTCCCGCCGCCGGCGGACCAAGAAACCGAGGCGAAGGCGGATTGAACGTAAGCTGGGTTACCTGGAAGCAATCCCTGCGATGAATCTGTCCCAAAACCATCGGAATGAAGGCATCGGCTACATTCCAGCCTGCGCTACCGGCATCTAATCGAGTATAGAACACAAGTCCTGTGACGAGATGGCGGGCACAGTCTATATCGAAGAGATTGGGCAAGATCGTTCGATATCAATTGGCGTGCCCGGAAGAGAAGCAGTCATGTCACGGCTGCAGAAATAGAGAAATCAGCCGTGGAACCAGAATATTGGTGTCGAGTCTGCATGACAGCCATAACCAATACTGTGCTCAGGGGGCTGTAACAATCCAGGGCGATATATACTGTAGATATACGACAATGTCCAAGGGAATTACCTATCTGCCAAAGTACCTTAGGTGCCTGTAGTCTTGACAACTTCTCCCACTGAAACCAAATAAAATACCGGGCGAGAGCATGGGGACAGCAGGTGATGAAGTGATTTGACTACAAGGTACCTCCAATCAATCACCGCAGTACTCTAGTATACAGGACCTTGAAGTGGGATTGTATTCCGCGGTCTATGCTTGAGAATATGTTTGATTTGGATGCATTTTCATTCATGTGCGGTGTTATTCATCAAAGTATCAATCCAAGAGAGTAGGTTAGTAGATAGGTAGGTATAATCTTGCAAGACACAGTATACACGATGAAGACCAAAACGCCATAGTCGAACCAGACAGACAGAGGACCGACAGCCAAATCATAACACGTTTGTACGTTGAATCATGTATACGAAAGTAGGCTTCGAACAAAAAACAGCCTATGTCGCCTCTTTCCCACCGCAGTCTGGGATCTTAATTCCATCTTTCAGATTCCGGCCTGGGTCCATCAGACCCCATTTGTCTTCCCACTGCTCGTCGCCTTCGTTGAACTTGATTTTCCATGGTTCGTCAAATGCTTCGAACCTATTATCGTTAGCATGCATCTAATTGGAGAAGGGGACTGTTTGAAATGTGCATATTGAGTGTGACGCACCAGAAGTACTCGGTCCCATTCTCCAACGCCTGACAAACCCAATCCGCCATGAACTGGTTCATCTCTTTGACGCCGGCAACAGCCCCAGAGGTATCAGTTTTGCAGTTTGCGCCATCGCCGCAGTCGTTACCGCCACCAGATGGCCAGCCCACTTCCGCAATGATATTCCCTTTATTCGTGCCCTTTGTCAGCGGGGCATCATGGCTATTCCAGAATGACCAGGTCCAACTAGCAGCTTGGTCCACTTCTACGCCACCGAAGAACGGGTGAACGTTAGACATGACGACGTCCGTAGCGTCAGCAAGTGTCTCGTCCCAGTTATCGCCGAGATCAGAGGTTGCGACTTTGATGTCGATGTTGTGGTCGGAGAAGTGCTTGCGGACGTCCTTCATGTAGCTGATGAGGTTTTTGCGTGCTTCAGAGACGGTGTCGCCTGCACGGTAGAGGGCTTCGTTGCCGATGATGGCGCCTTTGAAGATAGAGTGGTCTTTGCGATTGTCGAGAATGTCGTAGAGCTGCGAGAGCTGGCGGCTGTTGGTGGTAGTGTTTGTGTCGATCCATACGCCCAGCCAGAGTTTCATGTCGGTGAGTTCCAAGCGGTCGATGGCGTGCAGGACCATCTCGGTCTGGTTGCAGTCTGTACCATACAGCCGGACGGTGTTGGTGAGTTGTGAGAGGACGGCAATGTCGCGGGTGACATTGTTTTGGGACGGTGGCCACTTGTCACACTCTGGGTGTTGGACCCCCCAAGGGGTGTAGTCCATGCCGGGGAACACCTTGTGCAACCCGTCCATGGCCATAAGAGACTTGATCTCCTCCGAGTTCTTATCGAGGTCGCCGTTCTTCTCGGAGTCGTCGTCCGCTGTTCCTGTTGCTTCCGAGTCGGATTTACTTTCTGGGCTGCGATTGCCTAGTGTGCCGCCGACAGCGCCTCCAACAATAGCTCCTACAACGATGAAGGCCAGAATACCTCCGATGATCCACCCGCGCTTTCGACTCCCCCCTGATGGCCTGGGTTTAGTGTATTGACCCCCCTTTTCCGCAGACGACAGGCCTGCGCCTGGAACTGGCCCATACGAAACATCAGCAGCCTTCTTCGCTCCGAAAAAGCCTCCCAACAGCCCTCCAGCCGCACCGCCAGCTGCCGCACCGCCAGCTGCATTATTCCTCTGCGACGGCGCAGCAAAACCATCATCTCCATCATCAATGATTTCCTCGGGGTTAATATCACCCCCATAATCATGCGCACTATACGCCGAATGCCTCTGATATGGGCCTGGCCCGGCCGCCGCCGCCGCTCCAGCAGCCGGATATGAACCATCCAGAAAACTATGCCGCGAACCACTCTGAGGTGTCCAGCTGCCTAACGGCGCAGCAGCAGCCCCCAATGGCGCATTAGACCCGACCGTTTCGCGCGAGATGGCGTCCGGCGGCGCCGGTACATACGGGTTATCTGCGCCCGTGGTATGGTATCCCCGTTCGGCAGGAATATAGCCATTCCCGGCATCTGTGTCCCTGAAAGCGTCAACGCCACTCTGACGGTCATGGGTGTTAGCAACGCCAAGGGCGATACCGCTGATACCGCCACCTACGGCTGCGGGCCCCAGATTGTCCATCCCCGGCGTGGCTGTTGAATTTGTCCGCATGCTCTGCGTGTGCCCGAGGTCCGTGCCCTGGTTGTGTCCGTTCTCGGGGACGGATGAGAGCCCTTGCGTGCGGCCGTTGCCGTAGCCGTGCATTCGGTGCCGGGATGGGATTGCTGGGATGTCGCCGTAGTCGTCGTAGTCGCCCTGGCCCATGAGGTGTCCGTCTGCGCCGTCGCCGTTACGGCCGGTCATTGCGGCGAGGGTGGGTGCGATAAGGAAAGACCGTGCTTCGACGTTAGATATCGCTCAATCAGATACGTAATGATTTATGCAAAACGACCAGTCGATATCAGACAACCAAGCAAACGACAAGAGCGAAATAGAAAGGCAGAAAACGCCGCGACGATAGAACTGCCAATGGTCAGAAACAACGCTGGAACGATCTGAAACGGCAAATCCAGAACCCACCACTTTCGAACCAAACCACGGTTCTGCACTTCCAGTCAGAGGCGAGAACGTGGGAGGGTGAGGATTTTCAGTCGGATCAGGCCAGGAACAAGCGGACAGTTCAGACGGAGTAATTGAAAGTAGGAAAAACGGTCGCTGAGTGATATATTGGATGAAAGGATGACACAGGCCAAAGAAACGAGTCGAGCACTATCGAGCGACGATCACTCAGGTGAGGGGGCAACAAGATTCTCAAACTTGGGCCGGAGGAGGGGGAGGGAGTTGGGAGAAGATCAAGAGAGAGGATAAAAAGTTAGAAGAGCGAGGAATCAGCCTCCATTTCGATGATCGTTGATGGTAAGCTAGTGATTACTGCATGCAGCGTTCGTTCTCTACCAGTGTTGACGGCGATCGCATCGAGTGGAGGTGGAGGTGCCCCGACAACCAGCATGGACCCTAGACCCTGGAAGGGCAGACTAACTTATATCTTGATTGAAGCATATTCCCATACAATTATAAATCTATGAATACTATATATTCTTCCCATCACTCTAGTCTTTTCAAATCTGTCTCACCTACAGAGCACTCTTGAGATTTGACAGACAGAGACATGAATGTTGCGCCAAAAATAGCCCATGCTAACCCGATTCGGAACCGAGACGATGGCCCGCAAACGACAAAACGTGGAGAGAAAGATGGAATGCTGAGACATGCACTGTTCTGAATGCCAATATCGTCTTACGCGTCTTGCTTACTTTGAGCATGGTTGATGTCTCAGAGCTCGGGAGGCCGGCTTCATATGGCTTGTCTCTCGGCTGATCCTGCTTCTACACTTGGTCACTTCATAAGCTCAAATATTCTGTATTGACTTCAGGCAACCAGAAGAATGTAAGACAGCGAAAATAGTATAGAGAATCAAAGTCCACAGGTATACTGCATCCAGACGTAAAATCTCAAACCAGACCCTCACCTCATAAGCAAATCGCATAAACAAACAAGTGGACAAGTCATAATCGTCAATAGCTGCTAACACCCTATATAGATTGATCCTTTTGCAATTTCCGCGCTCATCAGTCATACATCAATCATAAAACAGATAGTAGTCAGAGTCCAACAAGGAATAGTCAAACATAAAGCCGTCAAAGTCAAAGTCCGATACCCGACACCATATACAGAGAAAAGCAGAATCATTAAAGAGCATGACAAAAGAAAGCCCAGCAGGAACCTCACTCTCATCACAACTTTGGTCAGATTAGGTCGGCGGCATTCTGTCGCGGTGTCCCGTCTATTATCATACACCCCGGCCGCAGTCGTAAATATTATCGTAGAGGTCGTTTCGTTGGGTATTATGGAGAGAAAAGATAGGTGATATAGAGCAAAAGAAGATTCGTCACTGAGATAGTAAAATTGATACCCTGGCGTCAGGTAATTAGGGCTCGACATCGTCAGCATCGTGTTGGGATGCAGAGCCAGCGTGCCCTGCTTCGCGGAAAGACGCTACGCCTGTCCGTCTTCTCCGTTCAAGGAATCGTCGCTTTCCAGCGCGTGTCTCAAAATGCGCTGGAATAGATCCGGGCTCTTGACCGGCAGCTAACATCGTGCTGCGCAACTTATTGCGGTAGGCATCTACTGCTAAATGTTAGCTTTGGATTAAAATGGTTCTCTGGTTAAACTAACAGGATCGCTGAAGGAACAGCGTTCGACCCGCAAATACTCTGCTCTGGCTCCAGCTCATCCGATATCCAAGGTCGTTCAGGAGCACCTCCTTCCTATGTCTGCGTGCAGAAATCCTCGGAACAGCAACCTCGCTATTGTCGTCGAAATTGGGAGCAGGGACCATAGTTCTTCCTATGGTCGCTTCATCCCCACCGTTGTCAGTGTCATCCTTGATATATCTATTCCTAGGAAGTTGATTCCGCAGGCTCTTCATCTGAACAGGGAAGTAAGTGCGCGGGTATACAGAGTTAGACAGGCGATACGAGTCAGGGATCTCATCCATGTCAACTTGGTCAAGCATGACCTTGACACGACGAGGGCAACCCCGCTGCGTATCGTCAACCAGGATGAACTTGCGGCGCTTTCCTTCAGGTAATGTTCCAAAAAGCTCTTCTTTGGCTGGATACTGTTCGTCTTCATCGTCGTCAGCAAGTTCTTCAATTCGATTGGAGGTTGAGGTTGAAGCTGCGGTTGCGACTGCAGAGTGCCGCCCAAACGAGGAGATCCCACTGTCACGGATTATTGGTGGGATTGAGGGGCCGCGGTGACTAGAGGATGAGGCCGGTAGCGGGAACGCCGGATATCCGTGAAAAACCTGGGCGGTGCGGACGTCTGTTGGTGAGTGTCCGCTAGGAGTAGGGGCTGGTGGTAGCGGACGATGGGTACCGCCGAATTCGACTGGACCTACAAGACAGAAAGTGGAATTAGCCTACACAATGCTGCAAAATCATACTCGGAAGGTAGTGCCAAGGGCGTGCGAGGTACGCGTCATGGTAACATAGCAGACAGTTGGAAGATCGGGGTATAGACACAAGGCAGAAAAGGAAAAGCCAGACAAAACACAAAACCCACAATAAAGTACAAAGACTTTTATAGAAAGACAATAGAAATGAATATAACCATGCCAGCATAGTGTTGAGAAGTGCAATGAACAGGATGTCATATATGACGGAACATACCGCTAACATCCTCGTGGCCGGGCCCGTCCGGCTGAGCGTGATGGTGATGTAGCTGTGGAGGCCCCATTGTCGCCAGCGGTCCAAGTGAAGGCCGGGGGCCAACGGGAGTGAGACCAGAGCTTGAAGATCCAGGGGCAACCGCAGTAGAGGCCATATGTGGAGGCGGCGGCGGTGCTGAAATACCTTGCCGTCGATTGATCTTGGCCATTCGTCGTACCCGTCGGCTTCGTAGACGAGGGTCCTGATTGCTATTTCTCCAGCTATCAACAGCTCGTTGGATCAATCCACGCTTCCCTCGCAATGCATGGTTCAGCTCTGCCAGAGCCCAACCGACGGCATTGCACTCGGTTTCATACACCAACCGGTTTCCTCGGTATTGGTCTTTGCTGCAGCATGCGCGGGGGTAGACGCAGTTCTCTGTCTTGAATTTGGGAGAAAGATTGTCCACGTTGACGGACTCGACATCGCACCGGATGGTGTACTCCATCTTCACGCGATCACGGGAGTACTCAAATGCAATCCATTGCACTCCGTTGCTGTCTTGTCTTACAACTAGGGGTGTTGTAGCCGGAATGGGACCCGGCGCTGCGCTAGAAGTGGCCCCAATGTTTGGGCTTTGGTGGTTTGCATTGCTTGGTGGAAGTGGCACCCCAGTTGCAGAATGTGGAGGGTTAAGGAGAGGTCTCGAGGGCGGTGTTGCTTGCTGTACTGTGGCGGTGGTAGGGCTAGCCAGAGCAGCAGCTGGCGGCTGGGTAGACTGGTGTGGTAACTGGGATGTGCTTGTTTGATGAGGCATCATCAACGACTGCGTAGTGAGCGGATGATGCTGAGGTGAGGGATGTGCTCCATATGGTGAAGGCTGCACAGGGAGAGCTGATAAAGCCTGTTGGTACCCGTATAAAGTCGACGTCATCTGAGGAGACTGTGTGTAGAGACTTCTATTATGTTCGTGGGTCTGGGAAGCCACCGAAGCAGGCGAGCTTGACTGGGGCGTATGGTAGATGGGAGGATAACGATGCATTTGCGTGGTTGCCATGATTTCTTGGGAACCTAGAGCAGGGTCAGATGCCGAGAATCACTATTGCGGGCTTGTATCCTCGCAATCAGCCGTAAAGTGACCAATATACTGTCAGGATTTCTCGTTTGTGAGACAAGCGCACTTACCGCTGGATGGGTATTGGCCCGGGGCGCTCGCCGTGGTGTAAGGTTGATGCGATGTGAAATATGTCTGTTCTTGTGATCCGTATGTGTGTTGAGGATGCAAAACCCCGTTGCCTAGAGCATGAGGTCCATATGACCCAGGAGGAATATTTGTACTAGGTGGATGTGGTGACTCTGGATGCTTCAGTTTCTGGGCGAGGCTTGCCGGTCCAGGATGCTGGAGATTCAGGTGTTGAGGGCCTTGGTGCCCAGAGATGTCGTGCTGTTGCCGTAACTAGATCCGACAAATGTCAGTAAAATATGTCTAATGAGAAAGGCTGCAAGAGAAAAGAGGATGCAAAGTTTCTGGAGACACGATCCAGGTCTGTCAGGGTTGCCTCGCTCGAGTGACTTGAGGGGGCCATCAATGAATGGACGGCAGATGTATTCTTCCAGCGTACAGTATGGGCTGCCACGAACTCCAAACTGAAAGACGATTTTCTTCGTTGTCTCCAGTCATCCAAACAACGGCTCCCCTACCAGGCTAGCGAAAGGGAAGCTCTTGTAGGATCTCAGTCGCACCAAGTGTGACCCAGCGTGCCAACTCGCCATTGCAACGATGATATCCTCAGCAGCCCTCCAAGTCGCACACACCAGGCTCGCGAAACACACACTTGCAGAGCTCGCGAGCCACCGCCCACTTCGGCCAGAGACTCGTACAAGGCTATTTTCTGGACACCGGCGAGCATCAGACCAGAGGGCAGGGTCTTCCAGGGACCCAAGGAATGGAGAACGGATACTGGAGCCTCAATTTGGATGGAGACTGGTGCATCTTCAAGGCCTAGGTTTGAATCGCGGATATCAAAGCTTGATAGCGGTGCCTAGCTACTGCATGCTTGCAATGTGATGAGTTCCATCGGAAGATCGCCGTTGGTGACTGGTATACCCCGTCTGTGTCCAAAGTATTGCTGACAGGCCGCCCCGATATGATCCACGCAAAACGAGCCGGGATGTCCTTGAAAGAACGTTCTTGGAAGGAATTGTAGGAAGAAAACAGAGGCAAGCATAGAACCAAAGAAAGAAAATCCTCACCGGGTTATCGACGGGCTCGTCCTTGTACTTTGTCGTGGGAGAGTGGACAAGGTCATTCGGGACAATGCCAGTCATGACTGACCTCGCAGAGGCTTTGACGGTGATCAGAGGTTCATTTCAGTACTGACAAGACTCGTGATACTCGAAGCATAAAGTCAAGCAAGTCAAGCACAGAGCAAGGCAATCCAAGAGCAAATGGCAGTGGCAGAAGAGTGACTGGGGGAAGAAAGAATGGATGGATGTGCCTGGTTAAACGGTGCGCTGCGAGTGCGTGGAGGGTCCAGGGTCGTTATTTAGCTCCTTCTATCAGGCAAGCTGCCCATTCTGAAAGAGGAATAGGCGCAGAGCACGGAAAGAGAGAAAGCAGCGAAATCAAATCGAAAGGTCGAGGCACTAAGTGGTGGGGATATCAAGATGAGCTTGTTACTAGCGGGACGGTGGTGTAATATCGACCAGGATGAATGCAAGACGCAGGAGAATGTGACAGAGAGATTAGATGAGAGAGTTGATGATGTGCAGCTGAAAACCCAAGAGCATCAAAAGAAACGAAAACGAAGCAGGATGGGTCTTAAATCAAGAAACCGGGGTACTTTTGTGGGTTCCTGGATACTGACAACGGCACTAACTGCGTTGGATTGTTGAATTGTATCATTTAATAGCAGCTATATTATAACCAGATGCTGCTCCGTACTCCGACTCCATAGTTGAATGTATCTTGACTTCTTTATTGGACGGGTCTCCACTCACATCTGTCGCGATTTCATTCAATTCACACTTTTATTCCCCGAACTCAGGTACCAGTCTAATTAACTGTTTTAGTCAATTGTTTCTTGACACGAGCTGCTGCTTTACAGGGCACTTCCAACTCACCGAGAGCCTCGAGTGAATGATCAGCAGGCATCGATGGCAGCCACTGAGTCACTGACCTCCACACCTCCGGACACTGGACCGAGTGCCTCCCGACGACTCAGTACGCACGCAATTTAATTTATTTCTTTCTATTTCGAAAGTTCTCTGCTTCCTCCCGCAGTCCAAAGTCAAATGCTGATCTGTCAGCCCCGTATGCAATTGACCTGAACCGGTCTTTCTGTCTCTGAGCTTTCTCCGATCTGATGCCGCAGCCTTGTTTCCACCGGCGCAGACGCCAAACCCACCCCTCCCGAACCCACAATCGAATCAAAGAACGCTCATCGATGGCCAGATTGCCCGCCCCCATCGAGGGCCAGGTCCCTCGAATCAGCAATTGGTGCGAGCCCAATGACGATACCACCCCTCCATTCCTATCACGGCCTTCTCTCCTTGGCCGCATCCTCGATCAACACGAAACACTCTAAGACTAACGGTCCCCGGCAAGCGATGATCCCGCATTCCTGGGGAGAAACAAGACGCTGGACAAGATACTCGAAGTATGAAGGGAGGACACCAAGAAGCAAAAGAACGCCCAAAAAAAAAAAAAAAAAAAAAGGAGAATCTTCATAAGTCTGTGTAACGGTGCTGGACCGCCATTTGGCATTTGGGTTCTTTCGCCCCTGCTGCCTCCCGACACTCTTTCCGTTGCTTTGTCCACGGGCCATCTGTCAACTCGAGTCACGACTGAATTACAACCATCATCAGTGGGCTGACGGTCCGTGGACGGCTTTTACCAGAGACAGCCTGTCAAGTCAACTAGTCGGCCCCGCTGTTCTTTTCACTCAATAAGAACTTCAGGCTCATCTTTAGTGACTCTTGGCAGACGGACTCGATAAAGCTCTTTTTGAAGTGACCTGCGATAAGATTACTCCAGCCACACGATGCTCTCGTGTAATCCTTCCATGTGAAACAATCAAGCAAGCATGCCCCATTGTTATGGCCCTTTGGCGCGAGAGAGAGCCTATCATTGCGGCACTTCTCGGCTCGTTGTTCCGCGTTCAAAGGCCAGAAAGTTGCATAATCTCCCAAGTCACGAATGGTAGACAAACTTGTACGACTCTACGCTCTCAGCTTGCAGTTAGTCGTCAGCTCTGGTTGGGTGTCATTGAATATCACCCAGCGAGGAGGGGTCAAGGTAACCTCGCTCGTCAGCCGTTCAAGGCATTCATACTCCGGGCATACGGAGTACTGTCGTCGATGAGCGTCTCGACTTGGCAGTACGGAGTATAGAGGAGAGTCTTCCCAGAAGAGAATTAGCGTGTCGCCGTAATAATCGGTATTCATCAGCAGCCAACCTCCAGCTAGCTGCGTCTCGCGTCAGTGTTGGAACAGCCCAGAGAGTGTCGAGATTTTCCGCACGTCATTTTTATTTCATGCCTATCATGGAAAGAATGAGACACCTGATTGGAGCCGGCCGAGACTCCTAAGCTCCGGGGCTTGTTTAAGTGGGCTTCAAGCTCGTCGGAGGCTTAGAAGAGCCTGGCAGGTTGGACCCTCGGCCAGAGTAATCCGTTCGTATCAGGTATAGAAATCCGAATTGGGAAGGTGGGTTGCCCGTCTCTGGATAACCCGACCTGGAATGCTCTCGGAGCTGGAACCTTGCAATCAGCGGACAAGCCTCAACCCCCCGGCGTCAGGCATGAATGATACTTAGATCCTTGCGCTTGACACCACCAACGGCTCTTGTGACGAATCCTCTGATTTGATACATCTTTTGCAGCGGAAAGGAACCTGCAGAAGATGCTCACTAGGATCAGCTTGCAGACTAGGAGAATTTCATATCGCATTGTGAGCTGCTGCATTATACAGGAGTCGCACATCCGGCCCTGTCACCTTCAAGTTCCACACCAGCTCGATCGAACGGCGGGGATCTCTTGCTTCCGACAAGGAGGATTACCAAACCCTTGGCAGATCCCGCCTCTACTCTGTATAGACTTTTCCTTGTTTAATCCAGACGGGGCCTCGGAACAAAATGGAGAAACATCGCTAGCAATCTTGAGACGACGTAACCCTTGAACACCACCACTGTCGACGCCTCATCGTTGATAGCGGAAACTCCGGACGGAATTTTTGGTCTTCGTTATTTTGACTCCGTACTTATTAAGTTTCTTAGACTGGCGCTAACGTGTTTCAGGTCTGATCAGCATCTGGGGCCTCATGCACATCAACTGGCAGTGAGACCCGTTCTCGAGATATGTCGCCTGAGACACGCCCAGCCGTTGATCCTGGTCGAAAAATCCAAGCAATCCTTGGAGGCAGATCTTCTCCAGGCACGTTGTGCTGGGTCGACATGGATTTACTCCGGAGTAGTGAGATCGCCCGTTAACATGCAGGCTATACGCGTTTCTGAATTGCAAACATCGCTTCTAGCCTTTCATGAGCAGAGCTTTCATCGCAGTTCCCGAAATGGCACCCATATCCGTCATTTTTCATCTTACGACACTTGAACATTACTGGTCCCCGATCATCATAATGGCGATATTAATTCTGCCGAGCTTTCGAGATCCCGCCGGCGCCAAATGCTCTATACTGCTTCCGGCATACCACCAGGGCCGTGAGCCAGTAACTTTGCGCCGTTAACACTTCTCGATGTGAGATACTTTATGCCCCGCAGAAGGCTCCACCATCAGGACTCAGCGAGCGATTTTATCCTATTTTCAACTGTCGGACTTGGAACTCCTCGAGAGTCGATATTTGCCCGAAATCACCCCAAGACTCAAGTTTTCAAGCAAACGTTGGCAGAACGTGCCGATGTCTTGCTTTATCCGTACACCCGGCCGTGTTTGGTGTCTTATGATCAAGGATTCTCTGTCTGCGCTTCGACGAAGCATCTGTCTGGAGCATTAACGGGCGAGCAATATCATCTTGTGGGTCCAGAGATCTTTGAGGTGCTTTCATTTCCCTGACCACAGGACGAGGCAATGTTTCTATCGGCCAATGGTCGATCAGCTCACTTCAGTACACAAGGCCCTCTTGGGGTATCTGCACCATGGAATTGAATATGCATCATACGGAGTGCATTTACGGAGTAGGTCCAGAAATCTTAATATCCTTGGCATCTTACCTATGGCCATACAGCTGTCTCACGATCGCTACGACCCAAAGCCGAAATATACTTGATGCCTCTTCAGGTACGGAGAAACTTCTTTTCATCATGGTCGAGGATGTATCCGGGAAGCGCTTGGGGAAAACAAGACCTAAATCGAAATGACGTTTGAACCAACCTCAAATTCTCGCCATTCGCTGATTCTAAATCACGACAGGAAGGCTGTTGTAAACTCTCATCACCATTGATCCTCCAATCACTAATCAGCCTGATTGTCTGCATTACGGAGTACATCCAATAACATCAAGGCCCATGAACCTATCGGGAGCACTCAAAGTTGACATGCCGCGTTGCCGTAGATGTCACCATGCCCTCCTCTGACTTGGAATATTTGCTTGCAAGACTTGATTGGGCCAGATCCTCAATTTCGCCGAAGACATGGGATTTGCATATTCATGGTGACCAAAATAGAACATTGGAGAAGGTACTCCGTAGAATTCTCCGCATCGGATGGCGGCCGCAACTCCAATACATAACAGCAATGGGTCCACGGGCCAAAGAGCCGCTTCTGGGGGTGGTGACTGGGATCGTCCCACGGGTTAACGTTAGGCTCTCTTTTCAGAGTCAGAAAGTCCTAAACATCCCGTCTGACTCGGCGAGACTTGCGCCCGACAAATCGCTGCGATATTTGGCCGGCTATGATTTTCAAGCGCGTGGCTTCCATCTGCGTCCGACCGGGTGCGACGGAAGAGGCGCAGAGCTAAAGAGACTTCGGAGTAAGAACTAAGTACGTCTTCTGTCCGCACTGCCGCAGCCCAGTTAGGAGAAGCTCCGATCCATTCAAGCTCGCTGACCCTATCAGTGCGCGCATCCTCTACCAAGTGGATGGCAGCTTATCGGCTCCAGAATGGCTTTTATTTCCAATCAAGTCACACAAGCATCGTGACGACAGTCAAAATTTAGATTGGGAACATGTGATCTAAGCCCTAGGGCAAGCGGGCCCTCCAAAGGAAACCGGCAGCGCGGCCCCACTAGCCGGAAGTACGAAGGCATCTTTGGATTTTTGATAGGCTGAGACTGTTAGTGACAGTGTCTGTCAGTGTCCACTCACGATAGCATACGGAGACGGCTCTCGAAACCGGCGCTGGCGTTGTTCAGCTCTCATGGACCTCCATCAAGCCAACACAAAGAATCAACAGACAACAAGCATGCCAACCTCGGGGTAAATCATGACGTAGACTGTTGTGCATCGAGGGGAACTGTTTTACCGCGGATTTGTCACAGACGAGATAAAATTTTTGCGCACTGACACCATACTCCGTAGTAGACGACGCGTGATTATCGGCAGTATCTACTGAGCTCCTCCGTTCTCCGCGGGTCCTTGATTCTCTGGATTTTGTATGACTCGGCGGAAAGGTCCGAGGTCTAGGTTGTGCCAGCATCGCAAAGACTGCTCTATCGGCAAGTCGCTTGATACCAAGACCGATTCGTTTTCCAGCTGATGCACTCTCCAGGTGAACAATTATGGGGCTCGATGCGCCCGGGAAAAGGTTTGTGCCTGGAGTCTGACACAGAAGCCTCGTGGGATGAAATCATTTCCGGGGCCTCTGAAACGAAAGGACAGGACTTGGTATTGGCAGGATTCTTCACAACAATTCCATCCTTCAGGCGGGAGAAACTCTAATAGAATTCACCGACAATCAACAAATGTGAGCTGTGCCGAAGCTTCGCGGCGACTTGTCATTACTCATGCAGCTGCAAGCTTGCAGAAGCGCAGGAAAAGGCTCCGTACCGACCTGACACTGGGATTACTAGTCATTCTGTCAAAAAGACCGCATCGCTATTATTGTACTTTTGAGTACCGTGCAGCTCACTGGGCAGTGGGTACTATCCGACTGCTTGAATGCTCATCGTCCCAGTCGACAGGGCGTTGCGATTGGACCCAGGTTAGGTAGGCCACTATGACGGTTCGCCAGCGGGGAGACTCTTGG
The DNA here is from genome assembly GCA_018408605.1 of Aspergillus unguis. Taxonomy (NCBI): domain Eukaryota; kingdom Fungi; phylum Ascomycota; class Eurotiomycetes; order Eurotiales; family Aspergillaceae; genus Aspergillus; species Aspergillus unguis. Next base: position 2,354,796 of record JAGUQC010000004.1, read on the forward strand.
GCGCAAAAGCACCATCGAATTACCGAGGGCCGAGACCACCAGGTCAGTGTCTCGATCTCTGCTCCGGTCGTGATAGTACTCTGTGGCGAGCTGCTAAGCAGGAAAAACAGAATGGCTTTGTCCATGACGGATTCAGCCACTCAGGAAAACAGCGCATCCATCCGATCCCACTCTCATTTCCGCCGTCGAGTCCCGCGCTGACAGGTGGCCAAAAAAAGTAAACATGCAAAGAAGAAAACATGCGATCCGTTGCGTTTGACAACTGCCCCGAACTACAAACGGGGCTCTCTGAGGTTCTGCGAGGTGTCGACAGTCGACTGCGACTCTGCAGGCTGCGCGCTGCTGCAGCTTGCATAGGAGCACGGCGCTTGAGTCCTGCAAAAACCAAGGGATCCATGCTTAGGCCTTGGGGCTGGCCCCTGCCATCATCTCAATGCATGTCGATTGTCGACCCTGTGATTCCCTGTTATTCCACACTTGTTTATCGCTGAGTTATAGTTGGCCTGCTTGGCGTCTATCCAGAGTTGCGCATCTACGGAGTACTCCTACAACGAAGGACACTACCGTATATAGCTCCATGCACGAAACAAAAACAGGTAAGCCCTGTCTGTCCATGAGTCGTATAGTTCTCCGCCCTACTACTCGATGAGGGTTTCGGATTTGACATCTTGAACCTCGATGACGCACAGCCGTTAAATAACCATACCGCCCCTCAACGTGCTGGCACTTCTGGTGAAGCTGGCCCCTCCCCTCCCATCTCACTCGAGGACAGCATAAGGAGAACTTTGTGCAGACGAAGACCATTCACCACTTAACCCTTCCCTCCATGTCTCATGGCGCGCCTACCCGATCCTTAATTTCTTCGTCATAACCATGATTGCATCAACACCCTAAGCACGAAATAGGAGGAGCCGGGCGCCTCGATAAGCAAATCTCCTGCAAGCCGGTTGCCATACATCCCTAGAGGTAGCTCTATTCGATAATCAAGAAAGGAAAGTAAATACCACCACCTGGACCATAGCCGGTTCCTGCTCGGCACTTAAGTTCAATGTGTCAAGATTGCAGGTTGTTTGCACCCTTCTTATCTGGCCTTGCCTTGCTTTTAATTGCCTTGCCTTGCTTTGACTGACCTTGCCTTGCTTTGCCTCGCCCTGCTATGTTCTCTGGTCCCTCACGTTATCTCTGTCCTCCTTCAAGATTGGCTGGAATGTATGTAGGTAAATTGATTGCGACAGATAAACAGCTACGGAGTACTCGGTCATCCTTCTCATGCGAAGCTAACCGGATCTCGAACTTGTGATTGAATCGAGACAGACCATCCAAGTTCCTGTCTACTCATCCCCATCCCTTGCTACCCTCCTCGTGTTTCGAGCTGGGGTTGCCTTGACTTCACTCTATCTGCATGTACCCTAAACGAAGCGACCAAATCTCAGAATCTACAAAGTACCCCCCAAACAGTGCAATCGAGACAAAGACAGCTACCTCATTACGATGGAGACTCTTGTCAGGAGACCGAAAAACTAGTCTTGTAGGCACATAGGTCGTACAAAAACAAGCACACCTACCCAGCCAACCGTTCATTCCAACATAGTAATGTAACTCTTTCTCTCTCCCTCTCTCTCTTTCTCGCCTCCCGCCATCAACCAAAATGTTGAGGCTTCGAGACAAGGCAAGACAGCGTTTAAGAAAGCGTCAGCATTGCATCAAAGAGGCGCGTTCTGAATATGATCGATATAGCCTCGTGGTGTCTCCCATCAGTCAAACACAGCCATCAACGTGGGATGAAAGATTAAGGAGCGCAAACCGGCCTACATGTCATGGGGACTCGGACAGGCGGGTGACGGCTGCTGCATTGTACTCCTGCTGTGTAGTTTGCTGTGCTTGTGCTTGTGGTGGTGTGTGTTGTACTGTGTAACGTGGTGTGGATGTGGATGAGGATGAGAATGTCTACGTGCCCTGATTGTGTTGGGGAGAGTACTGGCTATTCCTATAGTCATTTGATGTTCCTTAGGGTTCGTATCTGATATCGTGTCCTAGCAGAGTTGGAAGAGAAGTTTGGCTTCATGCGTATGATGATGCTCGATTCTGACGCTAAATATATCTCACAAAGCAAACATATCCCTAACTCCTTTATCCGTAGTCCGTACTCCAGACGTTCATGCCTTGATTGTGTTCATGTAACAGCTATGCTGGTCGCGCATTGTCTGGTTTCGTGCTTGGCTTTTGTGCAGACCTTGGCTCGCTCGGTCCCTCGATTGCAAGGGGCTCGTCGTCTTCGTCTTCGTCGTCGCTGGAGAAGTCATCTACCGGGCGGCCGCGTCGGCGGTCCTCTTCTCGCTGGCGACGGCGCTCCTTGATGTAGTCTTGATATCTGGAGTCTAGTTCTTGTGAGCACTGGCCAGTAAGATTAAGGGTCATCGTACCTCGAATTTCTTTGGTCTTGACGGCATACGCTTCGATTTCCTCCTTGGACAGCACCCGCAGAACGATGACATGGTCCGGTCGCTCTTCAAATCGCTCTTGACCCACCTCAAGAGCAGCTGGATTTACAAGCCGGCGGTCAATCTTGGTCCAACGAGCGCCAGGGGGTATTCCTTTCTTGTGAGCATCCTTTAGTGGAGCGACGCCTTCTCGAACGGGGTTCGGCTCCTCTGGGAATTTGTCGCGCGGTGGTTTCAGAATACCCTTCGGCGGCGCATCGGGCTCTTTTGGCTCAGTCTTCTTTTGTTCTGACCTTGACTCTGAGAACTGGTCGCGGTGGCGGGAGCGAGAACGGTGACGGTGTGGTTCGTTTTCCTTTGAACTGTCGGAGCCGCTGACTTTCGGGCGTACGGATGGCTCCCGTCGGTACCTTTCAAGGTCGTCGTCCGACGAGTAAGCGTCCGAGCCGCTCTCTCCACGGCGTCTGGAGCGTCGCCTCGAGCGACCGTGGTCGTGAAGATCGCGGGGTCGATGACGGTCTGAGCGGGAGGTAAGATCGTAATCGAGGTCATTCGTGTATCCGCTAGCTAAAACAGCCGTTCCCAGACCACTGCTGGATACTGAGGGTGGGACACCTTTGTTGGGCTTTCTTGATTCATGGTGGTCATAATCTCGGTGCGCGTCATGCTCCAGGCGTTTATGCTCACGGTGGACGCGACGGCTGCTGTCATGATCATCCCTATGCGAGCCGTAGCCCTCATCATTATCATGGTGTAGAGTGATGGCGCGTGGCGAGCGCTGCCGTACACCGGCCAGGTCGAGCTCGCTATCGTAACCGTACGTCGATCGGCGCAGGTCGTCCCCATTCAATCTGTCAAACCCGCGGTGCGAGGGAGGAGGTCCCGAAGATCGGTGTTCCCTTCGGACATTCAAGTGCGAATCATCAATGCCATTCATGCTCAACGGTCGCTCTTGTCGAGCACCTCGATGATACCGTAATTTGGCAGCAGCCTCCTTCTCGAATTGTTCTCGTGGAGTTGTGTAGGAGTAAGCATCATGGTCATCAATTTTCTCGCCCTTTCGAAGGCCTCCGGTCTGAGGGTATCGTCGTCGACCACTGACGTAAGTCGGGTACGCTCCGTGAGGCGTCCGAGAACTTGGATGCCTCCCAGTATCACTTGCATAATCGATAGACGAGGAATGACGATGGCGTCTATGGTGCTTTGAAGACGCAGGCATAAGGTAACCGTCTTGATCGGTCAGAGGACTTGTAGATCGACCGTACTCGGACATGATTATCGGCGAGGTTCTAGAGACCGGAGAACTCGAAGGCACTTCAAGTCTAGAGTCTGTAGCTGATGTCGTGTTGCTCCGGTGTCTCGGCCGGATAGCATATTCGGTTCTTAACTTGGCCGGTTTTCCATGATCCCGATATGTCTCTTTCGCAACCGGATGGGCTTCTAATCGAGGAGGAACGGTATAATGGTGATCGTACGAAGGCACGTAGCCAGCGTCAGAGCGGTAGCCTGTGTATATTGGACGGCCAGCGGGATCATAAGGATCGTAGGAGGCACTGAGCTGAACGGTGCCGGTGGAAGCTCTCATGGGGTCAAACATGTTTGCACGTTCCGGTGATATGGGTCGGTAACGGGCTGCGGAGCCCATCTAGCAATCACCGATTGAAGCAAGATAGAAGCAACGGGGGTTGGAAGACAGAGGCTGCAAGTATTGCGTGTCGGAAAATTCTTATATGATCAGATCAAAGAAGCTTCGGCCCTCCAGAAATAATTGGGATAGAAAAAGCAATGAAGCCAGTAGGGCTAACCAAGGCAAGGTGAGATGAAGCCACCGCAGTGGAGACCGGCTGAGACAACGGCAAGACAAGCCGGATTCGAGAAAAGTGATGGAAACTCGATGGAAACGGGTCGTAGCTTCGTTGGGCCCAATGAGAAGAAGCAGAATTCGATGTTTGAAGAGGAGCCCCGATTATTGTCGAGTCTCGAGAAGATGAAGATGACGCTGTTGAGGGGCGATGGCGGTGAGTGGTGAATGGTGAGGGTGATTTTCTGTGACGACAGCCCGACGACCCGACAGAGAACGGCGAATCAGGTTGACGATGGAGCTATTTCGGCCTGACGATTGCAAGGCTGTTTATCTGTAACATGTCACAGTTGACAGCTGTAACATTGACGGTCAACATGAAGTATGAAGCTGGCAACAACACTCAGAACCGTGGAAAGACAGCGCGGACCGTGGATCACGGGATCTGAGTGCCCATGGTACTTTTCTCCGCCGGGCGCCATCATCCTCTTCTTGATCTGGACTAATACCGCATGGCTGAGCACTTTGTCCTTGACTTTTGACTTTCAAGTCTATTCCTCTTCCGACTATCCGGACTTCATCCACTCGACCCTCGTCATTGAGTCGTTTACGGAGTAGTGCCTGGAGATCATGGGTCCTCTCCAGCCCCTCAGCGGTCGCCACCGTCGAATTCTCCGTCTTATCCGCGCCCTGGCCAATCTTCGTACACAATGTCAAGGGGACTGGAGGTGAAGCTGCCTTCTTCTCCTGCGTCATTCTCTTCACGTGCAATTCTGCTAACCGCCAGTCCAGGACGGTCTGGGGTTGCAAAGGCGGTGGATGCGGCTCAATTAAGAGTACAATGCAGGTTCTCAATAGCGCTTGAGCCAAATCGCACCCTTCGTCATGTCGCCGGCGGATTGCGAGGTTTTATCGGGGACCTCCGTTATCGACTATTCTTTCATGATGTCTGCCAATGTTGCTGTCTCTTTCAGCGACCCAAGGCGCACTTCATTTCACCCCTCAGCCTTGGCCCGTGATCCAGATACTGGATGCTCCAGATTGCTGACACCTTCCAACCCTTGGTCTTCAGATGACTTGAATCCGAGGTTTGCCAACATTGTCACTGGAATACCGGTTGGAGATTTTGTATCATATCATGGGTTACCGAGATGCCTTTCCCGAATATCCTTGCTCGATGAGTAGGGATTGCCTTGCACAGGCTTCAGCGCCCCGCTAGTTCATGAACCTACAAAGCATACTCAGCGCCTACACCGTACACCTGACTCTCCCCAGAGTTCGTCCGGATTTGGGTCTTGTACTCTAATCCAACTGCCGCTTCACTTTGAGCAGCAGCTGAGAATGGCCTGTTCATTGTGCAACGTCATGTACTTTGTTGCAAGCGCTGATCATTGAGTCCAGGGCACAATCCGCAGTCGGGTGAAGGCAGTTCATATTAAACCTTTTTATGCGGCATTTTTTTCTGAGATTCAATGAGATTCAAGCGCCGAGAACGGTCCAGCATTCACCCCAGGTTGAATTTGTTTCTCCCAGTTCTCTGGAGCTCTGTTTGATACGCCAGCTTCGGTCTCGAACGTGTCCGGATCCTCAGCATGTCGCTTGAGAGCTATTTCCTCGTTGGCCACCCTTGGGTTAATCGGGGTTGCCGATGCTCTGAACCCGTTTGGGCGTCAAATAGACGCAGCTTGTACGCGCCTATCAACAATGACACTGCTAACCCTCTCAGGCTCAGCCACATTCGCGCCTGCCCTATTACTCGAGTGGCTTTCTCTTTCGTCTGCTGCCTGAACGGCTTCAATGAGGTCGTTCAGAGGGAATACATTATTGTTCGCTGTTCAGGCACTCTACATGCCTGTCCTGCCTGTCAGGGCTTAATTTCAACGATGCACGCTGCGGGCGTGTATCATTCTCCTACTGAGGTGCAACAGCATCGCCTGCTTGGGGGTTTATCATCCTGCAATGCTGCGGACAAGGTGAATCTGCTCCTTTGCCCGCAGCATCACTTTGACGATGAATACTGCTTAAATATGCAGCAGTCTCCTTTCACTATGCTTCTATCTTCAAATCCAGATCAATACAAATTATATCTTCCTCTATAGCTTTTGAACACCCGTTTCCATCCAGCTAGTCTACTCCCTTGAAGAATCCCATCCCAGCCCAGCTGTTTCAAGCGTCCTCGACGGTTCCCAGATAGCCACCCCAACTCAACTCCCCTCAGTCGATCACCCGTCTATATCACCTCAATCAGCAAAATGTGTTTGACTCCATCAAAGAATATCGTTCTGTCTTCAACACGCGCTGCGTCAAACTACCAGCCCGTCCTGAATTCAGCACGCTCACCCAGTATGGCAGGCTGGTGGGACTGCTGTTCCTGTGGCCAGCAGAACAATCCCCAGTTGACCGATGGTCGCTGTTCCAGCTGCAACCACACCAAGTGTCATGCGTGTGCGAGCTATTAGCTATGCTCTGGCTGTGGCTTGACCATAGTAACCGGCTTCTGATTTGCCTGACCTTCTATTTCATTTCTGACCATGGTTCCATTATGCTTTTACCATTGTCTTGCTAGTCCTTGTTTATTCCTTCTTTATCTTCATATTTCGGGCTTGTTTACTTTCTCGGTTCTTCCTTCTGTACAACATCTGCACTTTCTGACTCCCTTTCTTCCTTTCGGATTCCCTTCTGACGTTTCCCTTGACTTTTGGTTTGCAATCTTTTTTCTGCACCATCTTGTGCTTTATTTCAGGCTCTGTTTCTGTTTCCGATATGCTTGCATCCGGCGTTTATTGCAAACGGATCTGTCTTCTGGGTCATGATTTCTATATACACCTGCATAGCGACGGCGGAGTTACATAGGCATAGAAACGTCAATCCAACCAAATCTATCATACCCCTAAACCCTGAGACAATAATCCGTAGTCACAATGTGGCAGGACAGCCCATGAAGGCTCTAGACTCGAATCAAACCACGCAGTGGAGACTTAATCAAGGGGCAATCTGAGAAAGAACAGAGTACCAGTTTTGCGGTTTGGCCCTGTTGGTGAGGCTGCGCTAGGCACAAGCTATGGGACCCAGTCCGTAACGGCCTGGGGCGATCTCTACCTGCCTGAATCATGACGGAGTATGTGAGGAGTAGTGATTAGCCACATTACTTAGCGTGGGCACTGCACAGCCATCGTCTGGATTGGTTGTGGTCATCTTACATCAGACTCCGAGACTCAGAGTTCAGGATCCGGAGTGGGAGTGAGGTTCAGAGGTCATTGGATCCGGTATTGCTGTTGTTGGATTTGGGTTGTTGTCCAAGGCGTACTCTACTCTGCTCTATTCTGATCTGCTCTGCATGATCATCTGCTCGAGATGTTGGCCGAGGGTAGGGGTAAGTATGTAGGTTCGGCTGTACTATTGCTCAGGGTCTCTGGCTCAATATGTCTCTTTGGAGATCTAGACTGTTCTCTTTCACTTTTGCAGTGGACAAGAGGTTCGATCCGTGCTGTAACCGGATCCCATCTACAAGTGTCGTGCATCTAGTGTCTATATCATGGTAGTATGCAAGTATACCACACCGAGCCATCTACACCATGGACTGCTAAACCATGACAAGCAACCAACATGGCGAGATGATATCCTGAAAATTGCCGCGCTCAATCTCACTTGCTAAACCAAAGCCGTACCCTAATGATCCTCCCCGTTGGATTGTCAGTGCCACTTCCGTCTTACCAACAACTGGGGATGTCGCTGACTCGCCGACAAGCATCTCATCAACTGGCAGAGGATTTATGATCGCCGTAATCTGCATCGCGGCCAAAGTCGGTCTTAGATAAGATAGAAGGTCAATTAGCACAACTATGTAGATCAATAAAGTATACTCCGTACTCCATGTATGAGCATGACAAGCAACAGGGCTGAATCTGAACTGAAGCATGCAGATGCAGTATTTGCCCAACTGAGCTTGTCTGAAGAATGTTGTACGGCCCTGGCAGATGCTGCTAATATTAGTGACTGCAATGTACTGTTTACTCTGTACTCCGTATGCTGTGAGGGTCTCGGCCCCGCCCGCACAAAGTACGGAGTACCGGTCGGGAGGCTGAAGCACGAACCACAGACAAGACAGAGCACAGGCACAAAATAATCAAGACAAGAAGAAGGAGAAGAAGAACAAGAACAAGAATTGAAACATAAGCCAAAAACCAAGACAGGCCAGAAAAGCGACCGGCCATCCTCTCACAATGACACCAAGTCCTCTTCCTAAATAAAGAACATAGCCCCGCCCCTCACCTGGCCCTCACCTCGCCCATGGGGGCAGAACACCAGAACACCAGAACAAGCTCAGATTCAGAATGAGTCAACTCGAACTCGAAATAGTCAACTAATGACTGGACTCTCTACTCTGTGACACAATCCGAGGACATTGCTCAATCTAATTCGTGCATGAACCGCCCACCAAACGTCGGAGCTGAAGAGCTCGTGTCGAGATGAAACAGGGTCGGGACGCAAACCCACCCCGACATTCTACTATGGGTGTCCTCACGTTTGTATGCGGAAGAATCGGTCTGACAGGACAGGGCAAGGAGCGCTTACGGAGTACTCCGTGCTTTAGGCCTGGTTTGGCCCGCGCTGCTGGGTCTTGCCGTTAAGTGCTCTGTGACTGGCTGAGGCTTGTGTGCCGGACAAGGGGCCGGAGGGCGGAGGCTGAACGGCAGCTATGTAGATGGTGGGGTTCGCTGAGGCGCATAACACTTGCAGTCAAGTCAGTTCAAGGCTTGCAGTTGCGGCTGAAGCAATGATCCTTGTTGAGTACACTTACTGGGGGGGACATCCTGTAGATCGGTTTCTTCTAGTATCGATCTTGTATGTCTATTGTTGGTCTAGTATTACGCGCTGGGGGCTACCGCGACCCGTATACTCGGGCTTATACTTCTAAGTAAAGTGATTGATAAAAATAGTCAATGCATTCTCAGTATCACATAGACCCGAAATATTAGCGAAACAGGATGTAGGAGCAAAAGCAATTATCTCAGATAAGAAAAAAAAAAAAAGTTGATTCCAACGCCTCAATGCAGATAAGTGTTTCTCATGCAGGTGAGGAGCCCGCTCGCTCACTAGGTCCAAATTCCAAACAATCATGATGTACATCCAGTGTAAACGCCTGCTGATGTGTATCCGTATCCTCTATAACATTATCCCAAAATAGAGCCCATGTTCAAGCCGTCGCTGTGCTTTATGCCATCTGTATCGTATCGCCCCGAAGCCAAAAACTAACGTTGATTCACCCATGTAGACAATTGTAGGTAAAGTCTGCATAGAGATTGTTAGCATTGGCTCTACATAGCTGGCCTCATTTTGAGAACAAACCTTTACTTCACGCGTTGGCACGTAGAGCAGGCACTGTGGTTGCACATAACGCACATGGGTTGGACGTTGTACACTTTGGGACCGTCGCCGCAGTTGCAGCAAATATACATCTCGGTGTTGCTATAGTAGTTGGGTCGGCGCATGTTGCGGACGCTGTGGACATGGTCGTCGAACATTGGGGAGCGAGGCAGCTCCATGAGAGAGGTGGATGTGCTCATTTCGCAAGCAGAGCCGGGCAGAGGCCGGTAGGTGCTGAGGGTCTGCGATGGGTACAAGGTCGACGGCATGGTGTTGTATAGAGGCAGACGTCGAGTAATATAGTGAGGCAGGTTGGTGATTGCAATGACTTGCGTTGGATTGAATTGAATTGAGTTGAGTTGAACTGAGTAGTTGTGAACAGATGATTGATGATGAACGAGAATGAGAAGGGAAAGACGAGATCTTAAATATTATATTCAATGGAATATCCAACAGCACCTCTAGGCAGATCCAGGTAGGGGCCTTAGAGAGCGCCCTAAGGCTATGCATGAGCCCCAGTGGGTGGATAACCCAGACGTTCACCCATGACAGCAGCAATCCAAGTCTAGATTGAGCAGCCACAAGACAGAGGGGTGCTGATTCGCGGTGGGCTGCAGAATTGAGTCAACAGTCATTCAACTAGCATTCTTCAGTGGAAGTTGGCCTACTGGTCATTGAGTCAGCCTTTCGAGATCACGTTGGCTGAGCAGAGACGAGGCACAGTCGGCTCGAGTGCTAGTAGGGCGTATGTTGCCCGGGTCCGCTGCCCTCGGCCCTGGACTGAGCTGAGCATACTTTGTTTCATTGCGGTGTCACCGTAAGACCGTCACTGAGATGCTGGCATCGCAGGCGTTTCAGTCGGTGAACTTCAGCCTGCGTTGTCAGGTGTATCTTGGTACCTGGTTACCTGAAGGCTGAGGCACCTGAGTGAGATCGAGTAGGCGACCCAAACGGGCTTAGTGGCTCCACCTTGCTCAGCCCTCAGGAGCCTACGGAGTACTGTAAGTCTATGAAAGCCTGCTGAAGTGGATTTGTTAATTAACCGATGGCAGAGGAAATGACTATCTCCAGCTTGCGTCCTCAGTAAGCAGGCTGCAACCGCCTATCGTGTTGCTGCCTTGGTCATCTACAGGTACCTTGGGCCTCGAATGCAGCGGAGATCATTTCCCAGGCGCTCGGAACGCCCAGTAACCCGTACTTTTGTCTTAAAAACGCTTCTTATTATATTACTCTGTACTCCGTATATTCGTATGGAATAGCTCTTCGCCCGGGTCGCGCTTGTCGCTTCACTCTGGAACCCCGCGACTCCGGACAAGCCGCCCTTTGCCCCGTGCTGTCATTGAACTCGTGATCCTCTCCCCGAACTACCGGGGTCCTCCGATCGAGCGAAACCCGGATTCTTCGAATTGACGCAGAAATGTTCATGCCTAGGGTTGGATGGGACGCCTGAAGACGAAGAGTCATTGACAGATACCTATGTCATTTCCGATATGCATTGCAGACTGCAATGCGCTCGTATTGACTTTCCAAGCTACCGCAGGTGCCAGGCAGATCGACGCCCTGTGACGCATCAGTGATCGGGTTCGCCAGGTTGTCGTCGTGCCTATTTTCTTATCGAGCAGAGTGATTCATCATGGTGGATTGGAGCGAGGGATGAGCCGATGAACGCCGCTGTCATCTGTCTGTCAGATCACGTGTTTGATCTTTGTCTTCGAAATCTAGAGTACTCTGTATAGCACCTACCAGTCCTCTCATACATCAATTGGACTCGCCTCAGATGGCTTGATGGGCTGAAACGAACACTAGTCTTCAAGGCACCATCCATATGCCGGATCTGTCCTGAGAGTCACCAAGTCCATGGGCAGATCAACTTCTGAGCAGCGCTGCCCGTTGATCAAACAGCCTTTCTACTGACTGTGCCGATTCGGGGCAGAGTTGGCGACAAGCTTGGCCAGGTGCTTGTTTCTCCATTCATGTCACTCAAGCGGACCATGGCAGGCAGTTACTAGGGGCTTCTTGACCATGATCTGCCAAATATATCCATTATAATGGCGCTGCCAACTTAACATTCCAGGCTAGTTACTAGGTTGGAATATTCATACAATTGTCAGGATTTCGATGTCGACTCTTCACTAACGTGGTATATTAATGTAGTCATTGAATATATATATTGCTGAAATTGGGACCATCTTCGGATTATGAACCAAATCTTCTTCCGTCAATGGCGAATTTATACCTGTAGCTCAATCTCTCGCTATCAGGCCGTTAACAGATCTGTAGACTCGATTATTCGACGACTCGTGCAACGGCAATCAACGGTCAAGTCACGTGCATGTCGCCGGATCGACGATCGACGTCAGCGTTCTCCTGCTCAAAAGACAAGATCACCACCATGCATCCCTATAGATCTATATGCTACAGCCTTAGATCTTCCTTCTTATGATCCCTCAATGCGAAACCGGTTGCATCCTCGGCTCCCGTCAACACCGAGATGGCCAAGCAGCAACCCGACCGGCGAATGAACCTCATCATCGCTAGGGTTATTCCGGTTGTTCTGTTTGGGGTGATCATCTATGCGTGCTATGCCGTCACGAAACCACTGTGCAGTATGTCTTACCTCCCCCTTTCAAGAGATCAAAGTACTAATACAACTAGTCGACTACCTTATACACCCGCTCCCGCGATACCACCGCTCCAGTCGCGTCGGCGCCGGCGCTGCCATTATAGCCGTTTTCTACATCCTGCTCCTCTTCGTGCTCGTAACATACGCGCAGCTACTGAGCAAAGTCGTCTGGAATCCCGATCACCTTCCGAAATCCCAGCTAGCGGAGAAGTCGTTGCAGTCCCGGCATTCGCAGGACCCGCCTCGGAGGAAGAGAAGGAGACACAGGAAATCGCAATCCGACGAGAAATCCGATAAGCCGGTGGATGATGTTGAACGAGCACTTGATTATAATGGTACTGCTGGGCCTGAGCCTGTGATGCCGACGTGGGATACAGCTGGGTTGGAGAACTTTTATCGGAAGGACGTTTTCGTGTGTCAACCGGATGGAAGACCTGCGTATTGCTCGAAGTGTTGTCACTATAAACCGGATAGGACGCACCATTGTCGTGAGGTAGATCGGTGTGTTCGGAAGATGGATCACTTTTGTCCTTGGTGAGTTGTTTATCCTGAGGATCTGTTATTGGCGGTTCTGACGGTCTCTAGGGTTGGAGGTGTGGTCTCCGAAGAGTCGTTCAAGTTTTTTATACAATTCGTATTTTATACAGCGGTTTTCTGCATATTCATCATGGTTGTGTGTGCAATCTTCACTGCTGAGCTGAAACGAGAGGTGAGTCCTGTCTCTACATCCATGGAGCTAGCTAATACCCACAGACAAACGATGTCAACCCCCATTGGGCAATTGGTATTGGATTGTAAGTACATTGTCATGCTTGCTGTAGCTGCCTACTGACTTCTTACAGGAGCGGCTTCTTTGGCTTATTCACTTTTGGAATGACTATGAGCTCCCTGCAACTGGCCGCCTTCAACCTAACGACAATCGAAAACCTCAACCGGCGCTCCGTGGTATGGACATTGGCCATCCGCGTTCCAAACCATGTTCTCAAGCGCGGGTCCCAATGGGCCCCTACTTTTCGCACTATAACATATCCTCTGCCTCCTTTCCCTCCTTATCCTCCCCAGGCTCCTCAGGCCCCTGGCCCTCCTGAAGCACAACCAACCCACCTAGAAGCCAGACACGACAACCAGCCTGCCCCCCCTGCTCCCCCTGCGCTAGCGCCTCCTCCCGTCTTACCACCACCAACAAACCCAAACTCCACAACGGAACAACACGTCTTCGCCATCCTCCAAACCTCCCCCGGCGAAAACCCCTTCGCGCTCGGCAGCCCGCTCAAGAACCTACAGCAGGTCCTCGGCCACTCTATAGCAGACTGGCTCCTCCCCATAAAACGCAGCCCATGCGCAGACCACAACAGCACAGAAAGCGAATTCGCTATGGGGCCTGTCGTTTCGCGACTGAGAAGGGAGGCGGGGTTGGAGACTGATACTACCACTACAGATAATCCTAATCATACTAATCACATTGCTACCGCTGACTCTAATGGCGCGCCTGCCGATGCGCATTCGAAACGCAAGCGGAGACGAGGGAAGCACCATCATCATCACCATCACCACCACCATCATGACTATCCTCATGAACGACCGGCATGACCTATCTATCTTAATCGCATTGCCATTGCTCGTTATAGACTCGTCTCCTACTGCCTGCTGTTCATTTTTGCATAGGATACATATGTATATTTGTTTAATGTTCATTGGGTTCGAAGATTCTGGACCTTGGCTTTTGTTTTCTCTCTTGATAAGACAATGGTGCGTTGGTAGATCAAGCAATGCTGGCAATACTATTCTAGAGTTTGCTTTATATTCCATTCATCTAAATAATCCCTACCGAGGCTCTCGAACGTGCCATTGACACGCTTCCAACCCATAATTTAGAGACTACAATTTCTAATGGACAGGGAACAACTGGAAGTTCAAAAATAGGCAATGCTTAATCACTAAGCTAAGTAGTTATGCGGACATCGCGTATTAACTGATGCCTCTTGCTGTACAACCCCGATATAACTCCTGGGTATAGGAACTGCAAATCAATGCTGCTCAACTCAGCCTTGAAGACCTTGTTCTTTGTTCATTTCATTTCTTTCTCTTTTCCATGTTGCGGTCTCTCTTCGTCAAAGCGGGTGAACCGCCTACGTCCCACCATGGGAAAACGATAAACCTTGGATCCTCCAACTCCACGCTCGCTGTATGCCAAAATGCAATAGATGGCCGATAGAAGAGAAGACAAGAAAACTTGAAAACGAGGGGCGAAATTCAGTATCAGGTGAAATGTCGCGTATGCTTTATAGATAGATGGGTAGCCCCCATGCCGACGGAATGGGGTATTCCGAAAGCTAGCATCAAGAATGGATGACCGTCGTACGTAGAGGCGGTCTCCTGTCGGGCGCAATGCCATTGTTGCAGCTCACCTGGATAGGCTCTTTCAAGCGGGTTCGCCGTGGTTGTTACAGGGCCAAAACTCGGGTGGGGTCTTGAAAAAAGCGTCTACGATATGCAGCAATCTCTGTAGCCACGGTATTCATGTCCTTGACCTTGTCGCGCCGCATGTCATGGATAATCTCCTTTAGACCAGCGACATACTTGTCAGACTCTTCCGTTGTCATGCCCTCACGCAGGGAGCTCATTTGAACGAGTATTTTGTCATCTGTCGAGGTTAATATCTGTGCGTCAGCAGCCGCACGATAGAAGAAAACAAGATTATCATCGGAAAACGATTGGAGCCAGGACAGCTCTAATCAAAAAGGGGAAAAGAGGGTAAAGGACGTATCAGACGAGGGTTTCCGTCTAGCTAGGGTTATGGAAATGTTGGTTTGAACGTCGACGCACCGCTAAGAGCTATGTCCCGGAAATGTTGGTGTTCACAGGAACGGTCATTGCAAACCCCGCCTGAGGTCTCAAACGGACACAGATATTTCAAAGGGTCAATATTATGGCTGTACGTTAGGGAGCGATACCCATTCGGAACATTATCGTTGTAGTTTGGGTGATACCGATAAGCCTTGAACATCTTCAGTGGGCTACTGTAGGGCGAGAACTTGTGCTGCAAGTCTTCGGGGCGCCGAGCGTTCTGTCAAGGAAGTCAGCGTTGAACTTGCAAATGAAACTGAGGTCTATCGCACATCCAAAAGGCCAATCTGAGAATGCTGGGTTGGTTCTTGAGCATCCGATTCTTGAACCTTCTCGGTTAGTGGCTCACCAGCTTCATGAGATTGATCTTCGGAAGGCCCAGAGACTTCCATGTTCGCGGGGAGACTGGGGAAATCAGGGCTAGGAGGAGGGGAGTAGCTCGAGTCCGAGGCGCTGCCTGACTCTTCAGGTTCGGGGGGTTCATAAGTGTCCGAGACAGATGGTTCTCGAGGAACATTCTCCAGCTTCGCAGAAGGGTCCTCCTCACCAACTGTCAGAAACGCGGGTTGGCTTTCCACTGCGGTCGCGCCTTCCACTTGTGGTCCATCTGCTCCGTTAGCGGATTCTGCACTTTCTGCATTTGGGCCCGCTGGTGCAGCCGAGTTTGTGACAGGATCCTGTGCGTCAGCCATATCCTCATCCGGAGTTTCTGAGTCGCTGCTTGAATCGCCCGAAGACTCGTCCATTGAAGAGCTAGAGTCTTCCGACATGGAAGTATCCGACATGGAGGTATCTGATGGTACTGCAGGAACTGGATTGGAAACTGAGGTTTCCACGACGGGAGGCACTTCTAATGGTTGCCCAGGCGTGGGCGAACGAGCAGCGGCACGGTGTTGCGAAGGTGCGTCTTGGATCTGAACGTCGGTCTCAGATGTCTCCGGGATCGTGCCAACGCCATTAGCTGACGCCTCATTCTCATAGCCTACAGCTACAGCGTGAGTTGTTGTGTTCGTGTGTTGAAGCCCTGGAATGGATAATCTCCGAAGCATACCTTGAACAGTTTCGACGGGCAGTTGCTGCTTGGTTTCCATGTCAATCAACGCCGCATTAATTTGATCCAGCGATAACCCGGCAACCTCCAATTTCAAAGCGCTAAGTTCGCCCAAGAGTTGCTGTCGACCTTCGCGTCCTTTCGCAAGCTCTGTTGATAATTTCTCCTCTTCTCTTCTCGTTGCGGCAAGTTTTGTCTCTGACTTCTGTATTTCTGCGTCCAACGATGGAACACCAGCTTCAATCTCCTGCACCCGCAAAACCTTAGACTTCATTCTTCTCAGACCGTCGGCATCCATAGTCGCTAATAGAGTCTGCACATCTTGTTCCAGATCTGGTAGTGCTGGGGCAGATACTGTGGGCAGAGTGACCGGCTCGGGAGTCGACAGGCCTGAAGCACGAGGAGACTGAGTACGGCTGGCGAGTTTTGCCTTCTTGCGTTGTTCCAGTTCAGCAATCCTCCGGTGCATCGCTTGAATCTCAAGGTCTTTTTTCCTCAAGTGCTCTTGTTCATTGCTTTTATTACCGTTGGGTGTAGTAGAGGCAGAGGCAGAAAACCCCTGACTGGGGGACGTTGCCGGCCTATGCGGAAGGATTTCCGATGATGGATAAGGTCGCAAAAGCCCCTCGGCAGGCAAGGCGGTGCTATCTTTTGAATAAGCCGTAGATCTTGCTTCAGCGGCATCGTCTTGATCTTCATCGTCACCATAGAACTCGTCGTCACTTATATCGATAACGAGTCTCTCGGGTACAGGAAAATTGGTGCCGTTGCTGGAAACCCTTTTAGGGACCGGAATAGGGTCATCGTCGAAATCCGATGCTCTCGGGCGTTTGCGTTGGACAGAACGAGGCTGAGGGTTGACCTCGGATTCGTGAGTGTCATTCGTTGCTTCGGACTCTTGCTCCGTTATAAACAATCCGGGGATTTGGTCAACGGACATAGACTCTGGAAGAGGTGGGCGTTCGGGCAAGGGATGGTGAACGATGGTGGAGCTCTGAGCCTGCGGAGCGGGAGTTCCCATGTCCTTGTCCAGAACTTGGTTATCTGTCTGCAGTTTCTGCAGGTTTCTCATTAGACCCTGCTTTTTCAACTGTTCGATACGTTGCCTTGCCAACTCTGTCTGCGCTTTGTTCTTTTCTTTGATCCGGGATTCTTTCTCGTTCGCGGACACGTCTGACAACGGGCCGGAAGTTGCAGGCTGTTCAACTACCGCAGGTAAATCTTGAGATGACTGCGTCGTCTCTGCAACCTCCGATAGGGGTGCAGCGGCTGGCGAGCTCTTAGCAGCCTTTGCGGCGAGCATTCGTGCAATAACCTCCTTCCTTTCCATAGGCTTCGATGTGTTGAGTTGGGAAGACTGCGGTGGTGTAGGGCTGGGTTCAACGGGCGCAAGGACCGGTGCCGCATTGATTCGGCTTTCAGGCGACTGGGTAGATTGATTTGCGTGGTGGTTCGCAGCGCACAGATTAGTCGCCGGGTGCACATTTTCGCTAGAAACTGCCTTCCCGGCGGATGGAGTTGTTGGTGTATTTGGAACCTTGATGCCAACTTCTTCATAAAGCTGTTTTAGGATCGCAGGGTTTATTCCTTCACCAACAAGCTCATTATAGCGTATACTATGTGGTGCTAAACTCAGGAGAGCTCCTTGTGCTTGCACTCGAAGCTGAACCAACGACGGAGGGGTCCCGGAAGAAGCATGCGATCCCTTAGAGGCAGAAAACGTCGGGTTGTTCGCGCCAAGCGGTTCCTTAGGCGCCTCCGGTAAAGGTTCTGCGAGTGAGGACGATTCGGCGTTTGTGGGTAAGGACGGATTGTATGGTGATCCGCTGTCTCGGCTAGACGCGCGGGGTTCGGGTGATGCTTCGCCTTCCTCAAGTTCTGATAGCGACTCATGGCGCAATGTGCTAGCCTTGTCGGACAAACTGTTCGCAGTCGAAAAGTGGGCTTGAGCCATTTGTGTCTGGTTTCCTCTAACGCTATCCGCTCCGTGACGTTGCGGCAATTGTCCAATGTTTGACGCAATGTGAGGTTTTTGCCCTATCTTCTTCGGCGCCTCAATGTCCGTCAGCTCACCCTCTTCGCGATCGAAATCCGGCCTTGAGCTTGTGGTCGTCGTGGGCTGGGAGTGCGGCGCACTTGGTTGCGTGGAGTGAACAGAACTGTCCGGTGCTTGCTGTGCTTGAGACTGGCTAGAAGGTGCAGCAGGCATATGAGGATAGTTCACACCTGGTGGTATTGTCGCAAACTGAGGAGGAGTTGCTGCAAAAGGGAAGCCACCAGGAAAAGCAAACGCGGGCGGGAAGGTGCCCGTCACGCCCGCGCCTCCCAAACCTGGTAGATTCGCGTTTGCGTAGAAGTTGTGGAGATTTTGATAGTGTTCCGTATTCGGCCGGAGGTCCGGGTTGGATTGCGAATTCTGAGGGATGGATCCTAAAGGTGGTTGGGGCGTCCAATATGGTTGCAGCGGAGGTCCCCAGTTGGGGGGTGGAGGGACAGGGTGATGGTTCGACATGTTCGAAATAGGCGGGCTCTAGAGTCTAGGTCTAGGCCTATTCTTGCTTGATAAAGTCGGCTGGGTCCAGCGCCGAACGCTTGTAGACATAGCACAGTTGCAAAGTTGTATAGGGACAAGGCGCGTCAAGCACAGACCCCGGTGTACAAGGTCCCACGACTGCTACTCGCACTGGACTGGCTGTATAGAAAATATACAGAGCGTTCTCATCAATATAAACAAGAAAATAACGGAAGAAAAAAGGCAAAGAGGAACGAGTGGAGATGCCAGATGTGAGGAGATTGTAGACCGCCGCAACGCCGAGTGAATTAGAAAAGATCGAGCACGGAATACGTCGCGGATCACACGTGATATTGATTCCCCATCAGGACTAGTGGATCTTTCGCTTATGCCTGAGGCATCAGATCCGTAACCCCAGACACGCAGGTAAACAAACACCCGGTGGGGATGACTGCTGAGAGGCATTCAACCAACGATCGAGCCGGGTTACTAGTACCCATGATCGACTTGACGCCTTGATGTCTTAGCGCACCTGCGTCAGTTCTTACGTCGGACCCCATTTCTTGTCAACATCCTCCAAGCACCTCGTGCTGTTGCGATTTGGATGTTGCGCTGAGCAGGTCCTTGTTGCTCCCTTTGATTACGCATCATTCTTGCTTCTCTTTCCTATTTTCTCTGATACTCTTCTCAAAGAATGATCGTTCAGACATAGTCACAGTAATAATGCTTCCGTCTCAGCTTAATGGCTCGCCGAAACGTGCCAACCCATTCAACCGCGCATCTCCCTCACCGTCACCATCGTCGAGTCCGCAGACGAAGACGCGGCCAAAGTCAGCTGTTCTCGCATCTGCTGGGAAATTCGAAGAGCCCAGAGGCCATGCCCGAAATTCTTCATCAATTTCTCACTCGTCCTTAGCACCTTTCGCCCGAAATGCAGGCCGTCAAAGATCAAACTCTCTTAGGAGTGATGTCGCATCTGGTACATTCGCTCCGGAGTTCATCAAAACGGAGGATCTCCGTCGTGGCGCGGATCAGATCCGGGGACAAGAGGGTGACAATGACTTCTCGGGGAATAAATACGTCTGGCTACGTGACTCGGAGAGGGCGTTTGTCAAAGGACTTGTTCTAGAAGAGCAAGATGGAGGACGGTTGCTGGTGCAGACAGATGATGGACAGGTATGAAAACCGACTCTGAGTTCATGCACATACTTACAGTCTGGAAGCAACGGGAAGTAGATATCGATCAGGTCGATAGAGTCAACCCAGCGAAATTCGACAAAGCAGATGATATGGCTGAACTTACGCATTTGAACGAAGCCTCCGTTGTACATAACCTCCACACCCGATATCAGGCAGACCTAATATATGTGAGGCCTTCATGTTGCGCGAAATAGTGTGATTGAGCTAACAGACGCCATTAGACTTACTCCGGACTGTTCTTGGTAACAGTCAATCCTTACTGCCCATTACCTATATACTCCAATGAATACATCAAAATGTACAAAGGACAGAGTCGGGAGGAAACTCGACCGCACATTTTTGCAATGGCCGATGAAGCATTCCGGAATCTAGTGGAAGAGGGAGAAAATCAGAGTATACTTGTGACGTAAGTCCCCTCTGGAGTTACGGTACTATTGAATGCTACTAACAGTGGCATAGGGGAGAGTCTGGGGCAGGCAAGACGGAAAACACAAAGAAAGTCATCCAGTACCTCGCCGCCGTCGCAACGTCAGATAATGCGTACTCTCGCTCCGGGGCAACTCAGATGAATACTCTTTCACAGCAGATCCTAAGGGCTAACCCCATCCTCGAAGCTTTCGGTAATGCGCAGACCGTCAGAAACAACAACTCGTCTCGTTTTGGAAAGTTCATTCGAATTGAGTTCGCTCGTTCAGGTCAGATTTCTGGAGCCTCTATCGATTATTACCTGCTGGAAAAGTCTCGCGTGGTAAAGCCAAACTTGCAGGAGAGAAATTATCACATCTTCTACCAATTACTGAAAGGAGCCGACTCCAAGCTGAGGCAGAGGCTTCTTCTCTCCGACCTACAGATTGAGGACTTTGCGTACACCAAGGACGGAAATGATACTATTGCTGGTGTATCCGACGAACAAGAATGGAGCTCCCTACTCGAGGCTTTCCACGTCATGAACTTCTCAGAAGAGGAACAGATGTGCATACTTCGAACAATAGCAGCTGTTCTCCATCTGGGAAACATCACGATCATGAAGGAGAGTCTACGGGCTGATCAGGCCGCTCTTGGCCGAGATGCGCTTGACAGTGTTGCAAAGGCATGTCAACTTCTAGGAATAGAGACAGAACCATTTGTGAAGGGACTGTTACATCCAAGGGTAAAAGCTGGACGTGAATGGGTCGAAAAGGTGCAAACTCCGGAACAGGTTCGATTGGCTTTGGACGCACTCGCAAAGGGTGTCTACGAAAGAGGATTCGGTGACCTCGTCAACCGCATCAACAGCCGACTAGACAAGAATACTGTCACCGGTGAGGATAGCCACTTCATTGGTGTCCTTGATATCGCCGGGTTTGAAATCTTTCAGACAAACAGCTTCGAGCAACTGTGCATCAACTACACAAACGAGAAGCTGCAGCAGTTTTTCAATCACCACATGTTCGTCTTGGAGCAGGAAGAGTACGCGCGGGAGCAGATTGAGTGGCAGTTTATCGACTTTGGCAAAGACTTGCAACCAACAATCGACCTTATTGAGGTGTCGAATCCAATCGGTGTCTTCTCGTGCCTGGACGAGGACTGCGTCATGCCGAAAGCCACGGATAAATCATTCACGGAGAAGCTTCATTCACTGTGGGACACCAAGTCCAACAAGTATCGAGCGTCTCGCCTCAAGCAAGGCTTTGTCCTAACCCACTACGCTGCCGAGGTGGAATATTCCACTGAGGGATGGTTGGACAAGAACAAAGATCCTCTGAACGACAACATAACAAGGCTCCTGGCATCTTCGCATGACAACCATGTTGCCGAACTCTTTTCAGACTGTGGGAATGGCGATGATGTTGACTACCCTCGAAGTCGCGTGAAGAAAGGGCTGTTCCGCACTGTTGCTCAGAGACACAAAGAGCAACTGTCGGTTCTGATGAATCAACTCAACTCAACCCACCCTCATTTCGTTCGCTGCATTATACCAAACCACAAAAAGCGCCCAAAGATGCTAAACGCTCCCTTGGTTCTTGATCAACTGCGCTGTAATGGTGTTCTTGAGGGTATCCGGATCGCCCGTACTGGGTTCCCAAACCGATTGTCTTTCAATGAGTTCCGGCAACGCTATGAGGTCCTATGTCGAGACATGCCTAAAGGCTACATGGATGGTCAGTCTGCTGCTCGAATGATGCTGCAAAAGCTCGCTCTAGACAAGGCATGGTTCCGAGTAGGTCGCACGAAAGTCTTCTTCCGAGCAGGTGTACTCGCAGAGTTGGAAGAAAAGCGCGATGAGCTTATTCGCACGATCATGACACGGTTTCAATCAGTGGCCAGAGGATTTGTGCAGCGCCGAATTTCCAACAAGAGGCTGTATCGTGCGGAAGCAACACATATCGTACAGCACAACTTCCGAGCATATTTGGCCATGAAGTCAAATCCTTGGTGGCGTTTGTTCTCGAGAATGAAACCACTCCTCGGCGAGACTCGTACTGCGCAAGAGGTGAAAAGAAGGGACGATAAGATCAAAGAGCTGGAATCGAAGGCCAAGCATGACCTGTCCGAACGGCAGAAGATCGAAGAGGAAAGACGTCGCGCCGAGATAGAAATGCAACGCATTCAGAGTACTTTAGAAAGCGAGCGAGCTCTGGCTCTTGACAAAGAAGAGATCTTTCGAAGACTACAGGTCCGTGAGGTTGAGCTCAGCGAGAAATTGGCAGGTGCCATTGCAGATCAGGAAAACCTCGAAGATCAACTAGACGAACTTATGATGGCCAAGAAAAAGACCGAAGACGAGCTTGAGCTGCGCAAGACGCAACTTGAGCAAGCTGGTGAGATTATTCAGCGCCTCGAGGCCGAGAAAAACGAGATGCAACAACGTCTAGAAGAGCTGGAGCAGAAGGTCCTGGATGCCCAGAGCAATTCCACCGAGACAGAAGGTCGCATCCACGAGCTTGGCCAGGAGATCAAGATGCTTCAGAGTCATCTGAGCTTGAAGGACCGCAAGCTGCAAGACTTGGAGGCAAAGCTACTGAAGACAGACCAAGACCTTGACATTAAGCTTGCGAAAACTTCCAGAGAACTGGACCAGTCAAAGAAGGAGGTTACGAGTCTTCTCGAAGACAATCGTAATATTCGGCAACAACTCTCTGACCTTTCCAACACATCTACCAGTTACGAGGAAATGCTACGGCGCAAAGAAAGCGAGTTGACTGTTCTGCGCAACGACGCCCGGAAGCATGCCGAAGAGAAACAGCAATTAAGTATTGAGAAGAACAGCCTTTCGACACGACATGACAACATGCAGAACAGACTCCGCGAGCTACAGGCTCAGGCTGATGCTATGAAATCGGAGAAGAGTCAGCTCGAGCGCGAAGCTGCTGACGTCCAAAAACTTCTGCAGGCCAAGATGTCTGAAGATGCCGAAGCTGGTCAGAGCCGCAAACTTCTCGAGCAGCAGACTCAGGACCTGAAGAATCAACTCTTCCAGGCCCAGGCTGATCTCAGCAGGGAACGGCAGTCACGAGATGATGTTCAAATGCTTGCTGAGCACAATTTGGCGGAGCTTAGAGATAAGTTTGAGTCATTGAATGAGTCGAAGATCACGATCGAAAAGGAAATGTACATTCAACAAGACAGTCTTCGGCGTGCTACCGAGGCTCGAGTCGCCGCCGAGCAATCGCGGAAAGAGCTTCAGACAGAGTTAATCAAACTCCGGGACCGATTCACAAATGCTGAAGATGCCCGGCTGAGAGCCGAAGCTGAGATGGAACAAACACTCGTGAAACAGAATAATGAGCGCCTTGAAAGCATAAGGAAAGAATTCGACGATACATCCCGACGGCTAGAAGAGGTTGAGGCGGAGAGATCTCGTCTTGCAGCGCGCGAGCAGCAACTGATGAACGCTATTGCCGAGTCTGAAAACTTCCGTATCCGCCATGACCAACACAAGGAGCGCTTAGAGAGAGAGCTAGTCACACTCAAGGGCCGCCTAACAGCATCCGAGAACGACAACCGCGCCTTGTTAACCAAGATTCAGCAAAAGAACCTTGACATTGCAAGATCGACTTCCAAGGCCAGCGAAAATCAACGTCTCCGCGTCCAAACCCTGCAAAAGGAGAAGGCAAAGCTCGAAGAAGATAACAAGGCCCTGTCACGACAACTGGGCGATCAGCAACTCTCCATAACATCCCTGGAAAAGCAAAAGGAGAAGCTTTCTCTCAGTGTGGAGGACCTGAACCACGAAGTCAACAGGGAGCACAAGGCTAGCCGGAATGCTGAGAAAGCTGCGTCCACAGCATCTATTCAACTGGGGGAGGCGAACCGCAACCTGGAGACCGAGAGGCAACTTAGGACACAGGCACAAGCCAACACACGAAAGCTGCAAAGCTCCTTGGACGATTCCAACAAAGAGATTGAAGACTTGCATCGGCAACTCATACTTCTTCATAAGATCGTCGAGCCTGAAGCCGATCCTTCTGCTGATTCATGGGAGAAGGTTCAGCCAGATCTGAGCAAGAAGGTTGATCTGGCTCAGATGCTTGAAACCATGCAGAGCCAATTGCGAGTTTCTGAAGAAAGATACAACCGAGCTGAAGGTCAACTTGGAGAAATGCGCCGCCGACATGGAGAGGAGATAAAGGACCTTGACGCTCGTCATTCCTCATCCAAACGTGCATTGTTGGAAGAGATTGACCAGAACCAAGTCGCTGGAAACCGCACCCCTACTCATCTCCGAAAGAATTCTGAAAGTGCCATTGCAAAGAAGTTTGAAACCCCAACAACACCGAACCGTCGTCTGAACATCAACGACAACTCGAATGACTCTGCGCGGTCAGACAGAACCGTTGATACCGTTGGCTATCAAGGGCGCATGGACTTGGCCGCTGAAATTGAGGAGCTTCAGAACAAGCTTCAGATGAGCGAGATGCAGAACAAGCACCTTCAAGACCGGCTCGATCGATCCACTCCTGCCCAGGACATCTGGCAAGATGACAGCCCCTCTGTTAGACGCATGCAGCTTCTAGAGCGTGAGAACGGCCGCCTTCACGAGCAACTTGATGATTCTTCCAAAAAGGTCTCCGCTCTTGAGAAGAGCATTCGTTCTGGAGAGCTATCATTGCGAGATGTTCAAGCCAAGTCCCACGAAGAGCTGTACGACCTCATCAACTCCCAAGAACAGTCTAGGAGATCGTTGCTGCGGGTCCACAAGGAGACTGTGGCCGAAATCACCGATGCCAAAGCACAATTCGAGAAACTGAAGCGGGCAAAGGCAACCCTCGAGATTGAACTTCGCGATGCATGCTCCGAAACCCAAGAATTGCAAGTTGCCCGTGAGCACGACGCTGTAAGTAGAAACCAGCTTCTCCAGGAGTTCTCTGATCTACAAATTCGTCTCGACGCCGAAACGTCCAAATCTGCCGACCTTGCCGCCAGTCTGGGTCTGTACAAGAGTCGTGCGGATGAGTATTTTGGAAAGCTTGAGCAGGCAGAGATCACTCTGCTCAAGGCTACCCGGGCAGAGCAATTCGCCAAAACGCAAGCTAAGGAAACCGAGGACAACTGTGCGCAAATCATGGCGGAACGGAAGGAGATGGAAGCCATGATTGATGATTTGCAAAGACAGACACAGTCATTCGAGGCTAGAATGGAGGATCAAGCCGCAGAGCTGCAGGGTGCGCTTCAGGCAAAGCAACGTCTACAAAACGAGCTTGAGGACTACAGGAACCAGCGTGCCATTGATATTGAGGACAAGGAGACTTCAATGGAGCAAACGAGGCAGAAATACCAGCGCGAGATCACCACCCTCAACAACGAGCTCGAGATGGAACGTGAAAGGGTGCTCAACTGTCGTGGTGAAAGCTCCCGCCTTCGAGAGGAGCTCGAGGATCTGCGCAGCAAATGGGACAACGAAGTGTTGAACAGTTCCACCTGGGCCAAGGAGAAGTCACGCATGGATATCATGCTTCAAGATGTGACAACTTCCCGTGATGAAGCTGTCAATGCCCATAACGAGGCCCAATCCCGAGTGGTCAACCTCTTGTCGCAAGCCAGGAGCCTCCGGACCTCTGTCGACGACGTGACAGCAGAACGTGATATGCTGCTGAAGGAGAAGAAGATGTTAGAAGCGCGTCTGACAGAAGCTGGAGAACGTCTAGAGGATCTCGCCAAGGGCGAAAGTCCATCAATGCGCAACGCTGCTAGTATGGATCGCGAGCTACTAGAGCTCAAGGCCAAGCTCGCCCAACAAGAAGACGTATCGCTGGCAGCTGTCGGCAAGATGAGACGGGCGGAAGCTCTTGCAACCGAAATGCAGAAGGAGGTCACCGCCGAGAGAGAGGCAACTGCACAGCTCTTCAAGGACAAGGCCGCCTTGGAGAAACAGTTGAAGGAGTCGCAGTTGCGATGTGTAGACTTGGAGACGAAGAGCTACTCTTCTGGCAGTCAGGATATTCGATTCCTTCACAAGAGAATCAAAGAAGTAAGAACATGTCCCATCAATCTTATGTGTGTAAAACTAACAAACTATAGCTGGAAGCCCACCTCGAGGAACAAGAAGCAAAGAACAGCTCCGAACAACGTTCATTGCGAAACGTCGATCGTACCGTCAAGGATCTTCAGTCTCAAATCGAGCGACGCGAGAAGTTGAACACTCAGCTCGAGGAAGACGTAAACAGAGGCCGCGACAAGATTGAGCGTCTTCTCAAGAACATCGATGAACTCCAACAGAGCGAGTCGGATTCGCAACTAGCAGCGCGCCGGGCGGAACGAGAGCTGCGTGAAGAGCGCGAGAAGTCTTTAAAACTCGAGCGTGAACTAAACGGATGGAAAGCTCTTCGAGTCGAAAGAGGAAGCAGTGCTATTGCTAGAAGTCACGTTGCCTTCAGTGACACTGGCAGCAGGAAAGGAAGCGGTGCTTATACCACTGGAGACTTGCACCGAATGCCGAGCAACACTAAGGGTTTCCTATGAGCAGAGCGGATTCGAAGTTGCATAGTATCTGACATATTCTCGTTGTGCGACTGATACCGAAGGAGCTCTGCCTGAAATTTTACAATTGTATTTGGCATGTTTATGAGGTACTGAAGACGAAGCGTCTGGATTTTGTTTTGCTTCGTTTTACTGTTATGTGATGATGCTTTTTGGATGTTTATGATGACACTGTTAATGAAGAGTTGGAGGGTTGTATTGGAGGAGGCG
Organism: Aspergillus unguis; assembly: GCA_018408605.1. Taxonomy (NCBI): domain Eukaryota; kingdom Fungi; phylum Ascomycota; class Eurotiomycetes; order Eurotiales; family Aspergillaceae; genus Aspergillus; species Aspergillus unguis. The sequence goes on from JAGUQC010000004.1 coordinate 2,381,808, forward strand.
TATAGTGAGGCCATTAGTTAAAGTCTATATTTTTTCCATGCATGCTTGATAACAACTCGAAATATATATTCAAACGCGTAGAGTTAGAGCCGTAGATCATCCAACCACCCTTCTGAATATAGGCTCTTGAGACAGGAAAGAGAATTCATGTAATGCGTAAAAGAAAATTGGCAATTTAGAAAAATAAGATAGAAAGTCCTCAGAGTTCCGCAACAATTGTCTACACTGTAAAGACAGCCGCGCGGCTACTAGTACAAGCGCTCGCTTGTGGGGACACGGCGATCCACCCCAGCTTGGATCAGTTCACTGACTTTGGACAAAACAGCACCGGCCTCTCCAACTCCCATCGCCCGCAAAAAATCACTTCCCAATCGCATTTCTTGCGTACCTGCAAAATGGTAAGTAAATACTCATTTCACAACACTGAGGATAACCCGACTCATAACCCCTTCCTTGCGCAACGATTAAACCGAGAAAAATCCGTGGGAACGAAAACTGACGACATGAACAGGCACGCAATAGCGAAAAAGCCCAGTCTATGCTCTTTCGCTTCCGAGCCCAACAAGCCGCAGATCTCGGAATCATCGACATTGGCCGCACGCGCCGCCCCAAAGCCATCACATCCGTGGACTCGATCCCAGCATGCGAGAAATGGCGCGGCCAAGTCCTGAAAGAGATCTCGCGCAAAGTATCGCGAATCCAAGAACTCAGTCTCTCGGACCATCAGATTCGCGACCTGAACGATGAAATCAACAAACTCATGCGCGAGAAGTGGGCCTGGGAAATGCAGATTCGGAATATGGGCGGGCCGAACTATATGCGTGGTTCTGGAAGGGTATATGATGATGAGGGGAGGGAGATTCCTGGTGGTGGGAAGGGGTATCGCTATTTTGGGCGTGCTAGAGAATTACCTGGTGTGAAGGAGATGTTGGAGGCTGCGTCGAGGAGGGGGAGGCCGGCCGAGGAGGACGATGGGCCTGGTGTGGGCCGGGGAGGAGATATTGCGACGAAGAAGGTTGATGCAAATTATTTTGGATATGGGCTTGACGAGGAGGATGGGACGCTGCTTGCCTATGAGTCGCAGAGGGAGAAGGATGCCGCGGAGAAGTTACGGAAGAAGGGTGATGGAGAGGAGGATGCAGAGGACGGTTGGGAGCCGTTGCCTGGAGATGCTGGCGATGGGGTCGAATGGCGGTTGCCAACGCTTGAGGAGGTGCAAGAAGAGCTTGTCGATAGGAGGAGACGACGGCTACTGGAGAAGATCTCATGAGTTCTATGCATCAATTCTCTTTTTTACCCCTCGGAGTTTTGTTCATTCTCTCGGCTAGCTCGGTGCATCGAATTTATTTGCAATGACTTGTCTGTTCTGCTTTTCAACGTCCATTATGGTGTATATATGCGCTAGCGGGGTATATGTACATGAATGCTATTTTTGTCTATCTGATGATTCAGTTCCATGCCGTCTTGCTGTTTTCTCCGCCTTCAAGGCCTGCGTGAGACTGATACTGGTTTTGTTTTCAACGCCCTCTTTCCTGCGCTGCATCTCTGCATCCAAGTCATCCAGTAAGAACCTCCCAAGCTCACCAGCACGCCATTTTTGGATGAAATGCAGTGCGGCAAGATCAATATTTGGTACGCCGCCTTTCGCAAGCAAACCCGTTTGGCGGGCAAAGCCATCCAGAAGGGGTTGAATCTCGTTGGTTGCCGATGACCAACGTTTATACGAGTCGGGATCGTGTAGGTTGATATGGTAAAGCAGATAATCTGCTAATGTGACCGGAGAGATGACAGAATCCTTGACGCAACCGCACAGGGCCAGCTTCAACATATTCTCTGCATCTGGCACATAAGGCATGAACACACCTGGCGTATCCAGCACATAAACGTGCGCGCCATCGTCCCTCTCTATGATCTTTACGGGTGTTCCGATCTTCCTCGTGATACCCGGTTGCCCTCCCGTTTGAACGGCTTTCGCCTTCCCCACACCACGATTGCGGAGGTTGTTGATGAATGTCGACTTGCCGACATTAGGCATTCCGACGACCATTACGCGAGAGCCAACAAGCTTGTCCGGTCCTTGCGCATCTTTACGCAAATGTTTTAGGATTCCGCTCACATTGGGACGAGAGGGCGAGCTGACGAAGAACACGGAGCTGTTGCGGTCGAGATTTGAAACTTTCTGTTCGAGCTAGTTACAGAGGCAATTTATCAGCAATCAGATAAGAGCCAATGATTCATTGCACTTACAGCCTGCTGCTCAGGCGAGCCCGTTATAGCTCCCAGGTCCCTCTTCGTGTATACGATAAGTCGTCTCGTTTGACCCAAAGCCTCTTCAAACATAGGATTTATGGAGGTGATAGGGACCCGGAAGTCCCTGCATTCGACTACATAATCGATGGACGAGAGCATGCTCCGCATCTTGTTTAGGCCAGCCCGGTGGTGTCCGAGAAAGTAGGACCGCGGAATCGAGGCATAGTTGGGAAACACCTTGCGCGGCACGAACTGAGACGCCATCATCGAGGAACCATTAGGTTGACTTTAAGAATGAGCGTCACTGAGGACCGTACGTGAGCTCTCTTTCCTGGCATCGTCTGTCGAATTAATGACTGCGTTTTGCTCAAGAAGCTCTTTTTGCCGGATTGTGTCTGCGGACTAGGCGGTGAAGAAGTCGGTCTCCACGCCTTCATTTTTGGGACCCTATACTATCTAGTGTAGATCGCGCAGCTGCTGGTTGATATAGGATTAAATGATTATTTTCTCATTATAGCTTGGAGATTGCACAAGAAAGCCTTTGCACGAAGTCTCAATTTGTGGATTTATGTAATTCAACATTAGCACATAGCAGGGGTATCATTCGGCATGCATGGATATGTATTGCCTCCAGGTTCAGTTGGGTATTTCGTGGAAGATGTGGCTATGCTCTCCATCCCTGGACAAAGTCATGGATACGATCAATGACTACGCCAAAAATTGCATTGGCACTATCGCCAATGAGCTGTTCAAAGTGACGAATGGCTTCCTCTTCAGTCATCTCGAGATGGAACCTCTCTTTCACTTTCAAAACAGCTTTATCTGGTTCAACACGAATATCTGGGATATTGGCATCGACCATCAGACTGAACAGGTTGAGGATAAGATTAGCAGACTTTCGCAGCGTCGTGTAGGCTGTGAAGCAGTACTGTTTGAACTGCAGGTAGAGGGGCGAGGTAGTTCCACCCATGCCTTCCACCATCTCTTTGCAGAGTTTCATCATCGGCGCAAATGGCTTGGGATCACGGCCGAGAATGAATCCGAAGTCTGCGTGGAAGAAGTGTCCGTCTGGTGCGAGGAGAAGGTTCTCCAGGTGTCTGTCACCGACACCGAGGAGGTACGTGATCACGCAGTAGCCGGCACATGATTTTATGTAGGTGTCCATTGTCTCCTTCCGGACACCAAGTGGCTCGCTATCATCCGGATTGTTGGCCTTCAGATAGGCGAGGACCGTTTTGTATTTGGCGGATACTGCGGAGAGAGAGGTAGATGGGATGAATTGCATCGCTCCAGCGGTGGCGTTGGTAGCTAGGATGCGATAGGGGGTAAGTTTGAGGTCAAGGTTTTCTTTTTGGAGGAGGCGGTCCATGAGGATAATGATCTGAATGACGAGTTGGTCTTGACGGAGATCGTCGCCAACTTTGAAAAGGATCGGATACTTCCGCCCTTCAGTTGTTTTGAATGTGATAAGCAGAGGAGACAGTGAGGATTTGAACACGTTTGATTCGTCTGGGAAGCACCCAGTGACCAAGACATCCGGGTCCAAAGGAAGCGGTAGAGGGGGTTCGAATTGGATCAGGTCGTTCTTTGGATCTTTCAAGAACTTTTTCAGTTTCTCAATCTTGAGAGGACGGTTTTCTCGGGCAAAGCGGATATCCTTTGATATTTTTGAGAGAACGGCAACGAGTTCACCTTGCCGTAGAAGTGTCTTCCTATGCTCAGGATGAACTCGTTCTAGTTCTGTCATGAAGTAGTATTCCACCTTGGCGAAGAGCCTGCGGTGAGAAGAGAGAACGCCCGGACCTGCATCATCGCATTCAACCATTAAATACCAATGGAGATAACTGCCAAGTTGGAAGTTGTTGGCTGCGCGGGTGACGAGAAAGTTCGCAAGGGAGGAGTCGTGTGCAGCTTGGTCTGTGTCTGAGTGTGCATTGTCTTCGTATTTGAGAGCTTGCACAAGTTGTAAGAGATATAGAAGTAACTCATCGTCATCCGCCTTTCGTAGCCGCTCAACAGCGTATGAGCGAACAGCAACGTTGTCAAAGGTCGGACCCAGGAGTTCCAGGGCATCATCAACGTCAATTTCAGTCCACTTTGGTAGGATTTCAACAGCTTGATGCGCTTCGCCGACGTCCCGCCAGTTGACTGATTTGACAAATTTCGTAAGAGCTCTCTTTTCCCGAGTCAGGTAATACCTGAAACGCCAAACAAGATCTTTTTCCTCCGTAGTAAGGTCCTGTGTAGGCTCATAAGACATGATAGTGTTGAGATCATCTCGAATCTTGGGATTAGGTTTGAGGTCACGGTCCATTATACCAGTACGATGGCTACGGATGAGCCGTCGATGTTTGTCTTCACAAGGGTTACCTGTTTGGCCGACCTCGGGGTCATATATTCTGATGACTCCCTCACCATCAGCTCCTTCGATTCCCGGCCCTAACCGAACCTCTGGGAGAGGTTTCAAGGCACCGTTTGCATTTCCAGGAGCATTTTGAGGATATGACGAGATTGGAGGTGGCGGATATTCATGATCAGTCCATACGATGGGATGGTCGAACCGCGGGAACTCAACGTATAGAGTGAAATTTTCAGCGTCAACCTCTTCCTCGTCCTCATCTTCGTCTTCATGGCTCCCGTGCTTATCCTTGTTGGCTTTCAGAAGGATCGCGCGCTTTCTAGCAGCATCATCCGCGTTCAGTTTGAGCCTCTCCAACTGGCGGAAGACCAACTGATCCATCCAGTCAATTCGCGGGATCTCTTCCATCTCATGTTTCTTTATCAGGACCTCCACCCTCTCAAGCTCTTGTTCCTCTCTTGAGGGCCCAATCGAACCTGGCTTATTACCCTTGCGCCTTTTCCGAGGACTCGAAGGTGTGGTTGTTGCGGAGAAACCATCTGCGGCTTTGTGTCGGTAGACCTTGCATTTCTGCTTTCCAGTCTTCAATTTGCCGTCGGCGTCAAATAGTGGAATTGTCGTCCCTCCGAAAGGGATATAATGACCATCCGCGCCCTCGCCGCCAAACGGCGAAAGGTCCCAAATCGTAATAGCGAGCTGGCATTTCAGAGGAGCATCTTTGATCGACATCGGTAGCTGTAGCCATTCCTCCCATTTCCTGGCATTCTTGAATGTCTTGTATGATGTCTGCAACGGCACCCCCAAAGGCTTGGATTCCGACCATATTTGCACCGTCACGAATAGATCGGAAAGCGGGTTTTGCGTGGAGCCGATATGTCGCAATTCTGGATGCTTCAATAAGACCGGTAACGGAATTTCCTTCTGTTCCCCTTCAAGTGATCCTCTGAGATTTCATTAGTCCGGCGCTCTTTGAATATCGAAGGTTATCAGGACTGGCCAGAGGCATACATTTTGACATGAATTGGAAAGTCCACTTGGGTGGAAACAGCAAAAGTAAACGCCTCCATTGTGGACTACGGGCATTACCGTCCACTGTATTACCGCATAATTGGCCGTCGCTTACTGTTTTTATAGTCTGAAGTAGACAACGGAGCTATGAGAGACGTTGGTTGGAGACTGCGGGGAGACCGATCATTGACATCACGTGGAGCCCCATTGCAATTTACGCGTCGCGTTTTCCATTAATATACTCTGTATCAATCAGGAGAATTTGAGATCAGGCTGTTTTTAGCGTTTCTGTCGGATAATGCTTTGATTAAACCGACATTCTTGTTCAAGTTTTTCTTTGTTGCTGCCTTTTTAGTATTTCTTTCAGATCTACCTATCACTCGTGCCTTTTGAGGCTGCGCGCGCTACAGCCTTGTCAAAATCTCGCCAGCATGGCGCCAACTCCTCAGACCAAAGCAACACCTTCTCATCCATCGCCAGGGTCTCCTTCTGATAAGGAGAACCTGGAAAATTCTGCGGCCAAGCGAAAAAGCCAGAATCACAATATGTCGTCCTCGAGGAACAGTTCGAAGCGGCAACGCCTTGCCGATAGAGCCTCCAACATCCAGTCTGGAAGTCAGTTAACACAACAACAACAACAACAACAACGAAACAATAGCAAGCAATACTACGATCCTGACCAGGATTCTGCTGAACGACGACGGATACGCAAGGGGTTGAGGGATCTTACACGAGACCTGAATGGTACGCATCCCGCCGCTGATGAATGACCCCGGTGTTAACTATTGCGCAGACTCTAGGAATGAATTTATGCAGGCTGGGAACACTGGTATCGTGGACACACTCATCAAGGCCAATGAGTTCTTTCAAGACGTCAAGCAGACATCGGACGCGACAATTGACTCCCGTCTGCTGGTCAACGCGGCAGATTTATCATACAAGAAGACCGCGGCTTTAGTGCTGGGCGACAGCAGTGCGGGCATCGACGTCGATGAGTTCGTTTCAAAATGTATCTCGTTCATGCGCACCGGCCCAGAAGATCCGAACTCCTCTGTCATCAGTAGTACACAACGTCGGCGTGCGCCTCGACGGACACAGGCAGATCTTGATAGCGATGATGAAGACGGGGATGGAATGAACTGGGACTGGCTCGGACGTGCAGCGTGCTTTCGTCATACAGCTCGACCCGCGGTTTCTGGCTTTCTTCTCGGACCGCTCTCAGTACAGAAGCGTACCCGCCAGATCGCACAACGAAGAGCGAGAGAACGCATCGACCCAACCCAAGCGGTCCGCCCACAAGAACTTCGAGAGGAGGACCTAGACACGCAAGAGACAACTAACCTCACGGCGATCTGTACAAGCATAAACAAGCTACTGGCAAAAACGCGCGATGCCGGCGAAAAGGCTGCTGGAGATGCCTTGGCACAGTTCGACGACCCCTCATTCGAACAGGTGCAGGAGGTGATGGCCCAGCATAACATTGCCGATGACGCTGGGGTGCCGCTCTTCAAGTTTTGCATTAACCCCAAGTCGTTTGGTCAGTCCGTGGAGAACCTGTTCTATCTGAGCTTCTTGGTCAGAGATGGCACGGTCGGAATTTCGTCGGATAGCCGAGGCTTGCTAACATTGCGTATGATCCTGGCCCCTAGCTCACTATTGACAGAATGGATATCTGACTTAACGCAGACCCTGCCACGCCCTTTGCGCCCAGTGAAGCTCAAAGACGAGGAATCCAGAAGCGCCAATCTGTATTCAGCCTAGACTTCGATACGTGGAAGGATGTGATTGAGACTTACGAGATCGATCAATGCATTATTCCTCATCGTCAAGAGGAGGAGAATAATACAGCGACGGGATGGTATAGCTAAGGTTTGCTTTCATTACGGAGTATACTCTAGACGGTTTGGTCAGATTTAACGGCAGCACGGAGTCGAAGGATACGATATACCCATTTTTCCCCGCGTCATTCTGGGAGACATTGATTTAGCTAGCTCTCTCCATTTCCATATCATTAATTCCATGATCTGCATAGCTATACTCCCTCCCGTACACGGCTTGAGACCCACTTAATGTGACACCGACCAATGACGTCAGCAAATCATCAACATCCCGCTCCGGGTCCAGCCAATGCAGCTGACAAACGAAGGAGTATCATCTCGCAGCGTTGGAATCTACGCCTTGTTGCAGGTGTTCGTCTTCGAAAAGATAGACAACGAATTTACGCCCTTCTTTCAACAATCGGATCGACAGTCGACAGTTGCAGCTGCAGTATCAACCAATTCGTTCAGTTGCGACAGCTTAGTCCAGCATCAGTGAGACCACCCTCGAGTCATCGCTGAGCGCAGGGTGGCATACATAAGACTCGAGCTTCCCGAGACCCTTTCCAGTCATCACAATCAGCAGAGCCTCAGAAAGCAAAAGATTAGCAAACTTTGACCATGTCCTCCAAGCTATTCCCCTCGAACCCAGACGAGGTCATGGTGATCCGCAATGTCACGTCGAACGTGGTAACGATGAGCTTACCTTTCGCGCGATTCGGACGACTCAAGTTCGGCGGTCGAGGAACACTTGGTTAGCCCGACCTTTTTCCAATCCAGGCTCTCTTAGTTAACGGATTGAAGTACGGATGTCCTCCGGCTCCATAGCCGTCTTCTCCCCCGTCAATTTAACACCGGCAGTCCGAGATACTGTATCAAGTCTCGGCGGGCGAGTTAAGTACATTGCAGCCCTAGATCTCGAGCACCATATCCACCTAACAGCATGGCAAAAAGCCTACCCGGACGCGGAAATAATTGCACCAGAAGGTCTATACGAGAAACGCCAGTCCATGCCTGAATACAAGGACACACCTATCACGCACATTTTGCGAAAGGACAACAGACACCAGGAGCCCCGGTGGCCTATATCCGAGGAATTCAACGATGACTTCGAAATCGAGTATGTCTACGGCCATGGTTCTAGGGAAATCGTCTTCCTGCATAAACCATCTTGTACACTCATTGAGGCGGATTTGTTGTTCAATCTACCAGCGCGCGAGCAATACTCGAAAACTGGTGAGAGCGCGACCTCGGGGATTTTGACGAAGCTTATAAGGCCATTATTGTCGGCGCAGCCGCCGGCGACGTGGCAAAAGAGGTTTGCGTGGTATATTCTCTCCAAGGAAGATCGCACGGCGTTTTCGGAGAGCATGAAGCGTATTGATAAGTGGGAGTTTAATCGGCTGATCCCTTGTCATGGGGATGTGATTGAGAGTGGTGCGAAGGGGGTGTTCCGGACGGTGTTTGACTGGTTCTTGTGATATTGACTGTGGTAATGTTTGTTTGTATTATAGTCTCCTGGTGATTAGGGCCATGGTTTAATGCTTACTTACAGGTTTATGGACCTTATCGTTCTTCAGCCCTAATGGTCAGGCCCTTGAACTCTCCACAGAAACGATCCAACCTGCCAGACCTCGGACCGTTGAATGGCTGTTCCGGAGTAGAATGTGATTCGCACTCAAGAAATACTCCGTGGAACTGACAATATGCAGGGCATTAGACTAGATTAAAAGTGCACTAGCGTATAAACCTTCGAGCTTCAACTAGATTGCGATGACGAGATGCTTTACGCGCGCTGCAGACTGCAAGGCATCTAGGCGAGCCCGTGGGTGACGTATCACAAGGACAGCCAGTTGGCAGGCAGAATAATTCCACCCGTCTCCATCTCCAATCAAGAATGGTGAAGTTCGCCACCAGAAGTGACTACTTTCAGGTTTCTTGCCTGTCGTTGGGCAGAGCTGGGCAGCCCAAATCCAATCGGTTCGATCTGGCAACGTCATTTCGAAGGAGATCAGTTGACACCTCCAGGTAAGGGGCCTTTGGCTATGGACGGCGAAGCGGGCTGGAGCTGAAGGTGCTTGGGTACCTGTACCAGTGCCTCTCAGTATATAACCAGCCCATCACACCCGGCCTCTTCTTCTCCAGAATTAAGCTTCTGTCATTCACACTAGCTGAGGCACCAACCAGTACAGTAATAGCCCTCTGCATTGAGCACGATCCACTTACTCCAACTCTACTTTGTCACTCCACTGTATCAGGATGCCAGTCGTATCTCGTCTCGTATCCATTGTTTTGCGAATCGCCGAAGTTGTTTTCGGTGCGGTGCGTACATCTGCTCCAATAATTGTGTCGTGAACGTCAACAAGTCTGACTCTCGCACTCACAGGTCGTCGCTGGTATAATAGGCTGGTTCCTACACAAATTCGACGGCCTCGATGTCTGGCCTCAGCCGCGATGGATCTATACCGAAGTCATAGCTGGAATATCCATACTGTTCGGCCTATTATGGCTGATCCCGTTCTCTTCGGGCTTCTTCACCTGGCCGCGTATGTTACCCAATTCACTCATCTCGATTCAACCGGACATGGTCGGCTAATAGTTACTTTGCTCTGCCTAGTGGACCTGCTTATCTCCCTAGCCTGGTTCGCGGCCTTCGGTGTCCAGGTCGACGCCAACAACAAACTCAATTGTGGCAGTATCTGGCACTGGGGCGCTATCACGGATGATACGTACTGTGGGAGATGGAAAGCCGCGCAGGCATTCAGCTTTCTGTCAGCTATTGTCTGGGCCGTGTCTGCTCTTGTGGTTAGTACTGGGTCAGGATTTTGCGTGTCATTGTTAGCTGACCATGGTCGCAGGGCATCTGGTTTACCTTTCGTGTTAGAAGACATTCTTCTGACAGATAGTAAGTCTGCCTCTTATATTGGACGTTGGTTGATGCGCAGTTCTGACTACTTTAGTGGCCACCGTTCTCGTGTGTAAGTCGCGAGCCTCTGCTGGATGAAACTGCTCGTTATTCCATCTTGTGCCCTATGGGCCTTGGCCGCAACTTTTATCAAGCACTTGATTCTCCAGTCAAGCTTTGCTAGTCGCGTTTCCACGATACGATGAATGATTTATGAGTCCTACGACAACATGAATACCCTGTCTGTTTCAACGCTGTCGGCAATCTGTTCTAGTCTTTCTGCAAAGCATAATACCATAATGTTATTATATTCAATAATTTCCAAATCGTAGATGTATTGTGTCGATGCGATGCATGAAGTATAGAGACGATGACTAACGAGCCTGTAAGACCGAATACATAGGGAGCTAGGAGTTTCAGCTTTCTCCACTATCAAACATCCATGGAGCAACAATGTCAAGCTCCTCGTCATTTGAAAGACTCCCCCGACACCCAGATGAATTTTCATTGAAATCGCGAGATGATTCTGAAGATGATCAATCGCTAGAAAACGGCCGGGACAGCCTAGACGCCGGCCCAGCCGACCAAGAACACGGTACGAGCGAGCCTCTGCTCCCAACTTCAAACTATCATCCCATCCAAGAGAAGAAGCGATTCTCATGCACTGTGGCCGGCATCAAAGATTGGATGCGGGGCCCATTGCCGCCGCGTAAATATCGCATTTCCCCCTTACTGGCGCGATGGCAGACCGCTCCAGGCCGGCTCGTTGAGCGTTACTTTCGCAGCACGAAGGCGAGATTTTGTCTTCTTCTAGCTTGTCTTTTGTTATGGGGCGTGATATTTATTTCTATTTTGCATGCGAGTATTACTGGACAGGAGATCCCAGGTCACGGAAGTCCTGTCAAGCTTTCATGTTCGAGCAGACTCTGGTATGGCCGGCCCTACGTCCTGTTTCAGACTCTGAACTAACAGGCTGAATAGGTCTAATTCAACTAAATGTGGTCTTGATGGTGATTTCTGTCGCCCATTTGATGGAGAGACGTTGGCGTTTCGTTGCCCTGCGCAATGCTCGGGCTTCATGGTGCTTGAACCATATTTTGTAGGCCCGCTGGAAATCAACTATCAACACCTCGTCATTGGAGGCGTTGCCGACGATGACCAGCCTGATGCAGTATATCGAGGCGATTCCTCTATCTGTCAAGCTGCGCTGCATGCCAGGCTTCTCGAAGACAGTAAGGGTGGCTGTGGCATCCTGCGTCGAAAAGGCGAGCAGAAGAAATTCCCAGCAGCTGAGAGGAATGGCATTTCCAGTGTCGAGTTCCCTTCTTACTTCCCACTCTCCTTCGATTTCGAGACTGGCGAAGCTTCGGACGACAATGACGTCCAGTGTCAGGACCTCCGCTGGCCGCTCTTCACCTTCTCCGTCGTTGTATCAACACTGCTCTCTCTGGTGATTACATCGCCAGCCGCATTCTATGCCTCCATCTTCTTCATCGTCTACTTCCAAGTCGCCCTCTCCTCCGACCCGCCCTACTCCCCTGACTACTATGAAATCGTTTCCATCGGCCTCGGCCGCTTCCTCCCCTGCGCCTTTGTCGGTTTCGCCCTCTACTACTTCTGTGTCCGACACACCCTGACTGATCTCACCGCGCACTGGGACAAGACAATCCTCTGGCTCGGCCCTTGCTGGGTAGGTGCCCTAAATACCGATACTTTCGACAAAATCCCCATCTCCCGCCTCACCCCGCACGACATCCAGCAACAGCCCGGCGCTATACCAGCACTTATATCCATTATTGTCATCCTAATCGCCATCGTAATCACTCAAGCCCTCGCCTTCCGCAACGAAGGACGCATGCCCAAAATGCTCGCGCTGTACGGGACCCTGGTTGGAGGCATTATCATTCTCCTTCTCGTGCCGAACATGAACCTCCGTATCCACCATTACATCCTCGCTCTCCTCTTCCTACCCGGCACAACCATGCAAACCCGCCCCTGCCTTCTCTACCAAGGTCTTCTAATGGGTCTGTTCATAAACGGCATCGCAAGGTGGGGCTTCGACTCTATCCTCCAAACATCCGCGTCCTTGCTTGACGGGGCACAACTTGGCTCGATCCTCCCTGAAATCACATCAGACATCATATCCATTCACTCAGCAGATATGGTTTCCTTTGCTTTCTCCTCCCTATCCCTCCCCCCTGAGATGGACGGCCTAAGTGTCATAGTGAATGACGTCGAACGCTTCCATGCGTTCCGCACAGACGGGGCGCTTGATTTGACACTCCCTGATTGGAACTGGACCAGGGTCGAGAGCGAAGACCCGGAATTCTTCCGCTTTGGATATATCAAGGAGAATGCCCTCGGTGGGTTTTGGTATGAGGATTTTACGAGGCCGGTAGAGTGGGGGACTGATGGAAGGTGGAATGTGACCGTTCCTGCGGTTGGGGCTGGGGGTGAGGAGGGGTCTGGGTGAGTTATGGTTGGTATAAGGTTTTGTTTGGATAGAAGTTTGTATATAGATAGCTTTCTTTCAGTTTGTGATATGTCTTGATTAGAAGAAAAGAAGCCCCAACACGATCATGCCGAGACCTCGAAGTCGATGAAGCCGTACATACTCAGTACAAGAAAATAAAAATAAAGAAAAGAAGCCATTAACTCCAGGATCATCCGGTTGACCTGTACAAATTCTGGAAGCCGGGGACCAGATCACGCATTCTTTTTTGTCATTCATCCCGCTCGAGTCCAATTCCGAGCCCGAGTAAAATCAATATGTCCATGTTCCATGCAATATAAAACAACCAACAATGAAGAGAAATGCAATAGGAGGCGATAGTGGATGGATGAATGGATGGGCACTACAACCAACAGCCAAGATGCCAGAATTAATATGTATAGAATGCCCGCAAGATTCGATCCTGCAGGCGAGTCACCCATGTCTATGACTTGCGCTTTTTCTTCTTCTTCTCTTCTTCTTGATCCTCGTCGTCTTTCTGCGACTTGGCGCATTTCACCTGTACAATTTCTTGCTTTCCTCCATCGGCAATGACCATGGCCGTTAACTTGCCGCCCTTGACGCAGCCAGAGTCGAGACCCTTTGTAAATTCTTTGATCGAGAGGCCGGATTTGGCGTCGTGACCGTAAATCACTGTCATAACGGCATTTTCGGATTGGCGGGTTAGTTGTTGGTGTTGGTTGAAAAGCTGGATTAGTTAGTTCGACGGCTGAAGAGAATTATGGGGAGAAGGATTACCTTTGTCCACTTCACGCCCTTGTCCCGGGATGTACTTGGGGTGTGTGTAGAGAGGTCAACGGTAAGCATATTCATCACACTGTATGGGTCTTGCTTGTCGAGGTCAACGCCTGGAGTAAGGCCGGCGTGGACAACAACGACTTCACCCATATTCGTCACCTCGCCGACGTCCAGGATCACAGGGCATGCGTCGAGCCACTCTGCTTGCTCGGTGCTCAACTGGCGGGCTAGCGCGCGGGATTTGGCAGACACGGGGTGCGCAATGTCCCATGAATCATCTGTAATATTCGACGCGAGCATATCGTGGCGGAGGGTAAGGACCCGATCTTCATGATTGCCGCGGACGCAGGAGGCGTTGTAGTTCCGGGCGAGGTCGACGACGCCTATGCTGTCGGGGCCCTTCTCGATCAGATCGCCAGCGAATATCAGATGGTCGGTTGCTGTGTCGAAGGATACTTTTCCAAGGAGTTCTTCCACTATTCATCATCAGCAGGGTCCATCCAAAATGAAAGAAGAACTTACACTCCGTCTTACATCCATGCACATCCCCAACAACAACCAGTCTCCTCTGACTACTCTCACCCCCGTCGCCCGCCGACGGCACCCTCCCCGGCAAAAGATTCTCGTCGAGCATCCTCAATTGCACCACATCCTCCAAAAAAGGCAACGCATTCCCGCCAAACCAACCACCCACTTTCCCCTTCTGCTTCGGATCCAGCGCGCTAAGTATCCTCCCGTTCTCCTGTAACCGCGGGGAGAGAAAGAACTGCCACCCCAACGCACACGTCACCAGCAGACCCAAGTACACAAGGACGTATCGTCGGAATCGCGGCGCCGCAACGATCGACAGCACCACCTGTACCCATTTCGGGGAGTCGGACCGGTCCGAGCCCGAGGACGAGAGGTGGCTGTATTTCGCGCCGTTCTGGGAGGTCCATTCGTTGCGGACATAGTCGATCAAGGGGCGTGCGAAACGGGTTACTCGGGAGGTTGAGGAGGGCGAGGAGTGATGGTAGAGATCGTCGTCAGATATGTCGGAGGAGAATTCGAAAGCTTCGATCTCAGGGTCGCGGTCGTGCTCCGCCATTCTGGTGTGGAGGAACCCAGTTGGAGGTTCCGTGAATGATTGAGGGCTGGCTAATGGGAGCGGGTGATCATAGGATCGAATGTTGAGATGTTTCACTTGATTTAGGGGAGGAAAAGGAGAGAAAGAGGTGATGTTGGATGCTCGCGTGCCGCGGATAAGATGCCTCAGACTCTCACTCAGCCTTACACAGCCCGGGGTTGTTGGCTTGGCTGGATTGTGGCTCAACTCGTCTACGGTCCAGGGTAATGAAACGGTCTCATAGTGCTTACTACTCTTATATTTATGGTCATTGCGCATCGATTGACCTGATCTAGTTTGTGCCTTGTTCTTTGGGGCTGTACACTATAAGTGTTTTACTATCGACGGCGATCCACTTATGAGGGTCCCGGACGATCGACTAACTGGCCTACTATTCAGGTCACGTCCTAAGTGTTGCATAATTCATTTACTATCCGGTACTCTGGAATACTTTCAATGGGGTTTGAAGAATGCAGATCAATTGTATATTGTTTTCGTATGCATCGCCGTCATCGAAACTGTTCGTAGTAGGCCATCTCTTTCCTGCGCCGGTCCACCTTCTTGAGAATCTCCTCGCTATAGACATCCTCAACCTTCTTCCCCTCAAGCAAAACCTCTTTCTCATGACGAGTAGCCTCCTCCTTGGTCATCAATACCAAGTCTTCCGGCTTGAACGGAACGTAGATCTGTCCTTGCTGCTCCCACTGGGGGTCAGGCCTGAACCCCTGAGATGGGCGCTGCCACAGAGTAAGCGCTAGCCGACTCGGAAGGCCACTCACGGCACTTTTGCCCCGCCAGATTTCGTCAACGAGATATATAACATCTTCCTTGCTCATCGGTAGGCGCAGTCCAATGGGTTGCGTTCCGGTCTCTGCTCGAGTGAGGCGCTCAATGGAGACAAGCAAGGCTGCGTGGATGGTCTCATGTAGTTTGTCCTTGCCCTTTCCGCCCATGCTGTAGTCTGTCGGGTATCCTGAGATGTCGCAAATAACGTGGTTGGAAAGGACGTATCCAAATACTGCAGGCATGGTACCAAGCACGGGGAGGATTCGAGATCGGAATTCTGGCAGTACTGATAGCTCATCTACCTGGCCCTTGGCAAACTCCTCCTCTGCTAAAGGCAGTAGAGTCGCCTTGCCCGGACCGGGTTTTTCTGTCGAGAATACTACCGGAATTCCAGTCTGAACACCCAAGAGTTTCAGTCGCCTGCGAGTGCTCCGTGAGAGCCGGTCATCTGAACTGACTGAGATATCCGTGATCATGACTCGCGTTGGGTCTGACTTGCATCCCGCGCCCATTGACGAAATCACTGGAATGGAGTGCTTATGGCAATAGTGTAACAGCTCCACCTTGGACTGGATGTTATCGATACAATCAAGCACGTAGACAGGCGCCTGGCCTTTGTCGGTATCCTCCATAGACCATGGCGCCAACAAGTCCGCGGCAACCGATCCACCAAAGAGCTCATTCCGGCAGTCGAACCTCACCCATGGAACTATTTGTTGCAGTCTTCTGCGGATACAGTGTACTTTTGGTGTCCCGACATCAGCGAGTGTAGCTAGAGCATGTCGGTTTAATGAAGAAAGCGTGACTTGATCGAAATCAATCAGCCGTATTTTCGCGACACCGGAGCGAGCCAACGAAGCCACCGCATGAGACCCTACACCTCCGCACCCGACAACTATTATGAATGCTGACCGGAGCTTCGCTAGGCCTTCGTCCTTGAGGAAAACGCGGTTACGGGCGAGTTGCTCGAGGATAAGCTCTACGTAGGCCAAATTAGCTTCACCTTCCCTCAGCCAAATTCAAGGACTCACCTTCATCGTAATCGCCCTCTTGCGCTCTCCGCGCGAGAGCTGCTCCACGCTCATCCTCCTTGCTCCAGTATGGCCCTGCTGCCGCAGCGCCGAACTCGTTGAGGTTTTCTGCGTGGTGTTTCTCGTTGATATCCGGTATGGATGCCTTCAACTGCTTCACGGCTTCTCGTCTGCTAAGTTTCTGGAAACCAAGTATCGCAGCTGCGACAGCGGCTCCGGACAACACTGCTGTTGCAGCAAGCTGCGCTTGGTGAGAATTATTCTGCCGTGAGATCCACGAGGCCATTGTGGGTTATGTTGAGGTCGATTTCGTCTTATGCTGGGAGGCTGGTTGCGCCAAAAAAAAAACGTCGATCAAATCACCTGTTCATGGAAATCTGGTGGAGTGAGAATCAGTTCGATGACATCTGAAGCCATAAAACCCCAGGTACATGGCTACAGAGAGCTCAAAGGGAAGCTTACCATTATAACTCAATCATATAGCTCGTGCGATCAGGAAAGTGTCGAGTTACTTCAAGCTCCAGCAAATTACCCAATGACGTTGATCACGTGCCAGACTCTGTAAATTTATCCCGCACGGCGATCCTCTTTCATCACCGTACATACAACAAAAAGGTACAGTCTTCTCACATCCAAGGAGCCAATTGCTGGGACATTCGACTAACATCGATTATCTAGGTCTCGAAATCGAACCTGCTACGGTCCCAATGACGATACAACATTCACACTAGAGCTTCTCATGACACCTTGATCATCGGATAATCCCGACAAATTGATATCATCCTTCGCGCGCTGTATGCAGCCGAATGGAAGATGAAGTTTGCACGAGGTGTGTGATTGAGATTGAACAGAGATCTAAGGGATGGGCAGCTGGTTCCCCTGATCATGCTACAACCGGGACACGAACCTCCTACATCGTCCAGTTTTACGCGAGAGCTGGTAACGACCAGAAGCGACCGAGTGTGTAATATCTACTACGGTCAATTCATTCCAGTCTCCAGTAGATAATGTTTCCCTTGATCGAAGATACCTGTCAGCCCGACACTGTTCATAAACCCGAATCAATGATGTATATGCTTTGCATTGCCTTTCATGTTTTCCCCATGTTTCTCTTTCATTTTTTTTTTTCGATCAACTGCCCGGTGATGAGGACATAGTACCAAAAGCCAAAGTTGTATGATAACCGGCATCAAGTGTCTTTTCGAAGCACGCCTGGATATCAATGAGAACCTGAGAGCTAAGCTGAGGGCAGTTCAGATCGAGTGGATAGACACTTCTCAAGCACATCATCCCTTCTCGTTCGTGTAATGGAAGTCACCGTAGTATTGCAATGACCAGCAACCAAGGTTATGCAAACCACCGATATGAGGTTACAGAACCATCAAGTCAGGATGTTCCTGGAGGAACAGGATTGGCACAATGTGCCTATTGGACGAACGAATGCTTGTTTCTCGAATTCAGGCTGTAGCGGTTTGATCTTAATTGAGATAACAGGCGGCGACTTCAGAGATGACGCGGCGTTGTCTTTATGGAGTAGAATTATGCAGACTAGTAGTAGTGTCATCTCAGATGTTCGAGTGTAGTTCGTGGTCTAGAATTGATGGCCCGTGCTGCAACGCTCGATGGCCAGGACATGCCGGAAACGGCGACATCGTGATTGCAACACGATATGGACCATGAGATATAGATCGGGAAATTTATCCGGATAGTACGCTTCGCAATGTCTTCCAGGTTCCTGATAGTCAGGTAAGGTCGGTTCATGGATGATATTTCCAGTTGCGGTTCACAGTGACACCTCCGACGAGCTCCGGATGTTACAGGAATATAAAACACCTTCAACCCCTGAGCTGCCAGGTTTCTCAAAGCCGCGAACTCTTTCTATAAAGTCAAAGAACCGAGATTTATTTATTGTAACATCTAGCTGCAGCTTCCACGCGGCGTTGCGCCACTAAATCCGATCTGGTTGCCGGCATTACGACAGCACTCGGTCTCCACGCTTCTTTTCTTCTATTTATCTTCTGCATTTGCTGCGAGTCAGCGCAATATTTATTTTTATTTTTTTGACCTTGTGGCCTACCATTGCTGGTCAATTGGGCTGTTATTCTGACCTTAACTCGTTGGACGCGCTAATCGAGCGCTCTGGGCGATTTCTTGCTCGCGAGTCAGTGTTTATCTCATCCCCCCACCGGTCCTCGAAGAGCAAAAAGCAGATATGCGTGGCTATCAGCTGGTCATCCGGTGAATTGCTTGGACAGGATCACAACCTGGCTGCCTTGATCGCCGCACGTCACAACCGCCGCTGATCCGGAGTCCCGGGATCGAATTGGCGAGATCGAATAATTCGGCCTAGAATCGCATCACTTCTCGAAATCTTTGTCGCATTCCTCCGCAATGCTTACCTTCCGAAGGGCGCTCATCATAGCGGCCGTTCTGATCACCTTAATACTCTTCTTCCGATCCTCACATTCCGCCTCCGAGTCTGTGGTAGCTACGACACCGGAAGCGGTTGCCTATGGCATCAGCCAGGAAACAAAAGAGAAGGCATCGCAGAATACGGACTCGACACAACAACAACCGTTGAAGCAGCCCCCACCGCCGCCTACCGCTCCGCTGCGCGAACGTTTGCGCTACCATTACCCGTACAATCTCGAGGCCAAGTTCCCCGCATATATCTGGCAGACATGGAAGTATACACCGGCTTCGGTGTGGTTCAGTCGAGACCTACGATCACCCGAGGCAAGCTGGACTGAGAAGAACCCGAACTTTGTCCACCAGGTTATCCCGGATGATACTCTTCATCACCTCGTCAAGTACCTCTACGGCTCAATCCCCGAAGTCTTTGAGGCGTTCGACTCCTTGCCAATTCCCGTTCTCAAAGCTGATTTCTTTCGATATCTGATTCTCCTTGCGCGAGGCGGTGTTTACAGTGATATCGATACCACTGCGCTGCAATCGGTGGTGGACTGGCTTCCTAATACAGTGGACCTATCGACTGTGGGCTTTGTTGTTGGTATAGAGGCAGACCCTGACCGGCCGGATTGGCATGACTGGTACTCTCGGAGGATTCAATTTTGCCAATGGACCATTCAGTCTAAGCCGGGTCACCCGATTCTCCTGGACATTGTGACCTACATCACAGAGGAGACTTTGCGCATGAAGAAAGCCGGCATTCTTAAAAAAGGAAAGATGGATAAGACCATTGTTGAATTCACTGGGCCTGCGGCCTGGACAGATGCCATTTTCCGGTACTTCAATGACCCAGAGTACTTCTACATCGAGCCGGGGACCACTCGTAACATCACATATGAAGACTTCACCCACCAGGTCGAATATCAAAAGGTCGGGGATGTCATGGTTTTACCTATCACCAGCTTTAGCCCTGGTGTGCAACAGATGGGTGCTGGGGATACAGATGACCCCATGGCATTTGTTCATCATGATTTTGAAGGTAGCACACCCGCCTGATCAAATTCAGCCAACCCAGCTAACGCTCACTTAGGAACATGGAAAACCGACCCCTCGCTCTGAAATAATGGATCACACATGTGAAGCGATTCACCTACGTCTATGACAGACCTAATATTCAGGACTGCAGTTAATGCACCTACACCCACATGGCGCACTAATAGTCCAGCATGCAACAAACATGGCTATATTGAAGTCGATATTGCTCACGATATGATCTCGTAATATCAATATTACGAGATAGTAAAATACTCTTGTCGGCCTATCAATGCTGAAAGGAACTACGAAACACTACAGAACTGACTGTATCTGTTGCGGACAAAAGGCTGCCCTCTGCAAATTACGTGGGGCTTGCTTTTCCAATTGTCCGTTGCAAAGGCCTATGAAGCTCTAACCTATCCTAGGGAACTTAGCTCATGACAGCAAGTACCTATTGCAGTGCTTCTGCGTATTCAGCAAAGCATTGGATTAACTCTTGATGCGCTTCTGATTCAATACTGCCCATTGCATGCATGTATGTGTACACGAACTGTTTATCTTCTTGTCTTACTACGCACCTTATAGAACAATCTATGTAATATCATACCAGCTCCAAAAGTCCGTTCTGCCAACAGTAGCCATAGCTCCTCGTTGTAACCAACTACTGATATACCAGGAAAATGATGTCGTGAGATATTCTACTCGCAAAGAGGCTAGAACGTCGTAGTATAAAGGCACAGGCACTGAAACAGGAAGGAGCGATAAGGTACCAGAAGAGCTCGCACTTTCCCTTCAATGTAACACCGAAAAGTGGACAGAAGTGAGGGAGGATCGTCGAATCCATCGTTCCTTCCCATTTGGAACTCGCGTTGGTTCTTTCCCGAGCCGACCTCGATCGTACCTGCCGTTCTAGGAGAACGTTACTCCATACCGCTGAGGCAATAGGTAGGTCACAGTAAGGTGGTGGTCAGTTCGCGGGAGGCGATAACGGGAGTACGAAATCGATGCGGCGCTTTCTGAGGACACCTGCGAATTTGACTAGTAGCTTCCTTGAGCAGAGTAGGCATATGGAGAGTAATAGCCTCTTCGGGCGGAAATAGGAAAGATATCATGTTATTATAAGGAGCCCGATACATGTAGTCGAGTAGAACAGCAGTGATGTAGAGAACCAGCACGGATTGGGTTGCAGATGGCTCACCGTGCTCCGGCGATCAAAGTACATAGGTACAGCGCACCTCGCGAGAAGAAGTAAACAAATGCCAGCACTTGAGACTGAGAGTTAAAAGTGAGAATTGAAGCGGGTTCGTAAAGAGCTCTGCTGCGGCTCCTTGCGGTTGTTCCGGATATCTTGGAAGTCGTTGCCAACTTGAGAGGATACGATGGTAGAGGTAGGGAAAGACAATCTCAAGGCAAATAGTATGCTTTGAAAGAAAAAGGCAATAATTCACAAGAAAGCAAAAGTGCAATGGCGAACGGCGTGAGTGCCCGCCGAGAATTCTTAATCATCAGCACCAGCATATCGTACCTGATAGAAGTATCACGATGTCACTAAGCGTGCATCGAAACCCAAAAGGATAGCTAGACATCAAGACTAGATGGACGTAAATGTAGCCCGCCTACTGAGAGCGGCGGTGCGTCGAATAGAGGTGTAACAACTGCCTTAGCGGCTGAAGCTCACTTCTTCGACTTAAGACGTATGCTCGCGTAATTCGCCGTCGGGCGCGTGGTGCGATATTACTCGCGGTAATCGGCTTTTCAGCCGTTTCAAAAGTCGCTAAACAGTGCTTCATATTTGGACCGCATGTCTTCAGTATACATGCTTTGAGTCTTTGGATCAGGATCAGGGTATTCTTCAAAGTTTCCGGTATCCGCGGGATGATCGACGCGAGGGATAATAGGCCCTCTGATCCGACGGTAATAAAGGTCGTCCCAGTTAATATCGGCAAAGAACGGATGGTTCCTTACTCTTGCGGAGCCTCCTGATATATGCCCAAGACGCTCAGTGGGACTCGTTTTGCACAAGAGCGAGATAATGTTTTGTGCAGCCGGAGACATATTCTGAGGGTACCGTATGCGACCCTCCACGATTTGTTCATAGATTCTCATGGGATTCTGATCCCAAAAAGGAGGTTGGCCCACGAGAAATTCGTAAATAAGGATTCCCAAAGCCCACCAGTCGACAGCAAGACCATGCCCGCTGTTGTGTATCACCTCTGGGGCTAGATACTCCGGTGTACCACATAGTGTATATGTTTCGTGGTCGCCAATTTGCTTCGCGAAACCAAAATCCACAAGCTTGATATGGCCGTCGGAATCGAGTAAGATATTCTCCGGTTTCAAGTCGCGATAGACAACGCCCTCGGCATCGTGAAGAAACTCAATCGTCATCGTGATTTCCGCTGCGTAGAATCTTGAAGTGTTCTCGTTGAATCGTCGAGCGCGACGTAGATAGCTGAAAATCTCCCCTCCAGGACAGTAGTCCAGCTTGAAAGACATCAGTCAACGACCCAGCTTAGAATACAGTGGGCAAATGCGTACCAGCATATAAAGACTTTGGCTATCGGTAAAGGATGCGATGAGGTTTGTGATGAATGGGTGACCGGACACATCGGCCAGCGTTCTCCGTTCGTTGCGAACATGCTCGACTTGCTTGAGTTTGATCACTATGAGAACCGGTTCATTAGCCAGCATGATAATGATATGGCTTATCATGTGCGTACCGTCAGCTTTCCTCAGGATCTTGAGTGCGTAGACCTTATCCTTCACTTTATCGTGCCGGAACCTCGTAAGCCATACTCGAGCGAAGGTACCTGAAACGAATGCCCCGTCAGAATCTAACCCTCAGTCACGCAACACAGAAAGCTCCCACTGACCAGTTCCGAGAGTCTTCAAGAGCATAAAGTCCCTGACACTCAGTCCGCGGGCAGCAATTCCCAGTCGTTTCTCCTCAAACCGCTCGGAGATGACGAAAGGATTCGATCGCTGTCGTGTCGGTGATCGTAGCGAGGCCGCCGTCTGCTTTTCTCTTTCATGGGTGTCCTCTGGCATTCGGTTTTCTGTACTAGTCGAGGCCGATGAGCCCTGCACACCACTAGGTGGCGAAGGCCCGACGGTTCCTGAAGCCATTGGGATGGCTCAAGGTCATGTCTCGGAGGATGGTGGGGAAAATGCGCGCGTGAAAGTGAACAAAGATTTGGCAATTGAGCTAGCGGCAAGTTCATCTAATAAGTGACAGGATCAACAGAGAGACGATCAAAGGCCAATGTGACAACTTGAAGGCGATAAGACATAAAGAAGATCTATTGCTACTGCGGGTGAGGAGGATTTTGCTGCGACGCTACGGAGGCTCTGACGTTACCGGCTGGCGGGGCTGTCCATACGGAGTACGAAACTACGCCTCAAAACAACAGATGCGCGCTGCTATTCGTCCTTGTTAATCGTTATATTTTCTGATAATATGGAAGCGTTCTGAGAGTAACAGGCTCAGCCTGGTGGTATTTGCGATCCAAACAAATGTATGCATCCATGATGTACTAGTACAGGACTCGCTCCGGAAAGTTGGAGTCTTGAGGACAGCACAAGCGGACACAGGCGTGATCTAGACAGATCGGCGCTGGGTTCGTTGTGAAGAGTCCTATAGATTCGCCATCGCCAAGAGTTCTATACAAAAAGAGGCTGAGATGCGGAGATGAACGATAAAGACCAACACGCCGAGCGAGCCAAAATCAACTGTCAAAGGCCGCTCGCTCAGTCTGAGCTCTTCGAGTTGAGGATGAGGCCCACGATCAATCTGCCGGAGTTAGCTACCTTAGCATTCTAGCTTGCAAAGTCAGCATACCCGTAGAGCCCGAGAACTTCGCCGAAAATCAGGATGAGAATCATGCCAACATAGACTCTGGACTGCTGCATGTATGCGCGGACTCCCTGCAGCCACTGTTAGATATCTGGTTGTGAAAAGACACCATCTTCGCTTACAGCGTCTCCTACGATTCCGATCGTGTATCCAGCAGCCACTCCTGCAAGACCGACCGACAACCCCGATGCAAGATGCATGCATCCTCTTCACTTGCAGTTAGCGTGAATCGAACGAGTGATGTGACTTCGGCTGGAACGTACGCGTATAGACTATGGGAAGTCCCTCCGGATGAGGGCGCAGGGACGTCACCCGTAATAAGAACAGCGATGACTAGCCCGTAGACGGCGATAATACCGGACATGACAACAGGGATCAAAGACTATAAATTAAATCGTGAGCACAGTAATCCAGGTCTAGCAGACGAGTCCTCCTACCTTCATGATCAGGTCAGGTCTGAACGTTCCGACACCAGAAATACCAATCCCGGCCTTCGCCGTTCCATATGCTGCTCCTGCCGCTGTTTCAATGAGCCTCTGTTATTCCAGGTCGTGTCCGAGTGTAAACGTACATCCGAAGATCATCTATTGCGGCTCGTCAGTAAGCGCAACGAACAGGGTTGATATAGGGTACTCACGGCTGCAGCAATTCCTGCCTGTTGCAGATAGCTGGTCAGAACACCCATTCAAGCTGTATGAAGCATCGTATACTTACGAACGACAGGAATGGAGCGAACTTGGGCGTCAACTCGCTGTCCGTCATGGTGAGTTGCTCGGATGAAGAAAAAAAGAAACAACAAGAGCTGCAGCTCTAGTTATAGTTCAAAGAGCTCAAATAAAACAAAGAACGGAAAGTGAGATATATAAGGTGAAGGAGAGCTTGATGTTGTCTTGTTGAGCGACTCGGAGCTCGGAGAGCACAAAGGATCAAGTGGCTGCGTGGCCCGCCGTAGCGATATAGCCACCTTCGCCCGTCTGGGTTAAGCCTAACATGTGCCTGTTCGACGGTCGACCCAATTCCACCCCGTACTCTCTTTTCTTCACGCACGCCAACGACCACAAAGTCCCTCGACTACGCCGCCCTTTCTCCTGAAGTCGTTCGTGTCTGGTCACCGCTCTCCAGACTCGGTTCCTCGATCGATCACTCCACGACAAGGGAAGGATGCTGAGGTTATGAACTGCATTGGCACTGGTCTGCCGTTGCGCTCAAGGCTCCTACTCCATTCACGTTAGACTTCACCACGCGTTGTCGCCATTCGCATATCGAGGCATGAGACATTACTGAAGGAATATTTGTATCTCGCATTTTCCTTCTCAGTTGCTGTTCTTGTCATTCTTGGTCTTGTTGTCGTCCCTTCGCTGCTTCTCGATTGACTCTCACTTAATCGCTGTGGAGTACCGTCTGTTGACCCCCTCTTCTCCCCATTCCGCTATCCCCACGAATCGAACGACAACCCGAAACGTTGCTATACGCTTTTCACGACCGGACTCGATACCCTCCTCCTTCGACTCGCCCACGATCCCCACTCGTTTTTATTCTTTTCTTTCGACTTCGTGTTCTCTTCGGTGATCAATCTCGAGGGATAAGCTACGGAAAAAGGCGAGGGGATATTTTACACCATGGCCGACATAGGGGGCCAGCAAGGCCGGAACTACCGGCCTTATGGCCATCCCTCATCTGTTCAGCGAGATGCTGCATTTTCCGAAATTTTTGGCGGAGCACCGCCGCCCGGACGCTCGCAGACCATGACATCTCAAACGCCTCAGTTCTCTCAGGACCGGGCTCATACCATGTCATCGCAGGTTCCGCGCCCACAGATGCAGAGAGGTCCACCGCCACCTCAACGCCAAATGCAGAATGGCTATCCACCAAACCAGGCGAATGGGTATTACCAAGCGTACCCCGGATCCGCAACTATGACTTCGCAGTCGTCTCAGGCTGCTCCTCGGCCATATCCAGGACGATTCGCTTATCCTCAGCCCCAGCGCCTAGATTCTAGACAAGCCCCAGGCCCTCCGTACCAGGACCCTAAGGGGTATAATCGAGCACTTCCTCATCCCGCGCTTAATTCCGACGCTTACCGGTCGAGGTCAATGGCAAGAATGGGGGGTCCACCAGTCCATCATCCCCCACCGAATAGCTTCAATCACACCTCCGCAAGTGCTTTTCGCCAGCAGCCATACAGTCCAGCAACACCGATGACTGCTCAAGGACGTGTGGTCCCAGAGCGACACGGAAACGAGCGCGCCATGTCTCTGACTTCGTATTCTGTGGATCGTGCCCCGACTCATACCACCAGCACAGGGCGAGTAATACCGAACAGGCGGCAGCCATCTGGTCCTGCTCAGCCGCCGCCGATCGCTCAAGAGGAATCAGACTATTCCGCCTACATGAACGGAAGGGCCCGCCCTCCAAGCGATGGAACAACGGCCTCACGAACCTTTTCGATGGCGTCTACAGTCGCGCCATCATCGGACCGAACGATGAGCATGCAAAGCAATATGACTCACAGACCGAGCGTTCAAACGACAGCGACCCTTGTCTCGAACAACTCGCGCCGCAGCAAGCTGCTCGCTGTAAATCCGGCTCTCCTTTCTCGGGTTTCCGATGCATTTCGTGAACATATCGCACTTGGCGAAAGGCAAAAGAACGGTCTGTCCTACATGAATGCTTTCTCGGGATCAGATGCGGTGGACGCAATTGGTGGCATTATCAAGACTACCGATCGAAACCTTTCTCTACTTTTAGGACGAGCTCTGGATGCGCAAAAGCTCTTTCACGATGTCACATACGACCACCGCCTTCGGGATGCCCCCGGTGAACTTTATCAATTCAAGGAGACATTAGGGGAAGAGGCGCCTAGTTCTGAGGTCAATGGCGTTTTCACCCTCTTAACCGAGTGCTATTCACCAACATGCAATCGCGACAGTCTGTGTTATTCGATTGCTTGCCCAAGACGACTTGAACAGCAAGCTAGGTTGAATATGAATCCGCTGCCAGTATTGCGGACGTCCGCCTCGAAGAGCAGCCTACACGGAGACGATGACGGCGACGACCAGAAATTGTGGATTAACATGGTTCCTAAAGAAGTTTCAGAGAAGGTTGACGACAAGGAGAAGAAACGCCAGGAAATCATCTTCGAGATCATGTATACGGAACGAGACTTTGTTAAGGATCTTGAATACCTGCGGGATTTCTGGATGAGGCCACTGCGCTCTGCCAACAATTCCCCAATTCCTGAACACCGACGGGAAAAGTTTATCCGAACAGTGTTTGGAAACTGCTTGGATGTTTTGAAGGTCAACGGGGCGCTATCTGAAGCACTCAACGCACGACAAAAGGAGAGTCATGTTGTGAAAACAGTCGGTGATGTATTCTTGCAGCACGTGCCACGTTTCGAACCGTTCATCAAATATGGTGCAAACCAGTTGTATGGAAGATACGAGTTTGAGAAAGAGAAATCGTCGAACCCAGCGTTTGCCAAGTTTGTTGAAGAGACAGAGCGCCTCAAAGAATCTCGAAAACTTGAGCTGAATGGTTATCTTACGAAGCCAACCACTCGTCTAGCAAGATACCCACTTTTGCTAGAGCAGGTTGGCAAAAACACCAAGGAAGGAAGTGCGGATAAAGAAGACATACCCGCTGCCATCAAGATCATTAAGGAATTTTTGTCGCGAGTCAATGCGGAGAGTGGAAGGGCCGAGAATCACTTCAACCTAGTGTCGCTCAACTCTTCTTTGAAATTCGGTCCTGGCGACTATGTTGATTTGAAACTCACGGAGGAAAATCGGCAGATGTTGACGAAAATGGCTTTCAAGAAAACACCTACTGATACTTCCGAGGTCACAGTATACCTCTTCGATCATGCCGTTCTTCTGGTAAGAATCAAGGTTGTGAACAAACGCGAGGAGTATCGAGTATACAGGAAACCCATTCCGCTAGAACTTCTGGTCATTCCTCAAATGGACGAAGTCGTTCCAAAGCCCGGGATTCAAAAACGACCATCATCTGGTCTACTCGCCAACAGAGCGGCCACAAACCCAGCAGCCGCAAAAGATACGCTTCCGATCACTTTCAGGCATCTCGGTAAAGGCGGGTATGAGCAGACGCTGTATGCCTCCTCATCACAGCAACGGAAGAAGTTCTTGGAGCTAGTGGACGAGCAGCAAACCAAGCTCCGAGAGCGGAATAGTAATTTCTACAACAAAAACATCATTTGCGAAAAGTTCTTCAATGCAGTGAATAGGGTGAACTGTCTTGTTCCCATAGGTATGTCTAATCAGCCTTTTGTCTGAATGTACGCTAATTTGATGTTATAGACGGTGGCCGAAAACTGGTGTATGGCACAGATAGCGGGATCTACGTGTCTGATCGAAACCCAAGAGACAAGGCCGTGAGGCCGAGAAAGGTCCTAGATGTCAGTCAAGTGACTCAGATTGATACGCTAGAGGAGTACCAGTTGCTCTTGGTTCTTGCCAACAAGACTCTCTATTCCTATCCGTTGGATGCTCTCGACCTGACCGAAGGGCAAAACTCAGTAGCCAAAAGGCCAAAGAAGATCCAGAATCATGCAAACTTCTTCAAATCTGGGATCGGCCTTGGGCGCCACCTGGTGTGCTCTGTCAAGACTTCGGCACTCTCAACTACAATCAAGGTCTACGAACCAATGGACAATCTCGCAAGGGGGAAGAAGAAGTCGACCGTCAGCAAAATGTTCCAGAGTGGTCAAGACACTTTGAAGCCTTTCAAGGTCAGGACAGCCCGACGCAAAATGTACATGCATGCTGACTTGATATTAGGAATTCTACATCCCTGCCGAATCTTCATCAATCCACTATCTACGATCAACTCTTTGCGTTGGTTGTGCCCGTGGTTTTGAAGTTGTCAGTCTGGAAACGACAGAGACGCAATCTCTCCTGGACCAAGCAGATACCTCGTTAGACTTTGTTGCTCGGAAAGAAAACGTCAAGCCCATCCATATCGAGCGAATGAACGGAGAGTTCCTCTTGAACTACAGCGACTTTTCATTCTTCGTCAACCGCAATGGTTGGCGCGCTCGGGCAGACTGGAAGATCTCCTGGGAAGGAAACCCCAATGCATTTGCACTCTCATTCCCTTACATACTAGCTTTTGAGCCGAACTTTATAGAGTTCCGACACATTGATACGAGCGAACTCATCCATATCATGACTGGAAAGAATATTCGCATGCTGCATTCTTCCACACGAGAGGTACGGTCAACCTCCCCTGGTCCCTACGACAGTCGCTCACTATATCAGATTCTTTATGCGTACGAAGACGACACAGGCGAGGACGTTGTGGCTAGCTTGGATTTCTGGAAGCACAAGCAGCTGCCACCGCATTAGAGGCCTGTCTACTCTACCCACAGAGATAGACAGCGCCTGCTTTCGACTGCTTTTTTAGAACGGGTTCATTCTGCTCATCGAATAAGCATTTCAATTCTTCTTTTCTCTTCTTTTTTACCCTTTTCTTATCCTTTTTGAGCTGTCCGAAAGATTTCCTAATACCTCGAACGTTTATTTGGTCCGTTGAATCTCCAATTGGCCATCTATTTCTGCTGTGTACAATGAAGCGCAAATACCATGTGTTCTCTTTCTCATTACTCACTTTTGTTGCATCCTCCTGTCTTCCAATCAATCTATATCTTTCTCTCTAGTCTGTGCGGGAATCTGTGTATCACGTCAGTCCTGTCTCAATTCTCCTGCTTATGGTGATTAGATCTAGTCAAGTTAGCTAGAGGAAAGCTGGTCTTGAGCATCCTTGAATCAACTGACTTGACTTCAGTCTGGTGCACTATAGTAATATCAAATCCCTAGGAAACTAGAATGGAAAGTATATATTGTCACCCGTTACACGTAAGGAACGCAGGAGCGTCGGGCATTCCTGGGGGTACTCGTATTCTGATGAACACCGGAAGGAAAAGTGTAGCTGGATACCTGATACAATCCATAATAGGCAGGAGCGTATATACGTATACTTATCGCACTTCCCCTGCTAGGGTTACGGCTTCTGAGGGCATGCTGTAATTCAGTGCTGACAGACATCAACAAAGGTACCATATAAAACGAACATATAAGCCTTTCATTCCATGCATTAACATTAACATTCATATCCAACGTATATACATAAAACACAAATCAAAAGTTGGGCACAATGACCCGCGCAATGTCCTCTGGCGGGTGATAGTAGTGATGAAAGTTGCCGTACTCCGAAACCATCCCGTAGCTGCTGCTGCTACTGCTGCTGCCCTGGTGATGATCCGGTAGCCAGGATCGGAAGGGCGAGTTTCCTCGTGACCGGTCACGCTCGCGTTCTCTGAATAAGGGATGTAGGCCTGGTTCTGCGACTTCTGAGGGGTATGAGTTGTTACTGCTGGAGTTGTTGGAGGTATTGTGGCCGTGGTGAGATTCGTTGTTTCCGGACCCAGACCATTCAATAGGTAGACCGCTGATGGAATCTAGAAAGTTGGAGAATTCTTCATAGTGGTGTGGTTCCTCGGGAATATACGCTGTCGTTGGTGCTGCTCGATGGCTTTTCTTAGTCGTGATTCATAGGGTGGGAGGAGATGGATAGTGGATGTTGGATGGATGAGACATACGTGAGTGCTGTGCAGCCGAGTAGCCTGATAAGCCGTGCGGAAGACCATTGGGAAGAAGCAGGTGGGCCGCCTCGAGGATCTCAGGGTCGTGCGCGCCCTCTGTAACGCTATCAAGCAGACCATTGTCTTGCTTCATATAGGCGTTCTGGTGCATCGACCACTGAGCAAACTCGGCGTCCTCTGGTGATGGAGGCATAGTGTTTGCATCCTGGGGGGAAGATCCAGAAACCGAGGCCGAGATTGAGGATTTGCGCCGTTGGGCGGCAGTCGATGCAGAAGCGCGCCGGATGCGCTGCTTCGTGTCATGGTCTGTTCTGTGTTGAGATCTGGGAGAGGAGTTCTTGTTTGGCGGGTTGGTGTCTTCGTGGCCGGTGATACCCATATGTCTCTTCAGCAGGTCGCGGCGGGAAAACGCCGCCCCGCAGTAGCAGGTATACGGCTTTTCTTTTGTATCTGCATCGTCTGTTAGCGAGGTCTTTAATTCTAGGATAATTGAGACATACGAGTGCGAACATGGCGCTCAAGATGCTCCGTGCGACGAAAGCTGCGGCCGCAGTGGACGCAAGTTCGTGTCTTCGCTGCAGTGCCAACACTCAGACGGCGGGAGGTCTGGACAGGAGGAGTGTGGGCTGCAGGAGACTGAGTGAGCATTAGGGACATGTTGTCGATTATTGTAAAGTCAGGCCTTGGAGAAGTGATCGCTCCACGTGGAGACTTTGGAGTCAAGGAGGAAAGAGGAACAGGAATACTCCAACAGAGCAGAGGAATGAATAGGGAATAAACATTATTAAAGACTCAAAGAGAAAGAGGAGAAGCCGACGAACCCCACACTCACTATCACAATTAACAGAAGCAGGTCCAGGCGATCCGGCACAGCAGACGAGGTGTCGGACATCCTCCGCCGCGCAGACTGGCTCTCTTTATCAGCTGCATCCTTCTCCGTGGTTCCCTCTCAAATACTGGCAACGGTTTCAGGACTCAATTGCTACTGAGCTCTTCTTACAGTCTTGCTTCACTTCTACTGCTGCCCCATACGGAGTACTCATTCCAAGACTCCAGACCCAGCGCTGATCAGACCCGTCATCCCCGGATTTTGCCCGGAAATACCCTCAACGACTTAACCTACGCTCGACTGCTGGACGCTATTTCTCCGTGATCCGGGACCACAATGACCAAATCGACTACCTGACACTGTTCGGCAACGACGGTTATATCCTGAATCTTGCGAAGCTGCGACAAACGGCGCTTCAGAGAGCTTCGGCCGGGGAGGTCGCCGTACCCGCTGCGTCACTTGCCTAGTCCTGTCTGCCTTCCAATACTCGCCTCCCGATATAATCCAGCTCCCGGTCCTCATCTGTCGAAACGTTCAATTCCCCAGCCGTCGACTAGCGGTTGCATAAGTTACCTCTTTCGCCATGACTCGCGCGAGCTTCACGATGAATCCTGATGGACCCATCCAACCCGAACCGTACCAGGCTTACCACATGCAAACAAACGAATTGCCCTGACCAAAGCAATTGCTAATGAAGGACTCTGAAAGGAGGTGGCAAGGTGCGTTGTGACCATCTTAGGTTTTATCCGTCCCAAAAAAAGGTCGAGCCGATGTGCCTCCCCGGAAACTATAATCGCCTCGGCCGTTTAACCGTTTATCGATGCTGGATGAAGAGAAGCCCGAGGGGTCGCTTAACTTGATAAGTGACTGATCGGCCAACAGTCCGCAGTCCGCAATCCGCTCTGCGTCTGCCGGCCGCCGCTTCCCCACTGTGGATTTGTGGACCATGTCATGAGAAGGCGCTGTCAGCCATGGCTATCACGAACAAGCACTCTACTGGAGTACAATAGCAAATCTTCTTCACTGAGCCAACTTGCCCTCGTCTAGGATTTGATGAAACCTCATCGGCATACTTGACAACTACCGACTGCACAGCCGATTTTCAACTTGGCAGTTTTTAGCCTTCTTCAGGACCGGGACCAAGTTACACTGGCTGAAGCTAAGCCGATCGCGTCAACGCCAAGGGTCTATGCTGGCTTATGCCATACTTTCTGGTCGTATCAGAGCCGGCCTAACGTCCGACGTATCTTTCTTGATTGGGAAGCTCAAGCAGAGGCTAGAACTTGCCTGAATGAGGAATGCCGCCGGTCGCCGCCGACGGCACGCTAAACTAGACTACCAAGCAACTGCTCCCCGCGCGTCGGTATATCCGACACCCAGTGCTAGGTGCACAGGGTCGTTATCCGACACCCCCTATCACTATTCATGACGAAGGTTATTGAGTCAGAGAAACCACCAAGAGCAAAGATTTGTGACTGAAGCGTCGATGGCGCGACGCCCAGCGCCGCCATCCACGTGGTTGTTATTTGATTCCCTTCTCGACATTTTCAAGAGTATCACTGGCCACGGCGATTGTGATAGCTATCCTTATCAGACAATCTGATATCTGTGGATCTGTGAAGACTTCCCTGGAGTTTAACGGGCCAAAGTCACCGAAATGTTGCTGTCTTTGTTATCACTTATCGCCGATTGATCGGCTGCAGTTTTGGATGCCGGCGCGGTGATATCGGCGTTTTCTATCGCCGATAAGAATGTTGCCAGCTGCTAGGTAAGAGGTAGATACTAGATATCTACATGTAGACACCGGTATGGTGCCTTTTTTCGTATCTAGAACTGAGCATCTAGAACCTTGGACGGATGTTTGATTCCGATTTAGGACTACTTGACGAGTACATTTTCGTCGGCATCAGGTTGCGGCAGTTCTTTGAACAAGCGTCTTGTCGCTAGGAGCTTAAAACGCCCTCTTGCTATTCCATCCTGAATTGGTCCTCTATAACAATCAATTCGCTATGTTTTTCAGTCTTACTTACCGGCCTTGCACATATAGATACAGAGTATGCTGCCAGGATATATTTGTCTTTGGACAATGCTTGCATTTCATCTACCCCGTAGATCATGGACTTCACAATGCGTGGACAGACCTTAGAAGATGGCATCTAATATACAATTTATAGATCTTAGTAAATGGGTATACAGAGGAACAACAGCTCGAAAATAACATTTATCCCCAAGTCCCACCACCACCACCGCGTCCCTGTCTCTTCTGCGCACTAATTCGCCAATCATCCTCGCCAGCAAAGCGATTATGCAGCGGCTGAATCCTCTCTGCCTTCTTGCGCTTCGACAACCGATCCGTCGGTGCAACCTTGAAGAACGTCGGTGCTGCCTCAACAAGCCATTTCGGCTCAATGCCCGTAGTGCAGTGCATGTACTCCTTAGTCGTGAGCACGAGCGTGTGGTAAATCACATGTTCCGCGGGCTTGCCGAACATTGCAGACGATGGGTGCATGTACACGGGAGTTCCCTCGACAAGAGTCTTGTATCCCTCTGTTGGGTCCTTGCGTGCTGCGTTGCGGAAGAATCCTGTGCAGAGAGCTTGTCGGACTTTTGTGGTGTTGCGTCCGCACGAGACAATGGCGTGGTGGTAGCGCTGCATGATACCCAAGAGCTGTTGACGAACGTCTTGCGCGCGTCGGATCTGGCGCGCCTGGATAAAGTTCTCAAAGCACCAAGCGTTATTGAAGTTTGATTTCTTCCAGCCGTTGTAGACATTCAGCAGAGTAAGATGATCACCGTGAGGATCGTGGAACTTGGCCTTCTTCTGGTCTGCTTGTTGTTGTTTTTCTTTGGGACGGTAGAAGACAGACTGAATAGAAAGCATTGCGACGATGGAAAGGAGTTCTTCGGAACAGCCGAGGTCGACGGACGCGATGAGGACTTTGGCGAGCGCAGGCTCCATGGGGAAGTCGGCCATTTTGCGACCTAGGCGTGTCAGGAGACCTTCGTCGTCTAGGGCCGAGAGAGCATAGAGTTCTTCGAGGGCTGTAAGCATGGTGTTTGTTGGTGGAGGGTCCATGAAGTCGAAATGCAACAGATCGTTGATGCCCATTGCTTTGAGCATGAGAATTGTATGGGAAAGGTTTTGGCGCTGGATTTCGGGAATGGTCGTCGGCAGCATTTCAGACTGGTATGCAGCTTCTGTGTACAGACGGAAGCACTTTCCAGGTCCGGTTCGTCCTGCGCGGCCAGCGCGTTGTTTGGCCTGGGCTTGGGAAATAGGGGTTACGACAAGCGAGTCCATGCCGAGCTTGGGATCGTAGGCGTTTTGCTTCACGAAACCAGGGTCAATAACGTAGTAGATATTGTCAATCGTGATAGAAGTTTCAGCGATGTTGGTTGCGATGACGACCTTGCGGCCTCCTGGAGGTGCAGGGTCAAAGATCCTACTTTGCATTTCACTCGGTAGGGCTGAGTAGACGGGGAGGATAACCAGTTCTGGGACACTCGGACCTAGAGCTTTCATACGCTCATATAGAATCTCGCACGCGGTGTCGATTTCTTCTTGTCCCGTCAAGAACAAAAGCATATCACCCGGTGGCTCAGTGAGATGAATCTGCATGACAGTGATGAGCGCTGCATCCAGGTAGTCTGACTCTGGCTCTTTCGAGTACATAATCTCGACGGGGAATGTTCGACCAGGAATAGAGAAGATAGGACAGCCATAAAAGTACTCTGAGAACTTGTCGGCATCCAGAGTAGCGGAGGTAACAATGAGTCTCAAGTCTGGTCTCCGCTTAAGCGTCTTCTTCAGCAGTCCAAAAAGAACATCAGTTGCAATGGTTCGCTCGTGAGCCTCGTCAAGCATGATCACTGAATATTTCTTGAGGTCTGGGTCCAACAAGACTTCCCGTTGAAGCATGCCATCCGTCATGTACTTGATTTTCGTCTCTGGGCTAGTACAATCCTCGAAACGGATCGTATATCCAACCTCTGCACCAAGTCGACAACCAACCTCCTCGGCCACACGCTTGGCAACAGACATCGCCGCAACACGACGAGGCTGTGTACATCCGATAATGCCTTTGTTGGCCCAGCCTCCTTCTGCCAGATACTGGGTGACTTGCGTTGTCTTTCCAGACCCTGTATCTCCGACAACAATCATGAGCTGGTTCTCCGCCACGGCTTCGAGCAGCTGCTGTCGGAACTTGAACACGGGCAGACTCTCCCGCTGTTGCTTAATCGACATATTTGTCCGCTTTCCGAATGACTGGTTCTTGCCCATGGTGACTCTTTTCCACTCCGGGACAGCCTCATCCGAACCTGTTTGTTGTGTAGAGCGAAGATCAGCCGCAAATTGTCTCTCGCCAGCCATAGGGTCCTGCCATTGTGCATTGAGATCGACCCCAGCCGCTCGCTCCGCTGCTTTATCCTGGGCCTCTTGCTGTCGCAAGTCCCTTCGTTCTTTGGCTAGGTTCGTACCGGCCATTGCTGAACGGTTCATAGATCCATCTGGCGCTTTGACCACTCGGATAGGAGACAGCTCAAGAGACATCTTTGTCTGGCCAGCCAGGAACGGAGGTTCTTCATCTTTAACCTCGATGTCAATATCCTCCTCTTCTTCAAAGGTGCCCTCTCCAGTCAAAGTGTCTTGATATTCTTGGTCAATATCGGGGTAATCGAGGGCGGAGACAGCACCAGATGCAATTAGCTGCTTGATTTCCCATCGCTCTGGCGAAGTCAAGCGCTTTCGGTTCTTCATCGGCCGGCCATCAGATTCCTCGATGACGGGAACTTCTGAACTCAAATTGCCATATCTGTCGTTTGACGGCATGCCATCCAATCGCTCCATATTCGCTCCAGACGCAAGGCGCTTTTGCGGGATGAGATCCCGGCCTGTCTCCTGATCCACCTCTTTCATGGACAAACCAATGCGCGAGCCTTGTATGCTGATTACCTTGACCTTGACTGGCTGGCCGCGAGAAACCAGGTCAGAAGGATGGTTGACACGCACACCCTCCTGCATCGCAGACACATGTACCAGTCCATCAACTTTTCCTTTTACCCCAGGCAAGTTTACAAACGCACCAAAGTCTTTAACTCCCGTAACCCGTCCATCGTAAACCTTGTACAAAACCGGCTGATCATCCAGCTCAACAGGTGGTGGTTTGCGAAAGTAATCATCATCGTCCCGTCGGCCTCTCCGCCGCTCACTCCTTCCACTGCGGTGGTCATCTCTTGAGGAGTACCTCCCAGTCGACCGACCAAACTCATCCACTTCATCATCCCTGTTCTTGTAGGCCGGGCTGCGCGATCTCGACCTCGACCTATACCGATCCCTCCGTCGCCGCCGACTAGAATCATCATATCCCGGACTCCGACTCCGACTCCGCTTGCGCTTTTCGCTTTCTAGCGGCCGCGACTCTGTAGATTTATTCGTTTTCGCCTTCCCAGCCAATCCCTCCAGCATCGCAAACGTATCATCCATCGCACTGTCCTTCGCATCCGCCTCTTCAAACCCCACCCCATTCCCATTCTTCACATCAGTATACTCTTCCTCCTTCCAGCCCGCCTCGCGATCCGGCACAGCCAGTCCCTTGAAAACTCTGGCTTTCTTCTCAAGCGCATTCAACGCATCCATATCATCCTCTTGTCCTTCCTTCTCCCTGCCTCCTGTTTGTTTTTGATTCCGATTCTTATATGACGGGTGCATGGTAAGCACCAACCGATCCACACTCTCCATCAGACTCATCGGGAACTCCGCGCCCATGCCCTCGAGCATGCTCTTGAATTGATCGAACGAAGAACATTTTAGGTGTGTGTCGATAATGAACTCGGCGAGGACTTTGTCGCTTACGCCGAGATGGTTCTGGAGTTCGGTCGTTATGCGCGAGATGAGGGAGAGGTGTTCGAGGGATTGGAGGTCGTCCATTTTGCTTACGACGTAGATGTGGGACGTTATATATTTGGTTAGGATATGCAAAAAGGTAGTGCGAGAGAGTGGAATACACTCCTCGACTTGATGATAGGTTGTGGTGCAGTTGAATGGAAAGTGAAGAAAGGTTGTCTGCGGTGTCAGTCGCGGAAAATCTGTGGCGCATTACTGGCGCTGCGCCACTATCTTATATTGATAAGATAAGCCGCTTCAGCCACACGAAGTATGTATAACTATAGCCCTACTTTACCCATTGAGGAACAATTTTAGTATCATGACTATGATAGAAGAGAAGCCATTTGGGCGAGTCTAAGACTCTAACTACATACTAGGCTAACTAATGGATGTAATAATTACTTGAATTAAGTATAAACATTAAATGAAATCATAGCATCGCCAGCCCGTTCCCTTCCCACATCCAACATCCATCCTTGTTCGTATTCGTTATCGTTACTGGCTTAGAAAGCCAAGACAATGGCACCGAGGGCCATGACACCAGCCATTGGGGAGTGGAAGCGCTGTGCGCTGGCGGCACCAGTGAATGTAGGAGCCTCGGGGGTCTCGCTGGGTTTCTCCGGGGATGTACCAGTAGGGGTTGAGGTAGTTGTCTCTGCAGGGGGAACAGAGGTTGTCCAAGTACTGGTAGTAGTCATGACAGGTGGAGTAGATGTTTCCTCCGGGGGAGTGGTGGTCTCCTCTGGGGTAGTGGGAGTCTCCTCTGGCGGAGTTGGAGTCTCAGTCTCCGGGGGCGGAGGGTGAGGCTTGGTTGTGCTGGGCGGGGGAGTCTCGGTCTCTGGCGGAGGAGTCTCTGTCTCAGTCTCACAAGGAGTAGTAGACTCAGGAGGAGGCGTGGTGGTCTCCGTCTCAGTCTCACAAGGAGTAGTGGACTCAGGAGGAGGCGTGGTGGTCTCTGTCTCGCAAGGAGTAGTGGTCTCGGGAGGGGGAGTCTCCGTCTCAGTCTCACAAGGAGTAGTGGACTCAGGAGGAGGCGTGGTGGTCTCCGTCTCGCAAGGAGTAGTGGTCTCGGGAGGAGGAGTCTCCGTCTCAGTCTCACAAGGAGTAGTGGACTCAGGAGGAGGCGTGGTGGTCTCCGTCTCACAAGGAGTAGTGGACTCGGGAGGAGGCGTGGTGGTCTCCGTCTCACAAGGAGTAGTGGACTCAGGAGGAGGCGTGGTGGTCTCTGTCTCGCAAGGAGTAGTGGATTCAGGAGGAGGCGTGGTGGTCTCCGTCTCACAAGGTGTGGTTTCCGGAGGAGGAGGCTTAGTATGCGTCGGGTGTGGCGGCTTGGTGTGAGTAGGGTGAGGAGGCTTAGTGTGCGTCCAGGTAGGATGAGGAGGCTTCGTGTGTGTTGGGTGAGGTGGCTTAGTCTCCGTATCTGTCTCGCATGGTGTAGAAGTCTCAGTCTCAGGAGGAGGCTTTGGATGAGTCCAAGTAGGAGTCCAGGTTGGATGAGGTGGTTTGGTCCAGTCGCCATCGTCACCGTGATCCCATCCATCGCCTCTCTCGACAAAAACAGGCCTAGCGAATGGTGCAACACCACGTGCAGCCTGGACATGAGCGGGAGCCGCAAGGACACCGCTCACGCCCATGGTGGTGGCCAGGAACAAGGTAGGGTTGACTCTCATGGTGAAACCAATATGAACGAGTGATGTCAAGAGCTTGCAGTGATAGGGCTCGAGATTGGATCTCAAGACCACTAGTGCAGCAACGAAACACAGGAGAAACGACCGTGGGTTGCAGAGGCTCTTGCTGGAGAATCTCACGCAGACGAGAAAATCACCCAGAAGCTTGGGCAGGGCAGGATGCTCTTTATCTGGCACCGACCACTGACTGGCAGGCAGGGGGCCTTGAAGGATTGAACGCAATGGCAATGCATCATTTCCGCTCGACTGCAACCATGCCGTCAAATCCCAGTCACTGGATGGCCAATTTGCCTTGCTATCAGTGCGATTGCATCCTTCCCTGGCAAGGTTTCTCGAACGTTAACTTGGCAGGCAACTTCAACATGGAGTGGACCCTGACAAGGAAAACGACTGGCCTTTTCTCAGCCCTAGTGCAAGACTAGAGCGAGACAGTGCATCGGAGGCTGGGCCTGATAGATCAAGTTCCAGCCAGTTCCTGATTAGGTTCCGCTACGTGGCCAGGATGATCGAGTACCGCAGTCCGAGCGGGATGGGTCCGAGTATTGACATCTGTGGATGGCCTGATACTCTGAACTATGAACCTAAAGGAAACAAGGTCAGTGACAGGTCGAGAGGCTCTAAGATAGGCGATTGCCAATATTGCAAACCGAACGTTGGGAGATACCTTGTCGCATTATTGGGCTGCTTCTGAATGTTGGTTGACAGCAGCGATGAAAGAACACAGATGAATGTCAAAATAGATTAAAATTCAAGACATGTCCCTCTCGAGCCATGGATAAGAGAGAAGGAGGAGAGAACTGGAAAGAATCCTTGACACTGACAGAAGAGGTTAGGCCGGTATAAGCGGGGTTGTCGAAAGGTCAAGACATTTAGATTAATCTTCATCTCCGCAAATCAGCGCAATCCATCGCCGATAAGACTTCTTTTATGCTGTCAGGATGAAGTCACTCTATAGCCGAACTCTGTCTGGCTGTTCTCAGGCCAGAGCAACCTGCATTAGGGCATGCACCTGCAAGGCTGGTCATTGTGATATTCGAGTCTCGACCAGCCAGCTCGGGATAACGCATTGACGTCCTTTGTTGGGACATGATATCCTGTTTCTCCGCTGGTACTTCTACCCTGGTCATACCCACTGTCCAGATAGCACTGACCAGCGGCTATAGCTTAGACTGTTATTGCCAATTCATCACAAAGAACCTCAATCTGGTGTTACCTCAACTTCTGCCAGAACCTAGAAATTTGGTCTTTGGTTTTTGATTCTCCACTGTGCTGAGGGATTTATTGCTGACCCAGTCGTGAGCATACAAACCAGGTGGCTACCAGGATGGTCACATCCCAGCCTCAGGCAAATACCCCTGCAGATGAAAAAGAGAACTCGGTTACTTGTTGCCGCAGGTTCTACGATGGGTTGAACAAAATGCAGAGGCTGGAATAGCAAGCTCGTTTGGGGCTCCAGGAGAGTCGAGATAGGTCAATGGTCAGATCAGGACAATTGTTGCCGCAGAGACAGATACCACTCACCAACAGGTGGCAGGTAAGACAAGCACGGGATCCAGTACCCGAACCGGAGTACTGACTCGACTCGGGGAGCGAGCGGGGGTTGCATTCTTTGATGGTCTCAGTGGCTGGCCTAGTGTCATTATCCTCAACGTTTAGTCGTGGGCGCAGTTTGGTGGACAACAAATAGCTATCTCCGTGGACGAGCTTGATAAGCTTTGGAATCAGCTATACTCCAGGCAACAAGGGATGGGTCTTCTGTCTTCTGTTGGCACAGGGGGGCTAGGAATGGTCGATGCGTATCTATAGACAACTAGAAGGATAGTCCATATCAATATATTTATAGCTGCATGCTACCAAGTTCTCGTCACAAACCAACGAAACATCAAGATTAAGCAGATATTTCCTGCCTTTCTCTATATTTTGAGTTATCCAAATCTAAAGTCTAGTATACAGTTAACCACCCGAATAATAATACAAGATATATCAGGCTAACTGACGGCCTGCCAAAAATATGGTACATGTCCATCGTGATAACGACGACTAAGTGTCATCAGCCTTTCATACAGAATCTCCTTCATTCTTGCGAGTCGCTGGATCCTTTGCGCCGTCGCGAGCCTCTGTCTCAGTTCTGGCCGGCTCATCCTCCCAATCCCCGAAAGCAAGCGCCTCATCCCTGGTAAATTCGTCTTCGAATCCCTCATCATCAAGCTCACCCTCGCGTGTCTCACCCGGCACGCGCTCGCCCTCGTATTCCTCTCGGTCAACCCCGATATCAGTCTCAGGTGACTCCTCGTCATCAAAGGCCAACTCATTGGGATCGGACTGGCGTTCCCCGCCACCGGTTTGCTCCAAGTACTGCTTTTCTTCGAGCATTTGTTTCTGTAATGCAATCTGGCGATGTAGAGAGGCGTCCTTGCGCAGTTTCTTGTTGGCCGAGAATTCAGTCAGGGCTCGAACCATTCTCTCTTCCACGAGCTGCTTAACGTGAATGGCCAGAGTCCGGTCTGTGAATATGCCTCCGAACCGGAAGCTAAGCCAGCTGTAGAGAATGACAGACCGGTGGAGTGCTTCCAGTGCTTGCATGTATCCCTTGTCCCCGGTCACCTTTTCTTCAAGGATTTCGAGGTCCAAAGCTGGAATGTCCAGTAACCGGCCATTGTTATGTTCCGCAACGCAGGCTGCAAAGGCGATGGCCGCTTCGCGGTTCGAATCGTCTCGGACAATGATGGGAGCGGCCATGAGTGTCAACTGATCTATAAGCTGCATGCTGGGCACGGCATCAACAACCTCCGCGTTCTCTAAGAGATGACGTGTTTCACACATGAAAAATAGGGGATCAACCTTGCAGATTTCGGTCAATCGCCTGATCATGTACTCGAGTGAAATACCCTTTGGAAAGTAGGCCGCAAACTTCTCATATGCAGAGTCAGGAGGATGGATACCGGCAGCGGATAGTGGAGGTGGCTCAGTATCAAAGGCCTCCTGGATATAAGGAAGGTCAATTTCTTCGAGACAGGTAACAAGACCAACATTGGAGTCGTCTTTCCGGCCAATCTTTCCGGACTCGTCCTGTTGCGCCGCAGTCCGATAACGACCGGCTCGCCCACCGATTTGTTTAATCTCTGGAATAGTGAGTCGCGCGAGCCCGGTAGGAAGGCGCTTAACGACAGTTTCAAAAATGATGCGTTTGCAAGCCCTATAGATCGTAAGAAGACGTAATCAACAACAGAGATAGGGTGACTCACAAATTCAAACCCATGCCTATGGCATCGCTAGCAACTAAAAAATCATAATCGTTATCTGGATCGTTGAAAAGGGCTGCCTGCTGGGTTCGAATCTCGGCCGGCAAACCACCATAAACCATCGCAGCTCGCCGCCCCGTGATCTTTTCGATATCGTTCTTCAAAGCGTGAATACCAACTCGGGAGAAGGAGACCACGCAGTCTCCTTTCTGAAGTTTTTTGAGGTCTCCTCTCAGACTCTGATTCATTACTTTGAGAGGATTCAATCGCTCATAGCGGTGTATCTCAAGCTTGTCACCTGTGAGGGCTGCAAGGGCTCGAATCAAGGGCACCGCTCGTACCTCACCACATAGGTGGAGTTCACGAGCGCGGGCACCTAAGAGAGCACGAGTCCAAGCCCACCCGCGATTCTCATCGGCTATCATTTGAATCTCGTCGATCACGCCAACGTCGTACTTTGCGCCTAAACTAACCATCTCAACTGTATTGCTGGTGATAGTTGCCGGCCCACCCCCTTCGGGCGTCTTCACGTCATCACCCGTCACCAGACTACACGGGATTCCGCTGGTGGAAAAGCGGTGATAGACTTCCTGAGCGAGAAGCCTCAAGGGTCCTGCGTAAAACCCGCTTTTAGACGCCTCCAATCGCTTCAGGGCATGATAGGTCTTTCCTGAGTTTGTGGGTCCGACGTGCAAGTGTATTGTCCGCTGCATGCTTCGTGCGCTGGGGTACCATTCGGCGGGATGTCGTAGGTCCGCGATCCTCTGCTGTGCTTCTATACTGGGCTCTGAAAACTTGGTGTTGAGATCAAACGCATATAAAAGGTATTCCAGCTCGCGTCTCAATCCCGGATTTCCTCGCTTTTGATACGCCCTTTGCATTGAGCGCTTTAGCGCGATCAACGACCCCATTTTTGCACTTGTTCCATCGTCTGTCAATTGACTGGCAGTCAAGATATGGCGCTCGAACTTCTTCCATAATGCGATCTCTTCGGGATCAGAAGATGATTGTTCGTGCTTCAACTCGCGAAGCATGGATGTGACGAGCGCGGGGAAATTGTTGGAAAGCATGAGTTGTCGGTTTAATTTCGAGGAGTTTCTGTTTGAGAAATCATCCAGCGCGCCCTAATCAACCAATAGGTCAGTTTATGGTCAAAATATCTGTTCAAGCACAGTATATCATACACCAGCCTTTGCTCTGGCTTTCGCCTT
Source organism: Aspergillus unguis (assembly GCA_018408605.1). Classification (NCBI taxonomy): domain Eukaryota; kingdom Fungi; phylum Ascomycota; class Eurotiomycetes; order Eurotiales; family Aspergillaceae; genus Aspergillus; species Aspergillus unguis. The sequence goes on from JAGUQC010000004.1 coordinate 2,425,095, forward strand.
TCTCAATTTCTCTTCCATGCGCTGTTCAAGCTTCTTCAAGCGCTTCTGGCCTTGAGGAGACCGCTCGTATACTGGAGTGGTCGTGAATCCTCGCGCAGGGATGCGCAAAGAGGCCTGCGAGGCCTGTGAGGCCTGTGAGGCACAGAACAGGCCACGGATGCCTCTGTTGATCCATGGCTGCATTACTAGAATTGTTCCTGAGCTGCTGATGAAGTTCGAAGCTTTTTTGAACGGCAGCACAAAACCGATTGCTCGGAGCGCCTATGCTAATGAGCACTGCATGGAGGATATTAATAACAAAGCAAGCGATCTGCTGGTTGAGTATGAGCGATGAGGAGGCAAAGTGTACTCCGTAAGAGTGAAGAAAGTTGCCTCACCGCGTTGTGACTTCAATGTCGATCGGAGCCGCCGCCAACCGCAGCTTGGCTGGTGGGGATCTCCGAGTCTCTGGAGCCATGCTACGTTTCATAAACAGCACCTTTACAACTCCTGAACTTTAACTCCCTATTGCTCACATCTGTCTGTTCGTTCTATATTCAGCCTGTTGCTTGTCCTTGCGCCGCAAGCGCGAGACTAAGAGCTTCGAACCTCCTGGGGCTGCCGGCGGCCATCATGAGCTCATTACTCAACATCCAGCGGGAGAGTAAGTTAACCGCAATTGAATTTATTGCGACGTGTCTTCTTATAACAGCTGCTAATCTGTGTCTGCACTATAGTTATCCTGAATACGATCCGCACTACTGGCGGTGACAATGTGCGCTCAAGACCCCGCGTTTCCCCTCCTGATCTATGACCGGCTGACGTTGGGCGTCGCAGTGGAAAGTCCTGGTGGTGGATGAAGCCAGTCGCAAATTGATCGACAATGCAGTCAACGAGGATGATATTCTCAACCTCAATGTCACCAGTAAGTGGCCTGCTGGGTGTATATTGAAGCTCGCATCGTCTGACCGGCTTCGCACCAGACATCGAGCAAATCGAACACCGACGAAAGTCCAACCAGCCGATGGATGCGCTCTATATACTCTCCGCTCTTCCGCATATCACAGACTGTGTCTTGGCCGATTTTGAAAGAAAGAGATACAGGAAGTCATACCTAGTGTGGACGTCATGTTAGTCACCCCTCTTCCGGATCGCAACGCGCCTCATTCTCACATTACTCGGTAGTCCTTCCACCGGAACTGCGCGCTAGGTTTGATCGATCGCAAATGGCGCAGGAGAATATCGCTGGCTTTCATACCATCAGTGTCGACTACTACCCCAGGGAGTCCCGCGTTGTCACCTTTCGAGACCCATGGAGCTTTCCGGTTTTGTTCCATCCCGGCTGCAATCACTTGATCCGCGAACATCTGGCGACGCTAGCACACAAGGTTAAAATTTCCACTCTACACTTGGTCTGCAGTCACTAACAGTTTGCAGGCAGTCTCTCTTTGCGCGACCTTGGGAGAGTACCCTGTGATCAGATACTACCGACCCAGAACCCCTACTCACGAGGCTAGTGTACTATGTTCGCACTTGGCGCGGTTCATACAAGAGGAGCTAGATCAGTTTGCGCAGTTCAACCGCGATTTCCCGCCTCAGTCTCCAAGGCCCCGAGGTGTTCTATTGGTGGTAGATCGTTCAATGGATCTCTTCGCGCCCATGATTCACGAGTTCACGTACCAATCCATGGTCCATGATTTGCTGCCGGTCAAGGAAGGGGATAAGGTTACATACAAGATGGTTGTCAACAAGGGCTCCATGACTGAGGGCGAGAAAGAGATGGAAATCAACGATCAAGATAAGGTCTGGGTGGAGTATAGGCATATGCATATGAAGGACGTTCTTGGAAAACTAGGCGCGGATTTCGCCAAGTTCCGAGCAGCTAACCCCCAATTTGCAGAAGAGTATGTTTGCCATAAACTCGATGGTCTTCTTCGCTAACCAACTCAGTAACAACAAGGCGGACGTGGGCATGATCAAAGACATGCTGGCTGGCCTTCGAGATTTCCAAGAAGGCAGAGACCTATATACGCTCCATCTTAACATGGCGGAAGAATGCATGGAATTCTTCCAGAAGCACAAGCTCATCGAAGTTAGCTCAGTTGAGCAGTGTCTGGCAACTGGTCTTGACGAAAATTACAAAAAGGCCAAGGGAATGGCAATGCAACTTGTCCAACTGTTAGATGACGACAGTATCATCGACAGTGACAGGCTAAGACTACTGCTGTTCTACATCATATACCGGAACGGACTACTCCCTGGCGATATCAGGAAGCTCATGGCTCATGCGCAACTTCCACCGCAGGACGGCAATGTCATTTCCAATCTGGAATTGCTTGGCGCCAGAGTCGACAAGCAGCTGAAAGATGACAAGCCTCCCGTTCAACCACTATTCAACAGGAAACCGCCTGTAGTCTCTGAGATGGACGAAGGGATTCTCTCCCGGTACGACCTCAACGTGAAAATGATGCTGGAGGAAGTTATTCGAGGAACACTTGACCCAACTATCTTCCCACCAACACGGCCTCAAACCGACGCAGACGGTATGGCCGGACAGCAAGACACTCTTGCACAGGCCTCTCTACGAAGCGCAAAACCCACTTGGGCCCGGACACGCACAACAGGAGAGCAACCACGACAGCGCATCATCGTCTTCATGGCCGGAGGCGCCACATACGGCGAAGCGCGAACATGCTACGAGCTTTCGGACATGTACAAGAAGGACGTCTTCTTGGCAACGTCCCACATGCTTACCCCGAGTCTTTTCCTTCGTCAAGTTGCAGACTTGAGCGCCGACAAGCGACGTCTTGACATACCCGCAGAGCGACCTAAACCTGTCGCACCGGCACATTTATTCGAAAAAGATCCACCACCACCCCAGCCTGCACCGCAGAAGAAACCGAGTCCTGCACCGGTACCGGGGCCTGCACCTCCAACTGCGGCAATGGGGCAGATGTCCATGGGACCGAGTCCTCAAAAACCATCTAGCTCCGGCAAACCGCCAAAGGAGCAGAAGGAGAAGAAGAAGCATCGTTTCTTTAGGTAGGAAGTGAGTGTCATGCAGAGCTTCGGCGTTGGTCCAGTTTTACGTTTGATTTTAGTTGCGCTCCTGTGATACCATTGAGGGTTGTTTAAGCAATAAGGCGCTGTGGGTATTCAATCGAGATTTTTTTCTGTTCTTGGGATGCTCACGCGACCTTCAACTCTTCCAACATAACATAGATAGTACATGGGTATCATAGAATCATATCAACAAGCCATGGAAATAATGCCAATAACAAAGTAATATAAATCACCCAGCCCCTAGGTGCCTCAACACATCATCGTCCTGGTAGAATAACTCCCGCAATTTGTCTCCCTTCCTCTTCGCATCCACATGCCCTTTCCTTACCTCTTTCGCATTCAATTTCTGCACCTTATCCTTCTTTCTCTTCTCCAATGACGACGGCGAAGGAAGAACAGCACCCAGACCCACCGTATCAGCCTTGAGCTTCCCTTTTACAGGCTCTCTAATCCCCTCTCGTCCTGCAGCTCCAAGACCGACCCTGCTATCTGGTTCCCAGCCATAAGATTCAAGATACCGGAGTCCGTGCCGGTTGCGGTCGAGGTGAGAGGGCGGATGAGAATGCGCGAGGCAAACTTGATGTGCCAGCGAAGACTCGTGAGGCTTGTGGGCTTCCGTTTGGGACTCTGCGAGTGGGAGATTGCATACTTCACAGGTCGGCTTTGGGGCTGGTGGGGGAGGGGCGGAGGTGCTGCGGAGATTGGGGCTTATATTCAATGGGTGATCTGCGGTCGTAGGTTCGGATTCTGGAGTAGCCGTGGAATTTGAAGATGATGCCTTGGGCATGACGATTGAGAGGTATGCATTCGCTATGCTAGCACCCGTACCGGACGGTGTGCTTGGCGCGGACGAAGTGAGCGTCGAGAGCTCATGGTCTGAAGAGCGCACAAAGGGCACGCGTTTGCGAGTGATACCCGCGCCGAAGACTCGCTGGTCCTCAAGGGGGAGGAAGTAATCCTCGTCTTGATAGCCTCCAGCTGACATTATTGTAGTTGTTGGTTGAATGAGGAAGGAATGTTGGCCGTCGGAGTCGGAGCTGGAAGTGGCGGGAGATCGTCCGCTATTTTGATCTCGCCCGGAGCTTCACTTCCGCACCTTCTTCTCACAACCGCCAGCCACGATGCCTATCCCAATAATCACCACTGGCATCGCGGAGGGCTTGTCGGCCATTCCGTATTCTTACACCGTTCTCAAGCTCGTTCCGTGGGTTCTGCTCATTGCTGCGTTGAAGTGGTACTTTGGCGGTGCCCGCAATGACTCCGAGCGGTTGATGCATTCTAAAGTGGTGATGGTGACTGTATGCTAGCCGTCGACTCTCCATGCTTTTCAAGGCTTTGACCATTGCTAACGTTTCTAGGGTGGTACATCTGGGATAGGAGCTTCCGTCGTCCACGAACTCGCAACCCGCGGCGCCCAAATCATTCTCCTCACGCAGCATGAACAGTCCGACATATTCCTAATCGACTATATCGAAGACTTGCGAAAGTCAACGGGCAATCAACTCATCTACGCAGAGCAGGTTGATCTCTCTTCGCTGCACTCCATCCGGACTTTTGCGACGAAATGGATTGACAACGTTCCTCCGCGTCGCCTGGACATGCTTATTCTCTGTGCAAACACCGCATCTCCCACGTCATCCAAGGTCAAGATCACCCAAGACGGGGTGAACGAGGAATGGCAGGTCAATTATCTCGGAAACTTCCATCTGCTCAGCATTCTCAGCCCAGCACTCCGAGTCCAGCCACCCCACCGTGACGTCCGCGTGGTTATGACAACGTGTTCAAGCTACATCGGAGCGCCGAAAATCGATTTTTCGCAACTAGATACCGATACAATTGCCTATAAACAAGCACCGGCAGCTAAATCATCGCGCAATGTCTCATCGAAGAAAACGGCACCTAAACAGAAGCAGACGCCCGCTCAGAGGAGGAAGGGAATATTTGGCCTGAGCAAGCTTTCTCTCATGATCTTCGCCAACGCTTTCCAAAAGCATCTTAATGCCTTCAAACGCCCTGACGGTCAACCGCCATCCACTCGCGTGATTCTCGTCGACCCAGGTCTCAGCCGTACCCCCGGAACCCGCCGCTGGCTTACCGGCGGCTCGCTCTGGGGCCTACTTTTGTACCTAATCACCTGGCCTATCTGGTGGCTTGTGCTCAAGTCCCCTCAACAAGGGGCACAGAGTATCCTGTACGCAGCTATGGAGGCGAAGTTCGGCCGTGGAACTGGCGGTTGGATGATCAAGGAGTGTCGAGAAGTGGATTTTGCGAGAAGGGAAATCACAGATGACGCTGTAGCCAAGCAGCTGTGGGAGGCTAGTGAGAGGCAGATCGAGGAGCGGGAAAGGGAGGGAGCTGTGATGCGGGCCTTGAAGAAGAAAGAGGACGAACAGAAAGAAAACTCAGGGACTCGACCTCAAGCGCCGGCTCAGGCTAAGAGGCCTGCGTGGACTGCACCTAATTCAACCGGAGCAAAAGACCAAAAGGCCGGTTCTAGACGGAGTCGCAAGGGCAATGGCAGCAAATAATGTATCAATAATAAATATAGATTTCTTGAGTCCTGCATATTGCAACTCCTCTACCTCAGATCGGGAACTATAGAGATACCAAGGCCCGGCGGGGCAAAAAAAAGAAATTCGTCTCATTCTATATCGAGAAGCTGATTGTCGCTGTATGCGATATTTATCTATCCCGAAATCCCTAAACTATCAATTCAATCTCAAAATCCCATATTAGATCATCATTCCTTTTCCATTTCTTACTTCTTGAGCTGTGCCAGCAGCTCAGCAGGGGGGTCCTGTCTGTATCCCTGGGGGTTGTTCTTAGTCCAGAGCCAGAGATCCTCGCAGGCCTGCTCGAGGGTTCGCTGAGGCTGCCAGCCAAGCTCGGTGTTAGCGCGGGTCGGGTTAGCAGTAAGGTTCAGGACGTCACCCGCACGGCGGGGCGCAACTTCGTAAGGCAGGTCGCGACCAACGGCCTTGGAGAAGGCGCGGATCATCTCGTAGACGGTGCTGCCGCGGCCGGTACCCAGGTTCCAGGCGCGCACACCAGGGTTGTTGGAGCGGAGGTAGTTGAGGGCCTTGAGGTGGCCGTCTGCGAGGTCGAGGATGTGGATGTAGTCGCGGATGGCGGTGCCGTCATGCGACTTGTAGTCTTGACCAGATGTTAGCATCACCCGCAGTTTCATTTGCGAAAGATTAAGTGGTCTTACCGTCTCCGAAGACGAGGAGCTTCTCGCGCTTGCCGGTAGCAACCTGAGCGAGCAGAGGAAGCAAGTTGTAGGGAACACCCTGGGGGTCTTCACCCATAATGCCGCTGGGGTGGGCACCAGCGGGGTTGAAGTAGCGCAGCAGAGCACCGTTCCACTTGGTAGCCTCGGCATCGTTGCCGGCCTTGGTGGCGTTGTTGCGCTGGGCGTTGATAACGTCCGTGATGGCGAGTTCAATAGCGTACTTGGTGTTTCCGTAGGGGTTGGTAGGGCCGAGAGGGCACACCTCGGGGATGGGAATCATGTCGGGGAAGCGGGTGGCGTCTCCGTAGACTGTGGCAGAGCTAGAGAAGACGATGTTGGTGACATTGTGGCGGACCATGGAGCGGAGAAGGCAGATTGTGCCGTAGACGTTGACATGGTAGTAGTCGAGGGGCTTCTCGCCGGACTCGCCGACAGCCTGTTGAGCATTAGCATTGACGCAAAAGATTGGAAAGCGCGAAATAACGCACCTTGAGAGCGGCAAAGTGGATGACGCTGTCAATGTCGGGGTGAGCCTCGAAGACCTTGTCAAAGGCAGCTTCGTCGGTGACATCGAGCTGCGCGAACTCGGCCTTCTTGCCAGAGATCAACTCAATGCGCTTCAGGGCCTCTGCGGAGGAGTTGTAGAGGTTGTCGGCGACGACGACCTTGTAGCCCGCATCAAGCAGAGCGAGGGTCGTGAAGGAGCCAATGTAGCCGGTTCCACTGTCGAAGAGGACAGTTAGCAGCTGCCGAAGTCGCAGCAGAAATTCAGCACGTACCCGGTGACGAGAACGGATCCAGAAGGCATGGTGAGGGTGGGATGAGGACGGATTGAGCAGAGGAGAGAGGAATGATAGCAGACAAGAAAGACGGTGAGGACAGCGGGGATGGCGGGATATTTAAGGGGGGAGACTGTAATGTGAAGGATGGTGGGGGGAGTTTGGAGGGGCAACTCAACGTCTACGGAGTACTGTGTACACTTACTTTGCTTTACACTCTGCATCCACCTACAGGAACAACGAACCAATTGAATTGATACCGCCATTGTTGCACCGTGAACCGTCAAACCGCAGCTATGGAAATTCGATGATTCGATCAGGCCAGGAACCTCTCAAGGGACTCTTTCAGGGACTCAGGGCCAGGGCGAGGACAAGTCTCTATGATCGGCACCGCAACAGCGGCAGCATACGTACTCCTCTCAATAATGCACGACGATCAATATCAGGTTGATTGATTAATTTCCTACAGAGTACGGAGTACAGAGCAGGCTTTCTTCAGGAACAGTACAAGATGGGGTACTCCGTCAATTGCACCGAAGCTCTGTCCACAACGGCCTACGTCCAGTTTCAGCATCTCGCATGACGTGGCTCAGTGTCTCATCGATATAATTATAACCGGGCAATCGGGCCAGCCAGAGCCAGACGCACGGTCAATTCTATTCTAGCGCCAGCCAGAGCTCTTTGGCGGGTCGAGGTCCACTTGTCTGGTGGGCCTGTTTCTCAGCACCGTGATCCGAGGATCTAAATTCTCCGGAACCAGTCGCATCGTAGTTGTAGGCATTGTGCAGTTGCATGGGTTGAAACTTTGAATTGCTGTTCGAGGGAGAGGTAACTTTCAATAATTTGTGTTGGAGAAAAGTACTAAAGAATACTGCTAAAACAGCCACAGGTACTGCTCGCACCGTCAAAAGAAAAAGGAGAATACAATGTAACAAGACATCCCGGACTGATGTCCACTCGTGGTACAGAGAATGGTTTGCCAAAACTCAGATGGCCTTGCAGTCATAGACAGCTGTCTTTCTTCCTACGTCCGCCTCGACGGAGGAATCGCAAGCATCGCGGATTCAAGCCCAAAAGGCGCATTGATATGGGAACAGCAGGAGTCCTGTGTCCTGGTCGTGCTCGTAGGCGCATCGTTCGACATGATTTGATGTTCCAGTGTACATTGCTACATGCACAGCGCCCTGTGTAGGCGAGGAATGGCTGGCTGTGAGAGGTATCCTCTATTTCTCATAGCCGCTTTTTTAACCGAGGAGCTCAACATCTAAGCCAATAGCGCGCATAAAGAGGTTGACATTCCCAAGCCGCTGGCTGGCCATGTCAGCCGGAAGTGTTTTGCTGTGCGCAACGGTCTCCATAACACGGTCCCTAAGCAAGGGATTAGTATATAGGCTATCACTATAGAGAGGCGGTAGGTCACTTACTTGACAGCAATAACCAAACGTTGTTGCTGATCTGGGCTTGCTCCAATCCCAGTGGCGGCCAAGAATTGCCAGACATACATATCGTCCCCAGCGTTGATCGAGTTGGGGAATATATCAGCAAAAGTTGGTTCGAGGGTATCAAATAGGACATTGAATTTCTCGACCCATTGTTGCCAGTCACTTTCACTTGCTTGCCCGGCCTCCTTGACGATTTCTGCTCTGCTTAGAAGCATGGTCAAAATTCCCAACCCAATCCGGGTACGAGCAACAAACTGCACATGGGTATGGGTAATGACAAGTCCGAGGAGCCCAATGATGATGTGGAATGGCGCTTCGCTCACATAACCCAATAAGCTGGGCATAACAGCCTGAGAGAATAGTTCAACGGCCTCTCTGACGGCTACAGACGGCTGTGTTTCACCAGGCACAGGATGGGCACGGCGAACAACGTCCAAATTATCGAGGTTGACAACAATCATGGTGAGAATAGTAATTCGCTGTTCCTGGTCGATGTGGCGGAATATACGTGGAATTGCCTTCTTCCCCTTGGGGTATGAGAGGAATGCAATGAACGGATGAGGTGTGTTCGAGTTTGGCACAATGGCTTCCATGACCTTCAGTTCCTGCCAAAGCTTCTGGTTGAGGGCGCTAACTTTCTGGCGCCATTCCATATGTGTTTGGATTGCCTCGGCATCATCCTCATTGGGCGGCGGAGGCATCGTGCGCTCCATGTCCTCTAGCTCCATCAGAGTGTTGTAAACTCCTTCAAGATTTGCCAAGATGGTCTTGCGATCACTCAAAATTAGGTCCGTCTGTGGCTTCTTCGTGGCTTTGCCGCCTTCGGAGCTTTCAGGACGTTTGATATTGAGCGATGGTTTCGGTGCTTTAGCGTTTCCGAATGAAATCTTACCAAGACTGCCTTCAATGATGAGTTGCTTGTTCTTGGGCTTTGCCTTGGCAGCCTCAACAGCACGTTGAACTTGTTGCTGCATACGCTGCATGTGGTTATCCGCACTTTGACCATGCTTCCGAGAGCCATGCCCAATGCGGTTGCCGGTCTGGAGCAAGTAGGTTTGTGCAAAGTGACCGAGGGGTTGGTGAGGGTGTTGTCGGGGAGCTCCTCGAATCTGGCTGTACACTTGATAGTAAAAGTCCTCGGCCAAAACAGCTTCGGAATCGGTATCCGCCATGTTTCCTGCTTGCGCTACCAACTGCTGTAATTGAATACGCGTGATGAAGTTTTTGTCCTGAGGGGTCATCAGACCGTTGCCCCTTGAAAGAAGGAAAATCTTGTGGTTCCGCTTCGCACGCTTAGCGTCCTCCATCAAATATGCAACGCGCTGTTCTTCTGTAAGATCCATCAGTTGTTGCGGATTAGTGATCAATGGCAACTGCGCGCTCGGTCCGCGGCCGTGCTGTGGCTGTGGCTGTGGTGCTTGCTGCTGGCGCTGAGGCTGCGCGCCACGCGAGGGAACTGCTTGTTGCTGGGGAGGTCCCATAGGCGGGGGCGGGGCATTAGGGTGCTGGATAGGGTTCTGGAGGAGGTGCAGCGGGATATTGGGAGCATGGGCCGGGTGAGGGAAATGCTCAGGAGCCATTGTCTGTGGGTGCAACAGCTGCGGTGGAATACCCCTTCCGTAGTGAGCTTGCAGATACTCGGGTGGCAACTGAGGAAAGCCCTCAGGAAGGCCAGGGATTTGCGGAGGTCTCTGGATAGAAAGGGGAGGTTCGGGAATCTGCTGGGGTAATGGCATATGATGTCCTCCCGGCACCGATACACCACCATGGCCCCGAATCTGCGCTTCAACCTCCTCCAAACTCATCATCTTTCTCTGCGCTGTAGGCTGGGGTAACGGTTCCGGCTTATTCGGCAAGCCCCAAACACTGGATTTGGCCTGGAGATCCGGGATGTAACCGGGATCCGAGTATTTCTCATAACCTGTTCGCTTCGGCTGCTGGCTGATCGTCTCGTTTTCTGGGGCGGGAACAGCGGCTGGCGCTTGCGGGTTCTGGAGGCTGAAGCGAACCTGTTCCTCTCCAATAGCATCCGATACCTGCGCTGTCTTCCCAAAGAAGTCAAAGTCCTTGCCGACAGGGGCAGTCTCCAAGTCGCCAAAGGTGTCTTGGTTGAAGGCATCTTGATCCTCGTCGAGCTGGTCTCCTAGACCATCGTAGGTATCTTCGAAGTTAAGCCTACATTATACGAAAAAGCGGGAATATCAGTAAGGAGCTCCGGCTGGTTGTCAAAACATAGCAATTGAGGGGTGCTTACACATCGTCGTCGCCATGCTGCGCCGCTGCTTGAGCGCGGGCAACCTCAGCAAAAGGATCGGGCGTGTCAAAAATACCCCTTTGTCCGCCCTGGGCAGCTCGGTCCCTAGGGAGGGTTGTGTCGAAGCCGAAAAACGACATGTTCGACGATGAGGTGGACGGGGACGGGGAGTGGTGGAGGAGTCGGGGAGATTTAGCACTTCGTTAATTGTGGTGCGGGATGAAGTCAGTCACGATCTTGCGGCCTGAGGCATGAACTAGCTGTTGTTATATGTTCGTCTTGTGGACATTCGAGGATGCGATTCTGCTTGACAATACAGCTGAACTTTTGATGAGGAGTAGTCTCATTCTGAAACTGTATCCATTTTACGCAGAATCGCGAAATCTGTCAAAAGTTGCGTTTGTTCGATTGCCATATAAGGACTTGATACCTCAGGCACCAATATCTTCACTATGGCACTGTTCTGCTATTTAAGCTTCAGCAACTTTTCTATACTGTTACAGAGCTAGCTGAAACTTAGAATCCATTATCTTTAATCTGATTTAAGCTCTTGTTTTATATACTTTTGTGCTCCGTGCACAATTGGACTATGATTGACTTGTATATATACGGCCCCGCCAATAAGATGGCCGGAGCTGCGCAGTTTCCCGACGTCTTTCAAGAATCGTCATCGGTTCCTCTTCTGCAAGCCTAGCAACAGGCAATTGCCTTGTATTAAACGCATATATTTGTGAAGGGGGCATTTCTTGACCCTTTTGTTCACGCCATAAATAAACTCCTTGAGAAGCCACCGCTTCGTCGCCGCTTTTCGCAACCGGATTTTCGTTCGATTGAAGGTCTCTCGCAATAGCACCTTTGTTCTTCTGAAGATCTGGGTCGAATTTAGAGACGGCTACGAATTCATTCGAAATTGGGACCGCGTTGGTCACCAAGAAACATTACACGAAACGAGCGGCAGTCTCCGTGCTTTCGGAGGACGCCCGCTACAATGCCGCCTGTACAGGGGAGGTATGCGCGGTATCTGCTATTCGCGCTCTTGGTTAGTCTGTCTCTATATTCTCAATGAAGCTTGACTAACTAGCTTCTTCTGCATAGGGGTCATTACTGTATTTCCTCTCCAGACGCTCGCTTCCTATCCCCGACAATTCCGGAATAAGCCAGGGCTCTGCCTTCAAACCGTCGACGCATTCTCCATCTTCTGAGGGAACTGCATCACCAGAAGGACCGTTCGGATACTCGCTCAATTCGCACTCGAGTAGCGACGTAGTGAGATTTGCTGCGGGTCATCCTGGCGGCCGTGCAAATGCGACGTTTGTGACTCTGGCAAGAAACTCAGACGTATGGGAAATTGCGCAAGCTATTCGCCAGGTTGAGGACCGTTTTAATCGCCACTTTCACTATGACTGGGTCTTTCTCAATGACCAGCCTTTTGATGACAATTTCAAGCGCATCACTACGTCGCTGATGTCCGGAAATGCTCACTTTGGCGAGATTCCGCCGGAACATTGGTCCTACCCGGATTGGATCGATCAAGATAAGGCGAGGCAGGTACGCGAAGACATGCGTGATCAAAAGATCATATACGGCCATTCGGAGAGTTATCGACACATGTGCCGCTATGAGTCTGGGTTCTTCTTCCGCCATCCTCTGTTGCAGGACTACGAGTTTTACTGGCGGGTAGAGCCCGGCGTAGAGCTATTCTGCGATATTCCCTATGATCCTTTCCTTTACATGAAAGAGCATGACAAGAAGTATAGTTTTGTGATCAGCCTGTATGAATATGAAGGTACTATCCCAACGCTCTGGGACTCTGTGAAGCAGTTTATGGGTGATCACCCTGAGCATATCGCGGAAGGCAACTCTCTGCAATTCTTGAGTGATGATAAAGGCAAGACATACAACAAGTGCCATTTTGTAAGTGTCCGTGCCCTGCTTATAGGTTCAATTGCTAATATAGATAGTGGTCCAATTTTGAGATCGGAAGCCTGGATTGGCTGAGATCCAAGGAGTACCTTGACTACTTCGATGCCTTAGACAAAGCAGGAGGCTTCTACTACGAAAGATGGGGCGACGCCCCAATTCATTCAATTGCCGCCGGGCTGCTTCTCAAAAAGGAGCAGCTGCAGTTCTGGGATGAGATCGCGTACTACCACATTCCATTCACCCACTGCCCCCGAGATGAGCAACTGCGTATGGACCTTCGATGTAGCTGCGACCCCTCTGGCAATTTTGATTGGAAGGGTTTTTCATGTGAGTTCCCTCAGTCGATAGCCGGTGGTTAATCATACTTATACTGCCTAGGTCTCTCGCGGTACTACAAAACCAACGAGATCGCTTTGCCTCCAGGAGTTGACGAGTACAGCTGGCTGGCGGTGCTAGGAATCATAGCACTATTAGCAACCATTGTCGGGATAGTATTGATTGCCATCGACGCCCGGGCTCGGCGCCATGTGCTTCGAGAAGGACAGCAATTGTACCTGCAGAGTCAGAGCCTCTATGAACGATATCAAAAGGAGAAGCTCGAATGGGAGAGAGAGAGGCTAGCGGCTCGAGCTTGATCATCCGCCTCAACTTCATGAATCGATAAATTCTATAATCATACGATGCATATCAGATCGGAGTCGGGAACTTGCTTGCCTTTTATTACAACTGCATGGCGTCTGCGCGGTGGTTGGTGTTAATGGACATTCGGATTCAGTAGCTAGATTACTTGACTTATCACAGATGTATATATAGCATGGGTTATACAATATTTAACGCAAATACTCTCTGATACAGCCGAAATATTGAAGTGATATTTATACAAATGCGACTTGATCCCAGATATAATACAACAACGCCTAGTGAGAAGCACGAGGTTTTCCCTTATACCAAGTGTTCATGATTGCATCTACGAATCACTCTTGGGCTTCTTGGTACCATACTTGGACCGACTAGACACGCGGCTGGCAACACCACCCTGTATAATGTCAGTTGTTGGCCAAAAGACCCGACAAGACAAATGGCAAAAACATACCAAATCCATAGCTCCTCTCACCAAGTGATACTTCACACCAGGGCAATCCGGCGCTCTGCCACCACGGACAAGAACAACACTGTGCTGCTGGACATTGTGGCCTTTGCAACATAGTCGTTAGCATACCAAAGCAACTCGCCGATTCCCCAGGCTTGACAAAACATACCTTCACCAGGAATATAAGCCGTCACAACCTTCCCACTACTCAACCTAATCCTAGCAGTCTTCCGTTCGCCAGAGTTCGGCTTCTTCGGCTTCGTGATACCCGTCTTCATGCACACGCCCTTCATATGTTTCCGGCCGATGAGCGCCGGAGATCGGGAGCGGCGCGCGGCCTGCGGTTTACGGCATCCTTTACGGACTTGGTTGTATGTCGCTTGGCGGAAGGGTGATGAGGAGAAATGGCGAGTCAAGGAGGGCGAGCCGAAGGCTTGGGCCGCGGTGGGTGTGCGGAGGATAGGTGTGAAGCGGCGGACGGGAGTGTTGGGTTTGACGGCTGCGCTGGCGAGCGATGGACGCTGAATGAGTGTTCTCAGGGTGCGGAGCACGAGTGGTGAGAATACGGAAGGCATTGCGGCTGTTCGGATGTATCTGGGGTAGATTGTTCTGCGGAGATTCGAGTGCTGCGACGCAGTTGTTGGTGCTGGATAATTTCCCGGATCACGTGATTAAAAGTAATTGCGGACTTAGTCCATATGGGCGGCTGTAGGAGCTGGCCGCGCCAGTCGGAGCTGCCTTGCTGACTGGCCTCCGAGCTGGATACGTCTTCGACAGCTTCACATCAACCTACTCTTCACATCTTCCTTTGAATCCTAGTTCTTGAAAATTGTGAACCTACTAGGGTCCGCTTATCTTATTTCTTGATAACCGACATTAGTGACAAGCACAAAACCACTCACAATGGTTGGTCCAACACCCATTCTCTTCAAGCCATCATACCACCAGACCGCAATACCCAGCCCATCTGTCTGAACATCACTAACACCACTTTAACAGTCTCTCCGCATCGCCCCCTCCTCCACCCACCCAACCCAAACCAGCAACACCTCCACCCATCACCGCCCAAACACGCATACCTCAAAAGGCGCCCCCGCCGCCCCCGGTATCCCCGACACCCTCCGCGACAACATCACGCTGCAAGCTCCCCGCGGCGCACCCTCAACCCAACCCGCCACAGCAACATCGACACATCCGCTTGAAGCCCGTCTCCTGGCCTGGCGCCAGACGCAGGATGCGTTGAAGATGGAGGGTCTCCGTCGTACATATGGGATTGCGGAACCGGTGAGACGTGGGATGGAGCTGAAGATTGTGCGCGATGGGACGTTTAGGCCTGCTGTGCTTGGTGGTGCTAAGGGCGGGAATGTTCACGAGGATATCTTGGTTCTCGGGGGGAGAGATACGGAAGTTGGTTGGGAGGATGTTTTCCAGGGTTCGTTGCTCTTGTTCTTTCTGACGAGCGTTTGCATACTGACGTGATATTTTGTAGGAGACGAGTTCAAGGAGCCACCTACTTTCCACGACGAGATGGAGAAGCGATTGCGAATGGATTAGATTTGGTGGTTCCCGGTGTTTTGAACTGTTGGCTCTTCCGATGGTTCAATGCCCTACGCATCTTTCAAATGTTATGATAAATCAGCTCAATACATCATGAGACTCGGAAGATAATTTTATGAGCTCCTGTGCAGATCTACTCAACCGTAGGACGCTCCCTTATGGGCTAAAAATTGGCCGGAAACTGAGCCTGGTCGGCGCTCATGATAGTCTATTTGTGCAGCCACCTGGGACTAACCTCAGTTTAAAGCAAGAGCACCTTCATAACGGAGAGCTGCAAAGGCATTGCTCGGGTGGAACCGAGCATAAATTGGATTTCTGTGACCAGACTCCTAATAAGCAACGCAACATACACTAATGCCATTACCCACTAACAGAGATCGGAGCAAAATAAAAGGCACAGTAAAGGATAGGCAAAAGGTGAAAGACAAAATTTGAGTAAAGAGAACCTGCTTAATATTGCCTTCATCTTGAATCAGACACTAGATGTAATATAACGCCAATCCAAGAAAAAAAGAAAGAAAAAGAAAAAGGAGAGAATAGAAGCAGAAAGGCTTGCTGGGAAATGGGGTATATAGGACAGTAGAGGATGTAGGCAGTATACCTAGGACGTTTTGAATGGCTCAAATCCAGTCAAGCCAGTCCTAGGCGATGCCTATAGTAGGACGTGCGAGACCGACTCGCAGGAAAATGGAAGGCAAATCGCTGCAAAGGAGGGTCAAAAGCCATAGCGCCATCCCAGGTTCAATGGTTACGCAGTTGATATGATGCCTCGCATCAGGACCTCAACTCAACAACCAAGTCGGCGCCGATAAGCAGGACGAGTTTCAGGTATCAGGAATCGGAGGGGTTAAATGGATGTGGCATAGTAAGACCGCAGACGGTTTGAGCTGCTGGTTCTCTGCATAGGACACCGGCAATTGGGCGAAATGGTCCAAGATATCATTGACATCAATCCCGGCGGGCAATTGCAGGGCGCAATGTATGATAAGTATGTGCTTCAATGTTGAGTCATCATTGGATAACGCAGCGACAGCGAGGGCTCCGTTCGCTGGCTTCTCGGTCGCGAGTGTAGTGGGTTTTACCACCCTTGGCATCCTCCTCATCGACAATCTCCTGGGGTTTAACGGTCATATGCACCACATTAGGAGCGTCGCGACTGAACTTGGCATCTGAATTTACGATTAGCATCATATAATAATAGTGTGACGGGATAATGCCGGACAACGCTTACCTGAAAGAGGAGATTTATCGTCAAGCAGCTTTCCGAAAGTAATGAGGCGAATGGAACTAGGGGATGATGGACGAGGCTCCCAGTCTGTAATGCATCAGCTGTTGACCTCAATATCTCTCGCGAGTCCACTCATACCTTCCTGCCATGCCCTCCAGATCAACTCCTTCAAAGTGTAGACACTCATAGCAAACGGGTCATAGTTATCCACGCTAATGTCCCGTTTCCGTAAATAATTCCCATCAATCTTGAAGGGGTGTCGCGTGCCCGTTATTAAGAGGAGAACGATTGTCAAGGATGGGCCGGAGTCTTCCGGCTCTTTGACTGATGCATCAGAGGACGGCTCAGGTACTGGCGTCGCTACCTTTGGCTCTTCGACCTCTGGTGACACGGGAGTTAGGCTGGTTCCCTCTGTAGTGCCCTTCTGTGAGGGAGCGGGGGCGGCGTTGTCTGAGTTGTCTGCGGTGCTTGTATTCAAGGGATCAATCGATGTGTTCTCTTGAGCGCCGCTTGCGAGCGGAGAAGAGTTCGGCGCAGAATCGCTGACATCGGCCGTTGTGCTCGATACAGGTTGTGAAGACGCAGGAGCAGTAGGTATCGACTCTCCTGTGTTTGAGGCAGGGTCTGGACCGTCTGACGGCGCGTGATCTGTTGAAGCCATGGCTTGGGCTGTTTCGTCGAACGAGGATTTACAACTGGAATCGGGGGTGGCCAACTGGCGCGGAAATGGTAAGGAGAGGCGTTGCAAGGTAGCCAAGGCTCCGACGACGACGATTTGGAGACAGGAGGTGGTGTCAAGGTAACAGGGAAGCCGGTGGACAGATGAAACAGCGATCGGGACCTGAGGCAGACGACACCAATGGGCCGACTAGATGAGGCAAAAAAGACCCAGACCCGGAAGCTGATTAGATGGAGGATGACCGGAGGATGATTCTCTAGGCCATGCGATCGGGCGGAAAAGGTGAATGAAGAGATGAGGTGAAGAGGTCTGAGTCTGAGTCTAGGACGGACTAGACAGATGGAGCGAGCCCAAAAGGAGGAGTCGGGGAGTGGAGCTCAGCAATAGTCCCGTTGGCCACCCAGTTCCTCTCTCCGTACTTTTACAACACGACTGAAAATGGCTGCAGAATTATAGAAATTCTTTGGCAAGAGATTCTTCATTATCGAGGCTATTCTCTACCTCGTATGCTACCGCGATAGCTGTCATACCGACTGCGAGTGGCGACATCTGAATGGTCACCCGCATGCAGCCCTGGAGTACCTCCTGCATCCATAAAGGGCGTGCTCTGGACTTGAGCTACGAAGACCGAGATACATACGGAGTATAGCTGAAGTCTCAGTTGATGACTGCTTTGACTGATAAATTCAGTATTTCTCATCGTCAAGCTTATTGTGCAGTCAATGTATGGAATCTTGTAGGTAGGCCGTCTTGAGCCTTATACTGTCTGCCATTGTGCCGAGTGATTTCTAGATATGTTACTGCCATCAAGACTCGGGAGAGGGGACCGTCTTTTAATGGCAATTGACGACTTTAGCCGTCGGGATCAACATCGATTGCCGCAAGCTCAAGTCGAGCAAGATTAACACCATTAAGCAAGCAGCTAGAACTACGCTCAGGGTAATAGGGCTGCCTCGCTCATTGAGTCGAGAGTCTCATTGTCTAAGGCGATTACTCGGCTTTCTGATATCCTCCGAAGCTGCTCCATACTGTATACTCAACCTTTGGCCAGCGTCAATGGTCCGACAAAATGAGCAACCATACAGTACCAACAGGGTACCTTGACAAACCTGACCGTTGGAAACCTCTGGTGATCATGCTCGATTGAACACTGCCCTTTTCCTGTGGAGTCTCGAAGGGTCAAGCTGTGTCGGTTGCCCGAGCCTCGTTTCAGCCTCGTTGAGGTTAATACTAGCCTCACTCATTCTCGCACCCAAGGTCTAGCAAGAGTGGACCGAATTTGTCTGTATGAGCGAGAAGAGAGTATCTTCAGTCGCTAACGTACAGCGAAGGCAGAATTGATAGATCTCCTCGTGCTCACAGATGCCAAGGTCAACTTGCATGTTATGCATGAATAGCGCATTTCGCACGTTGGGGCTGACCTGAAAGTGCCTGAGCACAAGTCTCGTTTGGCCAAGCGTCTATGGCCTTGCCAGCAGCAAACATCAATGCGTATCTATCGCAGTACAGCCAGCCGTGTTCTCCACAGACCTTAGAGAGGGAGACGCAGCAATAATGCAGGATTCCGCTGTGTCAGGCAAGATATGCGATTATCATCTGCTGCCGTGACTCGAATTTCCCGATAGTATCTGCACCAGCTGCATCAGCGGCTAAGGGGTAAACATGCAGAACAGGGAAAGCCCTCGATGTCGGAATAGAAACCCGCTCGTTGAGGTCTATAATAAGGCATTGACGTCAGGATGTGGTGGAGAGTCGCCTGAGGCCATCGTGACATCTCTAGGTGATTACTAAAGAAAGCTAGCGTGGGCAGCCCTGCGATCACCAGAAATTCCCCATCTGGTTAATTTGTCCGCCGGATTCCAACCAACCACGGTTGTATGGCCCTCAATGATGGGCATTCGTGCAATCGCAGCAACGGCGCCGGCACGTGCGTTGGCTTAGGCCTATCAGACGACAATTCGCAAGCTTGGGATGGATTTATCATTTCTGGTGTATTGGTTCACTTGGGCGGGCCCCTGGTCCTCCAGCAACAGGGCGAATGATGACGAACACTGCTCCAACGAGCTCCCAAGCCTCTAATTCTGCGCCGAGAAGGTCGCGACCTCTGGAATTGACTGCCCTATCGGCTGGGGTTCCCGCCATCCAACGTTCCTTTTGATTTCGGCTTGAATATTGAGCAGAGGCTATATTTCTTTTCGCTTGGTTGTTGGCTCTCGTCGACTGCCCGTGGATGCGCGCCTGAGATACTCACAGCTACTACTGCATCCGATACTCCAGAGCATAGACTTGGTGACCTGAGATATAGGCCTGCTGCACAGCGCTGGGCCCGGCTATGTCGAGATAGCGCTAAAACCAAAGCCAATTTTTCTCCCACGCCCGCAATTCTCTGCGCCCACGCGATCGTTCCTCATTGCCGCCATTCAGAGATTGATTAATAAAATCTACCGGGCTTCCCCAGTTCGATCCTTCAATACTAACATGCTCATCTCGGGTCCTTCGTCGCAGGATGAAATTTGCCAAGTCAGTGATCCCCGTGCCCCCTAACTAATAGTATCGGATTCACAGTGGCTGATCTTCCCGACGTTGATAGAGAGTTGGAGCATGAGCTTGTTCCAGAGTGGCGGGCCAAATACCTAGACTACAAGGTAAGTTTGCTTTTTCTTCCCCTTATTTTGCTGCTCGCATACTGATTCTGACCTTCGTTTCTAGCTTGGCAAGAAGAAGGTCAAGGCAATATCACGCGCTATCCAGAAAGCTAATCGCACACCTAACCATCCTTCTATACGACGTTTACCATCTGTACAAGGCAATTCATCAGAGACACCAGCTAGTATAAACCGCACCTCGTCAATCCGACGGGCAGAAAAACGACACGAAGGAGCCGACACAGAGCAGGATCTTGCGAGTCCTAGTTTGACCTCGAGGTCAACTCCCGGTCAGCGCCATGAGCGACAGCCCTTGCGAGTTCCAGGATCCCGGTTCTCTTCTGTGGTTGGGAGCTATGGAAGCATTCTTGCATCACCACCGCAGCACGGACCATCTGATGCAGTTTCCCTCGAGCTACCTGACCCGGCAATAGAGGTTGACGAGGACTCTCAATACCCGGACCGCTACTTGGAACGCCAAATTTCCCCCAAGACCCCATCACCTGCTGTACCTCAGCATAGCAGTAACAAGCCGAGTACCAGAGACTCAGCACATCTGAGTCCGTCAACGGCACGGCGCAGCGCAGCGAATGGTGAATACAAAAAAAGTCCGGCTTCAGGCTCCTCCAACCGACGAAATTCTGGTCTTCTGAAACGCGTTCTGTCGACAAGCGATTCACCGGAGAAACTTGCAGACAGCGAAGTGCGCTCTGAGTTTGAACGGAAGCAAGATGAATTCTTCTCTTTCCTCGATGGCGAGTTGTCAAAAATCGAATCTTTTTACCAGGTCAAGGAGCGGGAAGCTACTGAACGTCTGAAGGTGCTTCGAGAACAGTTGCATACCATGAGGGACCAGCGGATACACGAAGTCTTAAACGCCAGAAAATACAAAAACCGAGAGAATGAAGGGCAACCGTCCAAGAACACCAATGGATTCAACAGCCGCCGGTTTAAAGAAGCTTTCGCGGGACGCCGGATCGGTAAAAACTCCAAGGCAATGGCGGCGTTGGCTACGCCTGGAGGCCCGCAACCGCAGAGCCCTGACACCATCATTAGACGTCGGGACTTTACGCGCCACCCCCCAGAGCAGCCGCAGAGCCCAAGGTCGGAAGTTCCATATCGATCCGCAAAGAGAAAGCTAAAATACGCTCTGCAAGAGTTCTATCGGGGCGTAGAGCTTCTCAAATCCTATGCATACCTCAACAGGACTGCCTTTCGCAAGATCAACAAGAAGTATGACAAGGTTGTTGATACGCGCCCGTCGATGAGATACATGTCAGAAAAAGTTAACAAAGCATGGTTTGTGCAAAGTGAGGTGACAGAGAGCCTGTTGGCTACGGCGGAGGACCTATATGCTCGCTATTTTGAGGGCGGCAAGCGGAAGATTGCTGCCCAGAAGCTGCGCCGTACAATAAAAAAGCCTGGCGATTACTCGCCGAACACTTTCCGATGTGGCCTGCTCGGGATGGCTGGGGTGTTGTTCGCCATTCAGGGTCTTGTTTATGCAGGGCATCACCTTCATGATGATGACCCAACGATACGTACTCAAACAAGCTATTTACTACAGGTTTGTTCCAGGCTCTTGTCCGCGTTGCCGCTGCTTACAATGAGCAGATTTATGGAGGATATTTCCTCGTTGTTTTCCATTTCTTGCTATTTTGTTTAGACTGTTTGGTCTGGAACAGGACCAAGATAAACTATGTTTTCATCTTTGAATACGATACTAGACATGCTCTGGACTGGCGCCAGCTGACTGAGGTATGTCACTTCCCAATACTGCTTGCTCACTGATATTGACTCCGTTAGCTTCCTTGCTTCTTTTTATTCATTTTAGGCCTCTTCATGTGGCTCAATTTCCTATCGATCAATGCCATGTACGAGTACTGGCCTGTCGTACTAGTAGGATTGACTGTACTTATTTTATTCCTCCCCGCGCGCGTTTTATACCATCGGAGCCGAAAATGGTGGGCATATTCTAATGTGAGTCAAGCTTCTATCCCTGTATTCAATGCTGACTGTATCAGTGGCGCCTTCTTCTGGCGGGTCTATATCCTGTTGAATTTCGTGATTTCTTCCTGGGGGATATGTACTGTTCCCAGACCTATGCAATGGGTGTGAGTATACAAGCCCTATCACTCAAAGTCAATGCATTAACTCTGCTAGAATATATCATTATTCTTCTGTCTTTATGCGAAGCACTGGGGCAGTCCTGCGCAATGCAACTCGTCGCACTCCAGGCTGCTGGGATTCTTCACCACACTCCCATCTATCCTGAGAGCTTTTCAGTGTATCCGCCGTTATGTGGACACGAGGAACGTGTTTCCCCATCTTCTGAACTTCGGCAAATATATGTTCGGAGTACTCTATTACGCCACGCTGAGTATGTACCGTATTGACAGAGTGACTCGCTTTCAAGCCCCTTTCATCACATTTGCCCTTCTAAACGCGGTCTATACTTCCGTATGGGATCTCGCAATGGACTGGAGTTTAGGCAATATCTACGCCAAACATCCTCTGCTGCGTGAAGTACTAGCTTTTAGAAGAGTCTGGGTTTATTATTTAGCCATGGTTCTCGATGTCGTGGTTCGGTTCAACTGGATCTTCTACGCCATCTTTGCGCACGATATCCAGCATTCCGCAGTGCTCAGCTTCGTGGTGTCTTTCTCCGAGATCTGCCGTCGAGGCATGTGGACAATTTTCCGTGTTGAGAATGAGCACTGCACAAACGTCCTGCTGTTCCGTGCCTCTAGGGACGTTCCCCTGCCTTATGCTGTGGGTTCGGTAGATGGTCAAGCTCAACCGGAGCCATCCGAAGCGCCTCAACTCCACGATGTGCGACCTTCCATTCCGACTTCGCCGGGAGCTGGTGATGTCGAACAAGCCACGCCGCCAACCCCTGGAGCTTCATTGCGTCCTCGCGCTCTTTCTCGTGTCGGAACATTGCTGGCTTCCGCTCACGCTCAAGACTTCCAGCGCAAGCGTCGGCCCGACGAAATGAACGGGGCTACTGCCGCACACGGTACGCCTGAGAGTGGTGAGGATACAAGTGATGAGGAAGATTCTGGTGATACTCAGCCGTACAGGGATGAAGATGCGATTGAGGAGGCTCAATCGGAAGACACTCAATAAGCTGAAGGGACTCTTTGCATGGGGCAACAACTTTGCATGCCTTATAGATATGTTCTTGCACATAATTTGATCATGGTTCATTCTAGCTATACATCAGCTCATTTTAATTGAAGGCCGTTGGCCTTGATTCAATCAGCACACTAGTAACAACGCTCGAGCTTGTCAGCGCTGATCTACTGTAGATTCAAATTTCAAAGCTGCTGTATAGTATACCAGACGCATCATGTGATTTTAGTATCACATGACATGAAACGTCACATGTTATCATTGCTCTAACATCGCCTCCTCAATAAAACCATAAGCCTCATTCAAGTCAGATCACTCAACTTCGCCGTTCGCCTCCCGTCGAGATAACTATCAGTATGGCGTCAAACGCCAGGTACGAGCGAGCTCCTCAACGAGACTCCTTTGACGATCAGGACTACACCCAAGCCCCGCCTTCTTATCAGGCTACTGCGGAGCCCCAACCGCGCAGTGAGGATGACAACGTTCCCGATGACTTCAAGGTAAGTTTCGATCTATGGCCAAACGACTTCTGAGATACTGACAAGCTGTAGTTTGGCGGCACTGTCGCGGAGGGCACCCTGCCCGTCCGAATGCAGTTCATCCGCAAGGTCTATGCCATCCTGTGAGTATACACTCGCCGCAACGTCCTGCAAGCCTATTAACGAGCTTCTCAAACAGTACCGTACAGCTTCTCCTTACCACGGCTTTGAGTAGTATCTCATTCTTCAATGAAAGCTATCGCACCTGGATTCGGAGCAACACCTGGCTCATGATGGTGTCGGTCTTCGGCGCGCTCGGTTTCCTCCTGCTCACGTTCTGGAAGCGCAAGAGCTATCCTACAAACCTCGCATTCCTCTCCGGATTCACGATCCTCGAAGCCTACTCCATCAGCGTAGTCGTATCATACTACAGAACGCAGATTGTGCTGCAAGCTCTCATTTTGACTTTGGGCTTGTTTGTCGGCCTTACGCTCTTCGCCTGCCAGACAAAGTACGACTTTACGAACTGGATGCCGTATCTTTTTGGTGCACTCTGGTTCTTGATATTGTTTGGATTTGTGACTGTCTTTGTCCCGTACAACAGCACCATGGAGCTTATTTACGGTGGTTTGGCTGCTTTGATCTTCTCCGGCTATATTCTGGTTGATACCCAGCTTATCATGCGCCACTACCATGTCGAGGAGGAGATTGCCGCTTCGATTTCGCTCTACCTTGATATCCTCAACTTGTTCTTGGCTATTTTGCGGATCTTGAACAACCAGAACAACAACTAGATTGGGATCACCACAGGTTGAGAAACCACGGTCTTCGAGATATACTTAGGCTGTTTCATTTTAGTCACGCTGTGCTTGCTTTTCTAGGCGACTGACTTCTCTCATACTTCTGGTCCTTGTTATATAATTCGAGCTGCGTTTAAGCTACAAATATTTTCCTGTTTTAAAGTTATCATCATTCATTCGACTTATCATTCTCAATGCCTAAAGGAGTGTACCGAGCTTCATGGTTATCAATGCTGTCACCACTACAATTGTTGCATATACTTATCGAGTATACGGAGTAACACCGAGGCACAACCCGGCCGAGATGCATCTTCTGCATACCCGCTGATCAGTGATATGCCTACAGCTAAATGTCGTTATCACTGATGCCTGCGTGGGTCAGATCATCTGCACGAAGACGCAACCCTATCCATACTCTTATTCACGCGCATATCACCAACTAGGAAATTTACGCGACTCCTCCCCGAGAGCCAGAAGTATAGGTGGAGTTGCGCCTCGTCCTCGGGCACATGGAATCCATTTTTAGGTGTTCACAGCGCACTGTTTGGATGATGCCATTCATATCTGGGCCCGGCGAAATTCCGGTACATCCCCTCACCTTGACACTAGTCCTGGAGTCCATAATCCTGTCCCACTCTTTATACCCACCCCGTCTCTTGCTTACCCCGCGATTGTCCCCTCTTGAGTTTTGACACTTGGACACGGCCTGGCTCTGCCATCTGGGAATTCAGAAATTGGACCCCCACCCGGCTGCCGAGTCTGGGTCAATGACTCGAGACGATGCACGCATGTTTGCTGAGGGGCCTGGGTCCGGTTGAGTCTGCGGTTCAGAGGTTCTCGGTCCGGATGGGGGGTTGTTGATCACCTGCACTGAACTATAAATGCTGCGTGAGAGCCGTGGAATGGCAATGTGTATACACCTGAGGCCATTCCCAACATTCTTTATACGGTGTACGGTACAACACAGCGCGCTGTCTCAGTAACAATGTCTTTCTCTGTACAAGGCAAGACGGCCATCGTGACTGGCGCGGGCTCTGGTTTGGCTACCTAATGCTTTCCATACAAACCCAGTATGCTAAGTTATAATGTAGGCATTAACTTGAGCTTTGCGCAGCAGCTTCTCGAGAACGAATGTAACGTTCTCATTGCCGACTTGGGTCTAAGGCCTGAGGCCCAGACTCTAGTTGATCAGTATGCGGCGAAAACGCCTCGAGCTATCTTCCAGAAGACAGACGTTACTGTCTGGACGCAGCTAGAGAAGATGTTTGAGGTTGCGGAGAAGGAGTTTGGCGAGATTGATATCGTTTGCCCCGGAGCAGGTGTTTTTGAGCCGGTACGTCGTTTCCAACCCTCTACAATGCCTACAATGACTTACTTCATCAGCACTGGAGTAACTTCTGGCGACCCCCCGGCAGCGCACCCAGTCGCGACGACCGAGACAAGGACCACTACGCCCTGATAGACATCAACCTGACACATCCAATCCGCGCAACGCAGCTCGCCATCTCCCACTTCCTGAAGAGCGGAACAAACAGCACCCGCCGCAAGGCCATCGTGCACATTTCCAGCATAGCAGGCCAGAACCCCGTTCTCGCAGCCCCGATCTACGCCGCCACGAAGCACGGCGTCAGCGGCTTCGTGCGCTCGCTCGCAGCCCTCGACGAGCGATGCGGTATCCGCGTCACGGCCGTTGCACCCGGCGTGATCAAGACGCCGCTATGGACGGACCACCCTGAGAAAATCAAGATGGTGGATGATGGAGTGGACGAGTGGGTGACGCCCGATGAGGTCGCGACGGTGATGCTCGCGCTTGTGCAACAGGATCGTGTAACCGAGGTGATTGGCGACGCGGTTGGCGATGCGGCAAGGGGTCAGATCGTTTATCCGATTGAAGGAGGGACTGTGTTGGAGGTTTCGAAGACGGTCAGGACTGTCTCGCCGTATCATGACCCTGGGCCGGGGTCGAGGCCGGGGAACACCGTGTCGACGGCGACAAAGGTGCACGAGGAGGTCTGGGAGCTGTTGGGTCAGAAGGGATGGGGGGTTTAATTAGCGATCCATTATGATTCATTAGAATATACGGAGTAATTTATCTTCATGAGTTTGTTTCTTGTAAAGATAGGAGGCTTGGAGGCTTGGAGGCTTGGTAGCCAAGAGAGAGCGGAGTTGGTGAGATGAAGGGACCGGATTCCTTGACTAATTCGAGATAAAAATGGCGGCAACCTTGAGTAAGAATAATGCAACCTCTCCTTACCTCTCGCCATCTTCCTTTTCTCTGTCTCTTCTTTAGTTTCTTTTCAGCTCTTTGCTCGTCGTATGGGCGGTATGTCGGCCACCCCTGCCGCTATTCTCGGTTGATTGCTTTATCGCTCGTTCTTCACATCCTTATCAGTCCGGTCGCATCTCATTTCCGTAACCGCCACCGCTACATCCAACATGATGGACGATGAAGCTGCCGTCGGCCCTGGGCCCTCTGATGGCTATCGGTCGAACTCTAGAAGGTATACTGAGAACGATGTCTCTAGATAGTATGATGCTTACAAGACTAGGCGCGGCCGAGGCAAGCAGAATCCGGGGATGCAGGGTCAAGCCAGTTGGATCAGCTGTGTGATCAACCTGGTCAATACAAGTAGGTATACATTCTGTGTCTGTGAAATCAGTCTGACTCTTTAGTCGTCGGTGCCGGTGTCCTGGCCATGCCCCTCGCCATCTCGCATATGGGAATCGTCCTCGGTGTATTCGTGATATTATGGTCTGGAATGACGGCTGGGTTCGGTCTATACTTGCAATCTCGATGCGCGCAGTATCTCGACAGAGGAAGCGCTTCGTTTTTCGCTCTGTCACAAATCACATACCCCAACGCCGCCGTTATCTTCGATGCCGCGATCGCAGTCAAGTGTTTCGGTGTCGGGGTCAGCTACCTTATCATTATCGGAGATCTGATGCCGGGCGTAGTCCAGGGCTTTGTTGGAGAGCCGGCATATGACTTTTTGGTGGATCGTCATTTCTGGGTTACGGCTTTCATGCTGATTATTATTCCTCTTTCGTACCTGCGACGGCTAGACTCGCTCAAGTACACCAGCATCGCGGCGTTGGTTTCAATGGCCTATCTGGTGGTTCTGGTGGTTTATCACTTTATTATTGGAGACACAAAGGAAGGCCGTGGCCCTATCCGTGTGATTCACTGGGCTGGGCCTGTTCCGACTCTCAGCAGCTTTCCGGTGATAGTCTTTGCTTTTACGTGCCATCAAAATGTAGGTCTTGGTTGCCCTCCTCGTGAGTTTGACATGCTAATAGGTTAGATGTTTTCTATTCTGAACGAAATCAGCAACAACAGCCACTTCAGGACGACAGCAGTTGTGTTCGCCAGTATCGGCAGCTCGGCTGCAACATACATACTTGTTGCAATCACCGGGTATCTGTCATTCGGCAATAGCGTGGGAGGCAACATCGTGGGCATGTATCCGCCAGGCCTATGGGCTACGGTTGGACGTGCCGCTATCGTCATTCTCGTCATGTTCTCCTATCCCCTCCAATGCCACCCATGCAGGGCATCGGTTGATGCAGTGTTGAAATGGAGGCCGAGACGCTCTACAGGCGGAGATCATGGCTCCCCTCAGCGCAACCCTCTTCTTCCTGGGGGCCCAAGAGGCGCTCGAGCCCCAGAAGCAATGAGCGATCTGCGGTTCTCCGTGATCACGACTTCGATTCTTATTCTGAGTTATATTGTCGCCATGACTGTGTCTTCTCTTGAGGCCGTGCTTGCCTATGTTGGCAGCACTGGAAGCACGAGCATTAGCTTCATTCTTCCTGGAATCTTCTACTACAAGATCTCTGCTCCAGACTCACCAGCCCACCAACGCCTCATAAAGGAGGACGATGAAGCTGACGATGGTTATTTCTCCGGGACCAGCGATGCAGACGATGATATCACATCGCGCGCACTCACAGAGAGTGGTATTCTGCGCCGACACACGCGCTCATGGCGCAGAAACGTTCTCAGAAAGTTGAGTCTGGCGCTCGCCATCTACGGAGTCATTGTCATGGTCACCTGTCTAATCACGAACTCTGTCTTCCTCGCATCCGACTAATTCTCCCAGCCCTCTTATTCATCCGTTCTCTCATCTGTCGATTAGACATGATTCATTTTTCTTATTCTCGTTTCAGCATTGCCTTTCTTTATTCCCTTTCCTTTTCCTAGACGTTTATTTCATTCACTTCATACGGAACATATAGCTAGACTGCATGTTCGGTATACATTGCAATGGCGTTTGGGGCGTCAGTCTATTCTGTGATATGATGTGCACGGCCGTTTGGCGCAGGGTTCATGATAATAGAGTCACTCAATTGGATCTTTTCTGCTTACGAGCTCCTAATTCATTCTCTAAAGTAATAAATAAGCCCCATGTGTCAAACGAAGTGCTTATCTCATGGCGTCTTGCGACCGCTCTAACTATACACCACGGTCATCGGACTGATATAGCCCTGGTGGCCACATACATAAAGTTTACGTGCCAGACAAGGCAGCCTCAAACCTCAACTCATCTTCAAAGGCCGAGTCAAGATGACATCTTGTATTAAACACAGCACACAGCCCTCCGGGCAATTTCAGTTTGCAGTGTCGGCAATCGTAGCCTAGTCCAGTAAGCCTGAGATGATCATCGCAAGGCTTAGCGCCCCGCGAGACTGACAAGCGAGGCCAAGCCACCATTATCGGACGCATATGGTGGTGAGCAGATTAGCCTAGCTATGGGCTTGAGATGTGGTTGGCTGTGTTGTTGCAATTTCCTCCGTACTCACGTTTCGTGGGCTGACTGGCGCCCCGTGGTGGTGGTGCATACTTGGGTTCTCGCAAAGTATATACTTCAGCTGGGCGAGGTCATCAATATATAAAGAAGCTGGAAGCACTTCAACCTTTTGGATCAGGCAAACAGACAAACAAAGTTCCATTCTCTTACACAAATCTTCTATTTCTAAGTCTCTACAACAGTGCACTCCCAGCAGAGTACTACCGCATCGTCATCCTCACCTTTATCTTCATACTATCTTACGAACTCAGCCAATCAACAAAGAAGCCTTGGCCATTGGTGTGCATCAAAATGTGCATCCGCGACTCCAAAAACACCCCCTCAGGCTACAACGCCGCGCCACAAATGCGCCATGACTACAACCCTGCCTACGAGTACAAGGCCAACTACAGCAGCGGGTACTACAAGGCGCCGAAGAAGGGACGCAAGGGGAAAGGGGGAAGATATGGGAATGGATATAGCTATGGGTATCCGGGATATATTGGTGCGGATGCAGGCGGCGGCGGCGGCGGCGGCGGCGGCTGTGATGGGGGAGGAGGCGGAGGAGCTTCAGGGTGTGGAGGAGGCGGTGGTGGTGGAGGAGGAGGGGGTTCTTCGGGGTGTGGAGGGGGTGGTGGTGGATGTTGATCTCAAAGGGAGGAAAGATTAGAAAGAGTATGGGTTATGAGTTATGAGTGATGAGGTTTCGAGGTGGTGGTGTTGGATTTTGATATAGGGTTGTATAGCGTTGTACTATAATATTCCGTTTTCAAACAATAGACTTACTTGACCATGAATCTTTGTCAGGTTGATTGCGCATCATCTCATCAGAGACCCCCCTTGGAATGTCCATCACGTTCTAATTGAATTAAATTTTATCATTATATCAATCATTGGCATTTTATTCGCTTGTTCTGCTCTGCAGATGCGGGGAGATCGGAAGTCTCCCGAATGGAGTAACCGGCCCGACTACCGCATTTGGCTCCCCGCCATCTATGCCGCAAATCCCCAGGTATAAAGTGGCAGCCAGATCAGAAGAACTCAGAAACAATTTCCATTCATTGTTAAAGCATTTAAGTGATAACAAAGATGTCGCTATCGAAGTTTCTCACAAGATCAACCGCCCGGGCGGCCTCTACATCTACGGCTACTTCCGCCTCCCAAGTCACCAAGGCCGCGGGGGATATCTCCAGTGTCTTTCCCAGCTTGAGACCAGACTACAAACCGGAACCCCTGCCTCCTCGCTTCCAGGAGCTGAAGGAGAAACTATTTCGAGAGAATGAGGATGCGCTGAAGAGGAGCTGGGAGAGACTTCTTTCGAGTTTGGAAGACGAGGTGCAGAAGATCAAGGCAAAAGGAAGCGATGTAGGCGTCCCTACCTCCTTGATGAAGCAAAACTGACAGTCTAGATTATCCCTTCTGTGGAGTACTCTGATGTCGTCTCTGGAAATGTATCTCCCGAAAGCCTAGCGGAGATTCGCCATCGAGGCTCTGTCGTCATCAGGAATGTTGTTCCCAAGAAGGAAGCACGAGGATGGAAAGGCAGGATAGAAGACTACGTCGCCGCCAACCAAGCGCAAGTCAAGGCATTTCCTCCCGAATCGCCGGCGGTGTATGAGCTGTACTGGACGCCATCGCAGGCAGAGGCTCGAGCTCATTCCAATGTGCTTGAAACACAGCGATTCCTGCAGCAGCTGTGGCACTCTTCAGACCCTAACACGAAGATTTCCACCCGATATCCCCTTTCATATGCGGACAGGCTGCGCATCCGACAGCCGGGTGACAGCAAGTTCACTTTAGGACCTCACATTGATGGAGGATCTCTGGAACGCTGGGAGGATCCCGAGTACGCAAACGTGTACACCAAGATCCTGCAAGGAAAGTGGGAGGAATACGACCCATGGGATGCAAAGCATCGCGTCACTGCAAATATGGATCTCTACAACGGCGCTGGGGCCTGCTCCATGCTGCGATTCTTCCAAGGCTGGCTGTCCATGTCCAAGACAGCACCAAGGGAAGGTTCATTGCATGTTTGCCCCATGCTAGTGCACAGCACTGCGTACACTATCCTCAGGCCATTCTTCGATGAAAAGACATCGCAGCCAATGATGGACGCTACCTTCCCCGGCTCTGTCCCAGGCGCGTGCCAGGAGTACAACCCCGTCACCCACCCGCATCTCGATTTAGAGACAACGATGGTATCTGTGCCGGAGGTTGAGCCTGGTGACTATGTTGCCTGGCACTGCGACTCACTGCACTCAGTCGATAAGGAGCACCGCGGACAGGGCGACTCGAGCGTTCTCTATATCCCTGCTACCCCGATGTGCGATATGAACGTTGAATACCTGACCAAGCAGCGAAAGGCAGCCCTTGATTATTCCCCACCATGGGACTTTCCCGGGGCTGGAGGTCCGGGTGAAATTGGATTCAAGGGCGCGTTGGACTGGAACTCGCTCAGTGCTGAAGGACAGCGGGCCATGGGCTTGGGAGACCAGCAGTGGGAGATTACTGCCGACATGACTGAGGGAGAGAGGCAGGCCGTTGAAACTGCAAACAAGACATGTTTTAAATAAATCTCGATAGAAATGATAAATAGACAGTGTTGGTGGTTGTTTGTGAGAATGAGTTGTAGGAATCTAAGTACTCCGTAGATGATGCTAAGAAAGCTCGGCGATCTCCAACCAACTTCCGCCGTGACTTCACTTCCAGCTTGACCCAACACCCCTCAATGACCACCCCACGACCGCACTCATAATTATGCGGCTGCAGGCGACGCTGTTCTTGGTCGCCTCGTGCGTCTCATCGACGCTCGCTATCTATCCCGACGAGGTTGGTCATGTTGACTTCCACCACGCGCTGCTAGGTGCTCCGTCGTCCGATTCCACCTTCTTCCACCGACCATCCTCCTCCTCCAACGCCGCTCTCCTCTATACATTGTCCGACAAAAAGCTTCTCGGTGCCGTCAATCCGAAAGATGGTGCTTTATTATGGAGGCAGAACCTCTCTCGCCCCGAATCCGAGCACCAAACTCAAGGTCTACTTCGTGCTTCTGGAGGAACAAACGCGGTTGTCAGCGCATCAGGCGACTATGTTTCTGCTTGGAGCGCTCTAGATGGAAAATTGATCTGGGAGAACTGGTCTCCGAAGATGCCCGTGATCGACCTTGAGCTCCTCGAGCTGGAAGACGCCAGTGCCGCCCCGTCTGTCAGAGACGCAATTGCGCTTTCTGGAGGCCAGGCAGGTTCGGTCAAGAGGCTGGATGGATTGACTGGTGAGATCAAGTGGGAGTACCATGACGAAAGGTTTGTTCCCATGTTTTGCTTAGCACAGGACCAGCTAACAGGTTAGTGGCGATGTCCCTTTCCAGGTGTCCTCATCTTCGACCGCCGTCTTCTACATTTCTCTACAGCCCTCTTTGCTGAAAGGTTACAAGATTCGGGTGACCACGCTCGATCCCCTGTCCGGCCGACAAACTTACCAACAAGTCCTCAACTCCGATAGCGATGTATCTGCACCCGAATCAGTACTTTCCGTTGGTGCCAACACTGCGTTTCCCGTTTTGGCCTGGGCGGATAAGTCGTACAAAACGTTGAAGGTCAATGTCATCGGCACCAAGCAGGTGACGTCGGTTAATATTGAAAACACTAGCGGAGAGGATATCAAGTCTGTCAAGATCCACGCTCCGAATACCCTCAATGCGTTACCGCACTTTCTTGTTCAATACGCAACCGCGTCCGGTTCTTGGGCTGAGGTCTACCACGTCGACCTCACCAAGTCGACAGTGTCAAAAGCCTACAGCTTGCCATTCTTGCAGGGCTGGTCCGTTTTCGCTACAGGGACCAAGGATGCCAATGTTTACTTTACCCGGGTTACCGACTCCGAAACCACTGTTGTGTCATCCGCATCTCACGGTGTTCTCGGTAGATGGACACAGCATCCTCCGTTGGAGCACGCAGTCGGTGCAGTTTCCGAAGTTGCTATGAAAGGCGACTCCGTGGCTGTTCGAGCGGCTGTTACATTGGAGTCTGGAGATTGGCAACTGATTCAGAATGGCGCTGTTTCGTGGACCAGGCCAGAAGCGCTCTCCAATGCATTGGCTGCCACCTGGGCGGATGTTGGCAGTCAGCAGGATCTGGCTCACCAGCTCGAAGTCGAAGGCCACGAGAGCGTTTTCAAAGCGTACACGCACCGTGTGAAACGCCATTTAAAGGATCTTGAAAACCTACCTGACTGGTTGAGAGAGCTCCCTAAGCGCGTTCTCACTAGCCTGCTAGCTGCTGAGGTTTCAAATTTAGATAGCTTTGGCGTCTCAAAGCCTGTCATTGTTGCCACGCAGAACGGTCGCGTTTATGCCCTTGATAGTGGAGACCACGGCAAAGTGTCTTGGAGCGTCAAGGCTGCTGAAACAGATAGCTGGAATGTCAAGTTCATTCGAACTCAGCCTGGGACTGCAACTGTGTACGTGGATGACGGCAGCACTGTTACGTTGAACACTACTACTGGGGATGTCAAGCAGCGCGGCCCTGCCACAGGGAAGGTTCCTTCAGCTGTGCCTGAAGACGAGGCATCAAAGAACGCGTTTACTGTGACGCAGGAAGATGGAAAGATTCTTGGTTGGAATGCGAGAGACTCTAAGACTCCTGTCTGGGTGTTTCAACCTGCCCCAGGCGAGAAAATCATTCGCGCCACTGCCCGCCCATCTCACGACCCTGTCGCCTCAATTGGTAAAGTCCTAGGCAACCGCTCCGTTTTGTACAAGTACTTGACTCCCAATGCAGCTCTTGTCACAGCCGTGGGCGAGGCGTCAGCCACATTCTACATCCTGGACGCGGTTACCGGGCGGATCCTCCACACGAGCACGCACCAAGGAGTTGACACTGCTCAGCCTATCGCCTCCGCCATGTCAGAGAACTGGTTTGCGTACTCCTTTTACGCCGAGAGCGCCGATCCGTCTGAACCTAGAGGCTACCAACTCGTCGTCTCGGAAATGTACGAATCGCCCATCCACAACGACCGTGGTCCGCTGGGCTCTGCAGCCATCTACTCCTCCTTCAATGATCTGCCCATCCCCCACGTCGTGTCTCAGTCTTTCATGATCTCGGAGCCTATCTCCCACATGGCAGTCACCCAGACCCGCCAGGGCATTACCACTCGCCAGCTCCTCGCCACTCTCCCCGAATCCAACGCCATAATAGGCATCCCTCGTCCAGTTCTCGATCCCCGCCGCCCTGTCGGCAGAGACCCCACCCCTCTGGAAGTCGAGGAGGGTCTCATGAAGTATGCCCCTCATCTCGAATTTGACGGAAGGTGGTACCTCACGCACGCCCGCCAGGTGGCGGGCATCAACACGGTGCTTTCATCTCCAACTCTTCTCGAGAGTACGAGTCTGATCTTTGGTTTTGGAAACGATATCTTTGCTACAAGGGCTGCACCAAGTCAGGCCTTTGATATCTTGAGCAAGGGCTTCTCCAAGTTGCAACTGCTCCTGACGATCGTTGCGCTGGCAATTGGTGTTTCGATTCTGGCTCCTATGGTATGTCTATCAGCGTTCTTCACTATCCACCCAATAATGCTAACCTTTTCTTATAGGCTCGCAAGAAGAAGGTTGATATGCTCTGGAAGGCAAGGTAGGGAACTGAAGAGAAATAGAAGCAGCAGACACAAGGCCTGCAATTTGATCTCGGTGTTGTACATTTACGCCCTATTTCCATGAATGATGTATTATTCGATATTAATAAAGATATCTTTCTCTCCTGCCACCCTCGATCAATACTCACAGCCAGTACTTCAGAAAGGCACCTCCTACCCGAGCAGCTATTGAGAGCTCGGCTGCTCCTTCCTTAAAGATTGTCCTAACACATCGCACAAAAGAGGAAGGAGCGATCCGGTCAGCCACCCCATAGATAGGGAAAGGAAGGCACGATACGGTGCAGTGCTGGCTATGTAAGGAAGGTGCAATGGTCATATTCCATTCATCAATCACCGTTGATAATAGGGGAGGGGGCAGGGTCTACATGCTGACACTCTACATAGCTGGTGTTCTAGCCCTACTGCTATTGATATGTAACTGTCCAACCAATGACACTGACATTGAATTGAGCTCTTACAATCTCCTTACAGTCAAATAAAAACCACTGAACAAGTAAATATGATGATGAATTACTCGATATGGACAAGAGAAACCAATATATAGATCAATACCTTGAGACCTAAAGAAAGAACGAAATGATTGCAACACCGTTTTCACATCCACAAATGTGGGAGTGAGGAATGCTTACTTGCTTGCTGGACACGAGAAAGACCAATCTGAAGAAAAGAATAATGAGAGAAGTCCCGGCGCCGGATAATGCTCACAAAGAAGGAAGAGATGAAGCGAGACAGGCTGCTGAGAGAATGAGACAAAAGAACATGACAATGCAAAGAGGGTGATGAGTTCTAAGGAGTCTAAAATGCGAGAAAAAAAGAAAAACAGATGGAGGCAGGAAGTGATATACCACGAGATCATAAGGTTGGAACAAAAAGAGATGAGATCGTTGGGTGAAAGAGTGGGTTATGATGGTAAAGACGGTTTTGGTATCAGTAGTACGTCGCATTGGTGCTGCTGTAATAGCCTTGGCTGTGTGGGCGTTGGTTTGTCTGAAACATGGCCTGGTTTGGCTGGGGAGATTGCGACGGGAACTGACTGAACCAGGACTGGCGTCGGGGCTCCTCAGGTCTGTATGGCTGGTTCAGAGCATCCCAGGTACGGCTTGCGGTGGGCATGTTGTAAAAGTTGTTCGCACCAGTCTGAACACCGTATGAATGCGGAGGGGCTGTGGGGGCCAACTGCTGGGGCTGTTGCCAGTGCTGCTGGCGCTGCGCAATCGCATGCTGCACCATCTGATTTGACATGCCCTCCTTCATCAACTTCTTCTCCTGTTCTCGAGCATCAATCGCTCCGACCAGACCCATCGGGTTGACAGGAGGCGGAGTCTTTTGTTTGTCGGATGCTAGGTTAAAGAATGATGAGCCTGTCATACGAGCCACATGCTCTTGTTCGCGGGCAGAAAGATGAGACGAGACGTCAATCTGGTTCATCATGCTGCTGGCGCCGCGAGATCTAGGACGCGGATAGAGCTCTCGGTTCAAGCCCATTTGGGACGGTGACCTTGCATGTGCTGTCCAATCACCAGAAGCGGGCCGCGGCGTCGGTGTCACTGTAGCGGTAGAGGGGTTTCGCTGATGAACATGGACCGGTGGGCTGGGCGCCGCTCGTTGTTGCACGAATTGTTCTGGTGTTAGACCACCGGGAGTTGCCGGACGTGGAACAGCCATTCCGGGCTGCCACATCATACTCCGCCTATACTCGTCCTGGCCTGGTGATCTGGAACGATTGCGGTCAGCTTGTTGGGCAGGAAGAGACAATCGCTTCTCTGTAGCGTCAGAGCCCCTTCTATGGTCAAATTTTTTGAGCGTGTCCGATGTGCTCGGGCGCCCGGTGGTCGGCAAATACGTCAAAGTCGGCCCAAAGTCCACCGAGGGAATGTCTGGGTTATGCTCTGGCTTGGCTTCCATGGTGTAACATGCGTCGCCAATAACCAGATCCTTCGGCTGCGGTTCCGTTCCAACAGTCTTCTTGATCCCCATTCTAGGTCTAGGTACCGACTTGACAGAGTTCTTGCTGTAGAGTGACTCGTGAGTGCTAGCATAGTCAGGAGACGTAGTAGACAGATCGTCATCGTAGACACTCTCTTCTTCATGAGGTCTTGGCTTCGGTGGAGGAGGGAATGTGGGCCGGTTGACGATACCGACTAGATTCATGGCGTCTTCGTCAACAGTGTGACGGAGGTCGTCAAAGCTTGGCTCACCAACGGAGCTTTGCGGACTGACTACCTGTGTTGGCGTTCCGCCGATGGGCTTCCGCTTGACGGCTTTTTCAGTATCAATGCGAATGCTCTGAGTGCTCAGTCGGTTTGGCTTTGGAGATGGCGTAGCAGAGGATTGCGCGCTGCTGACGCCAAAGCTATGCTGAGGTACTGGTGGACCATGTTCATGTTCTGCTGCTTGGTGGTTGGCATAACCGTCAAGAGTTGAAGCAAGTTGTGGGTCTTCAGAAACTGAATGCAAAGGGATTGGTGCGATAGGACTGTTATTAGTGTAGTCGCTGCTTTCTTGGCTTGCCGATGTAGTTGGCCTATCTGTCAGGTTCAAACCACCAGAAGCAGCGACAAGCTGCGCTAGTGTGGCATCAGACATGCGGACATTTGCCCTGCGCGCGTCCGGAGACATCTGTGGCCGGGTAGGAGGCCTTTCCATGGGATCGCGAGTGAAGGTGGGAGGCAATGCAACGTCATGAGGCTGCTCAGTCGATACGTGTGCTGCGTTCATATAAGGCTCTTGTTCAGCGTACTGGTTTTGGTCTTCATCTGAGCTGCTTCGGCCAGGAGATTCAATAATAGCAGGACTTGCAGTCAAGTCTTGGGCGGAAGATGCTGGAGAGCTTTCGATCATTGCAGCGTTCTGGAACGGTTTAGGCGCAAATCCTGCTGTATCAGACATGCTTCGAGAATGTGGCGCCGGTGTGAAAGGCTCCTCTTTTGGTACCTGCTGCACCACAGCATCTACAGACTGATTGAATGCAGGCATGTGTTCCGGGAAAGGACCCTTGCGCGAGGTCGGATCCGCAGGCACTTGGCTGTACCTGTTGGGGAGACTGGCACGGAAACGA
The DNA here is from genome assembly GCA_018408605.1 of Aspergillus unguis. Lineage (NCBI taxonomy): Eukaryota > Fungi > Ascomycota > Eurotiomycetes > Eurotiales > Aspergillaceae > Aspergillus > Aspergillus unguis. Next base: position 2,462,874 of record JAGUQC010000004.1, read on the forward strand.
GGCCTGTTGGTGGCGAGGCTGCTTGTTCTACTGCTGACATTTGCCATTCGTCGTGCAGTTGCGTCCTTGAGCTGCTTCCGCCACTCCGCCTCACTCCAGTTATGGGACCCGGGAGTTCGCATAACGTTGACAATATCCACTAGTTCAAGATAGTCGTAGCGTTCTTGGTCTGGGAAAGCGAACATGATGCTCTTGACGTGGTTGACAGCAGCAATGAGCCGATTCGGTCGTCCGTACATGTTGAATGTGTCAAAAGTCGGCATCAGGAATCGAAGCATGATCTCAAACCCACTCACGGCCGGATGAACCTCTGGCATTACAAAAACGAATCCTTCTGTCTTTGCCTCCGACTTTGAGTGTAGAATGAAATTGCCCTCGATTTTGATCAACGTTGACTGGTCAATCAACGCCTTCGACTGAGGGTAAATGGCGTAGGCGCAATAGGCGTCGGTGATTGTCGCTATTGGCTTCACCTTCTTCGTCTTCTTTGTTTCGTAGAATTTGATGCTCCCAATTACTAGCCTCGGAGCGCGATCATATGCGGATTTCTTCTTCATGGTCTTCTTTGCCTTCTGAAGCTCTTTCTCGTCTGGCGGCGTAACCACAAACCAGCACCGCCTCCAAGGGGTTCCAGCTCCAAATCTCACTCGAGCCCAATCCTCGTGCTTGAATCGGGTGCGTTCTAAGATTGATCGGATGTTGTTCAGCTGTCGGCCCTTTGCGGCGATGATGGAGCCAGTGTATGCTTCATAGAGGCAGGTATGTTCGTACATCGCTAGGCGAATTGCTGCAGACCATTGTATCAGAGAGTTGTATGAATCGAAGTGGAGGAGATAGCGGTTTTGACCGGCAGACGAGACGCTTAGGACGTTTTGAAGAGACTGCGCGCCGGCTTGGTTTTGAGTAGGGAGATTTTCAATCTGATCCAATGTTATGAATGTCACTAGTCCAAGGTCCCAAACTACTTACCGGTTTGATTGAAGCATCTGCCAGGTTAACGAATGTTGCGGGAATGTCTGTTGCGTCGCCTGCTGCGTCCAGCGCAGCGGCATCCCATAGCGACAGGACCGTGCCGACAAGCTGAGCGTAACACTCGACCCATTGTCGGTCAGCACATGGCCGACCATCTGATCAATCAGTTCGAGCACTTGGCCAAAATGTTAGAAGCAACATACTAGTATCCAAATCATTTAGCTTCAAAAAGTACCCCTCATAGTACAGTTTGCTTGCATGACTGTTCATGTACGAAAAAATGCGCGTCAGTTCGGCAGGAGTGTCCTGCGCGAGCTGCATGAATGGAGGGTTATGCGTAAAGACTGTTGAGCCTGGCCGCGACATGCGACGCTCGGCTTTCGACGGGGAGCCATCGTGCGGAGAAGGCAGTTCCGGCGAGGGCGCTTCGAATCTTGAGGGGTATGCTGAAGTCACTCGTTGCCCTCGGTCCTGGTCGGGGCTCGCTTTACGGGATGATGGTCCAAGGGAGGATAGAAACGATAGCACTAGAAACGCAAGGGGTATCAGTAACACTTGTAAATATAGAGATGATCCAATCACAACTAGCGACTCACCACGAGAGCGACCCATTATGCCAACAGTTCCTCGCACGAGAAGAAGACCAGCTTGCAGCAGACTTCCTTCAAGTAGGAATAGGAAAACGAGCGGACGAGGCGAAAGCGGGAGGGGTTGGCCGGTGATAGATAGTGTTTGGGCTCCGAGACCTCCGTGCGGAGATGGCAACTTTATCAAAAGTCAAGACCCGCCAAGGTTAGGACCGGTTGTTTGGGGCCATGGAGCGGCGGCGAAAACAAAGCGAGTGAATGGACTATAGGGTAGCGAATGACACGGTGGAAAAGTGAAGCTGGACAAGCGGCCAGGTTGAATCGGTCTTGAATCCTGGATGGCGTAAGACCGAGGAGTCGTCAGCGCCTGACCGAATCGGTTGGCACTAGTTAGAAATTCCGCTCTCCCAAATTGCGGAGAAGAGGCGAAATCACAGGTTGAAGGGGTGAAAGAGAAGGAGAGAAGAGGAAGAGAGCGGATGGGCGAGTGACACAGAAGAGAAGAGAAAGCACGAGGTGAGACTGAGACTGAGACTGTTAGACGTGCGCAACGGAGGCAGCGGAGTCGATATGGTGGGTCAAGTATGCACTGCAGAAGTCAGAAGATACGGAGCTCAGTGTTGCTGCCAGCCTCTATGGTGCAGTCTTGTAGAAAGTAGGATTATTGAGGACAGCAAGAATATCTGGAGAATGGACTGCTGCCCTATGCACTGCTTGGGATAAAAATAGTGGCTGCGTCATCAACCGGACACCAGGAACATGAACCAGTTTTTGTCTTCCATTATCCACGAATTTTCTAGCAGAAGGCTGGTAGCCGTGCCCAGTCAGTCCTCCCTCCTCACCGATTAAACTGATGCTTTTTCTTGGGAATCGCCTTGATAGGCTGTTTATCCCCGTCCATGTCGCCCTGATGCCAGATCCATGCATGGTACTCCGTCCAGCCAAGTAACTTACGAGACTCGATGCTTTCCAAATTCTCCTAGATCCAGATCCAGTCCTTACGTACATTTAGGTTATGATTTCGAATATCTGTCCTACTGGGAGTAGAGGGGTACAATAACGGTGAGAGCCGAATATAGTAACACAAGCCTGCATGTCTTAGATTTTCGCTTGCCCTACAACGCCTCTCTCCAGCGACATTCTTCGTTTCTCCACGGGGGCAACACCTCCAAGAGCCAAAACAATTTTGACAAATGTGGCTATGCCAAGCTGGCCTGGCTGTCAGCGCTGGCCACCAGCCAGCTCCGTGTTCAAAGACCGCGCGCACCCGAGTGGTCATTTCGCGGGCTCCATTCTGTATTGGCTTTAGAGCGAATAGTTTGGCCTAAAAAACGACAGCCTAAAAAGCCACGCCCCTAACTCCTGAGTGCCAGTGGAACAACCAGCACTTTATTACCGAGTAATTATGAGCGACTGATCAGTTCAGGCTGAGGCTGTATCAGTATCAATATCATGCAAGACAGCTGTCAGCCTAAACCTGCTCTGACGCGTATCCCAGCAGCGATCTTTTCCTCACCGAGCACAGCGGGCCAGCGGGCAGTCTCACCTCTGCGGTAAGCGGGCCGACTCGACCACTCTGCTGGCTCAGTCCCAGGATTCTCAGGCGAATCGCATTAGCGGACGAACGATGTTGAGCTTATTAGAGTTTGTGCTATTAATGTTCTGCCATTCCGGGATTGTATATACTATACGGAGTACCCCGTAAAGCTCTCTTGGATGGTGAACTGCGGCAGTCTCAGGCACCAAGGCAGGAATTGTTTACTTCCCCACAATATGCTAGCAGCTTGATCTTCCTCGCATTCACGCTAACTTTATTCATCTGATTGAGATCTAATGCTAGATTCAAGCTCGTCGATATGGAGCATGTATATGTAACGCCCGAGGTCGAACTCCCATTGGGGTGTTGGGTCATCACTGTTCAGCCTTTTTGGATGCAATGAGGCATGATGGCGTTCAACTGTCTTACTAGGCAATACTAACAGCATAGGCCCTAGATGCTACTGAGATACAGGCTTACAGATAAAAGGGGGGTATTGAGGTCCAAAAGATGCAAACCTCTAGGATAAACAGTGTATTGATGCAAGATGCAGATGAATTGAGGGTTGATGCTCTATTCTGAATATGTGTAGATAATGGCTAACTGCACTTTCAGGCTTGAGCAGGTGATTTTAACTCACTTATATTACCCTTTTCACCTGCTGCTAAGTGAACAGATTCAACAGCCAGCCTCTGGATATGATGGTGTTCAAGCCTCGGCGTACAAGTTATTAACTCACAATCACTGAACTCACCCTGTCAAATACCCTCACTTCTCAACCAACACACCTGTCCTCATCATGTTTATCTCCCCTCAAGGCAGAAATCCTCATCGCATCGTTTACACCAATCCGTGTGTTATAATCTCATTTCTACGGCCTCATTCCCACCCGTTGCGGCGTCAGACTGAGGCTCAAAGAGGTCTTGAGAGCAACTCGCACCACTGACTCTTGCTGTCCTGGTTTTGTCTTTTTGTTCCTGAAGTCCTTCCTTGATGCTTTGTTGTGTTTCTCTGTACTAAACAATCGTTTGTTTTTGATCATTCATACTGCTCCCTGCAACTAGCTCGCGATGGATGCGTCTGGAAAGGCTCAGGCTCCCGCTGGACCCCTCAAGGAGGGCCCTTCTGGACCTGTTGACATACCGTTCGAAGCCCACGGCGCCTCCTATGCTCTGATTGACAAGAAGGCACCTCAGATTTTGGAGGCTGAGAACGAGAAATTGGACGAGTTGATCGAAAAGTTCACCAAGGGTTTCGACCCTGGCGCTTTTGGCGGCACCATCATCGCTTCTATTCCTATGTTGACCAGAAATCTCTTCCCAGGCTCTTACGCTCATCTCTTGCTTCTCTTGCTGGAATCTTTCGAGATGGTTCAGGCTACTCAACTTAGCTTGGAAGGTTGGCTCGCGGAACACTTTCACGGCAACCCGATTATCCATCCTACCGAGATCAGCATCACCGACGAGACCTTTTTCGGAGCAGAGATTGAGATGCTGACGAAGCTGCTCCAACCTATTCGTGAAGGCACCAGAAATTCGATCTATTGGGTTAACACCAGACGCATGCATCCTACTCGAACTTGCGAGGAGCTTGAGGCATCTATCAGAGTGATAGAATCCTTCAAGAACGACGTCTGCGAGGCGCTGAAGGACGATCATGAGCTGAGTGAGTACTGATACCCTTGCACTAGACACATACTAACTTCAGCTAGGAACCTTCTACACCCACCTCCCGATTTCAGTCGAGCGTACGGCCATGTTCAGCATGAAGCAGCTTCGCCTGGACGCGTGCAAGGCTACCCTGCATTGGGACAACTACAACGGTACCGAAATCGAGTTCACTTCGTTCTTCCGTTTTTACAAGGCACACATCTCAGAGACTGAGCCCGAAAAAGCAAGAGCTACCGGTTGGTTGCCTCCGACCTCACCCGGAACTCCTCGTCTGTCAGCCGAAGAAGCGGACGAAGGGGATTTGGCCAGCTGGATCTCTCATGGCGTCAACAACGAAATAATTGACCTCTTGCTCAAGACCGCTTTGTGGCTCAGTCTAGCAAGAGGTTTGGCGGCTGCTCATTTGTTCTGTGACGTTGCTAGACTCTTTGTTCTCAACGAGCCCAACAAGGCCATGACGGACGAGTATGGACGATTCCTGTTGAAGCTGATCCGTCTTCGAACTGCGACTGATGGAGTCCAGTTCTCTCCAACTGCGCCTGTTCCTCGCGAACCCAAGACTCTTCCCAGCCGCAATGTGGACTACTTTCAGGATGTTTGGAGAACCGGTCATCGTCTCTCTACGGGCCTTTATGATAACATATCGTTCCTCGCCAAGAACAACGCCTCTACTTTCAAGCTCGCGGACCCTCCTCGTCGACGCTCCGGCCATGAGGAGATGAAAATCATTGCTCAGACCTCTTTTCAGGGGGAGATTGCTGCCACTGAATGCTTGACTGGCAATGCAAACAGTTCCGATGAGGAATCTTTGCCGAAAGACGGTTCTCTCGCAAATGAGTAAGTCAATCTTCTTTTGCTGTTGAAACAATGCTGAATCCTGTGTTCAACTGGTAGTACCGCCGAAGAGTATGAATGCTTCGAACTTTCGCCTGACAAGCCCGCGATCTTCAACAACAAAACCGTTTAGTGGCCACGCTCTGCGTTCGGGTGATCTCACTGACACTACAGTCAATCTAATCGGGCTCTTTCATCGCATTTCAAAAATAGAAGCGACTTATATTGGGAGGCTTCAGATTGGTATTCCAGCCATCATAGGATGATCATATTAGGTACTTGATTGGTTGGTACAAATCTCTTTTCTATCTCGTCTTTGGTCGTTTCTCTTACTCTCCCCTCACTTCTGTTTTGATCTTTGGCTGTGGCCTCATCTTCGTTCTTCCAAGGTATTTTTCTCTCTTGATCTGCAATGCAAGACAAGCAGAGTGAGTATTGAAGATGGGATGGGCCAGTTACAAGCAACGAAGCATTGTGTCTGAGTTGCATCGCTTGAACCTACCCAGAAGATGATACATTTAAAAGAAAAGAAAATCCGAGAAAAAACAGTGAAGAAAATGTATCGAACACATCTCATAGCTTACATATGCCATCTACACTCCCCTCTAATCAGGTCCATACTGAAACATTGTGTTGCTTTCTATTTCCTTTGTTGCTGATGAGCCTCTTTTCTTCATGGCACTCAAGCGCCGAGACTTGATGTTACTCACAGTGAAACACAGCTGATGTCGTCATGCAGGTTATGACTCCTCGTCTCGGCATCTTTCACCTTTTTGGTCGTTGCCTAACAGGCCTTCAACTGGTGAAAAGCAAAGCATAATGGTTTGAACTGCTTCTGAAGGTGATTGTTCCTTGGATTCTCTTAATCCTTGCTATGTTATCCCTGTTGCTGATCGTTGGCTTCTGTTCTCTTAATCCATCGTCCCGATGCCTTCCCCTTGATAAGAGGTCAGGGAATTACGTCGATTTGCTCTCATCCTTGCTTTTCTTGTGGTAGCAGGAGACTTGGTTGTCCTGTTATTTGGAAATCAATGAGGTTATAGGTGAGAGTTCATTTGCCCTACTCACTCAAGCCCGGTCTATGGAGAACAGAGAAGGCCATATGAAGCTTTCTTGTGCACTCACTGCGATACATTAGGTACTAAGGTCGGAGTTGGGAGGATGCCCAATGTGGATTTTGATGGTCAGGGTCTTTTTGGACCGTAAAGCCTAGATAGATATTTATTGCACCAAAAAATATCCTCCTGTCAGGGCTCGTTCAATCGTTGACAAAAATAAACACTCCAAACATGCCGTAGGGAATCTCGTAAATACAAAATTATAATATGACTAGTCCATAGTCAAATAGAACGCCCGCTTGCTAAGCTAAGAATGCACCATACTAAAATCCAGAGACGGATCAATCATCATCTCATCAGGGTTAAGACTAGGTAACTGCGTCTTGGCAGTAGCCTCTTGCATCCAAACATCAGAACCAAAGTACGAGTGAGGTGGACCCGCATCACCAATCATTGCATCCTGGTCCGCGTTTAGACCAAAAAGCTGGTCGTGTCCACCAGGTGCAAGGGTCTGACCGGCTGCATCTGCAGCATCCGGTGCACTGAACACGCCCTGGTTCTGATCCGCGTCGTACAAGGCGTCCTCGTTATCGAACTCGAGGCCATAAATCCCACCAAAGACGTCCTCCTGACCGGTGCCAGGGCCAAGGCTGGCAGCGAAGTCGATGCCAGAGCCATCACCGAGTAAAGCTCGCTGCAGGAACAAATCCCGAATATCGTCTTCGGCGTACTGGTGTTTGCTGCCCATGTGGACCCAGAGATCGTAGTTGCGGTGGAAGCGGTGGGAGCAGCTCTCCACGAAGCATGCGATCTGCCGGCCTGTTTCGGCGGCATAGCCTTCTCCCGTGAGGGTTGCGAGGGCGGATAGGTTCTTGTTGTTGTTTGTAGGGGTGGAGGAATTGTTATTATTATTAAGTTTCTGCCGCCGTTCAGCCTTGGAATTCTGATAGCCTAGATGGGCGGTGCGGATGTGTTCTTCGAGAGCGAGTTTGCTGCCATAGCGTTTCCCGCAGCCCTCGCCGGACCAGCCGGTCACTCGCTTTGACGTGGAGAGGTCTGTTTCGCCGCACACAAAACGTTTCTCGCCTTCATGCACGGTCCGGATGTGGACTGTCAGGTTACCCTTCTTTGTGAAGCTCCGGTCACAGCCGGGAACTGTGCAAGGGAAGATCCGTCGGTCATCGAGACTGACGTTTCCGTGCGCGACTTCCAGGTGGCGGCGGAGCTCTCGTGCCGTGGAGCAGATTATTGAGCAGTTCGGGCACTGTGGTGGATGAGCTGTCCGGATGTGAGCTTGGAGGAGAGCGTATGTAGGGAATGTAGTTGGCGGTAACATGGAGGATTGATCTGCCACTGCGCGCTGGGCGCACTCTGTGCAGCTGAAGCGTTTCTCGGTATGGACTCTGCTCTCGTGTGCGCGGAGATGGCCCGCTGTGTCGAATCCCATCAGGCATTTCTCTCCCGTTTCTTCATCAACATGCGAGCACTGGAACGGTTTTTGTTTCAGGTGTACGGACAGGACATGTTTCTGTAGCGTCCCGTGCTTGCGGAAGGTCTCGTTGCAGGGCGGATACTCGGTACAGCGGAACTTGTCTTGTCCGTCGTGAGCAGCCAGATGTCTTCGTAGTCGGGAGCCCGTCACGAAGCTCTTCCCACACCCCGGCCGATCACAGATATAGTCTCGGACTCCGGTATGAGCACTCTTCACATGGTGGTTCAGGTGCGAGGCTCGCAGGAAGGTCTTGTCACATCCGTCATGAGTGCAACTGAATATTCTTTCGTTGTTGTGCGAGCGCACATGTTCCTGGAGCCGGGCAGGTCGGTTGAATGCTTTGGTGCAACCTTCGAAGGGGCAGCGGTGGGTTTTCAATTCCGATTGGTATCTGACGGAGGTGGAGGCTGTTGAAATGGGTGTTGCGGGTGTTTCGTGGAGACTGCTGCTCGTGATACTGACGTTGTCTTGGGAGTAGTCTATATCGGAATGTGCTTCCTCGTAGATAGGGTCTGTGGCATAATCAGCATCTGATGCGTTTCAATAATATGCGGCTTGCTTACCAGTCTCATCGAGAGCTTGTTTCTGTAGCCGTTTAGGGCTGGGGTAGTCCCCGGACGACGACCTTTTCCGGCCCATACTCCTCTGAGCTCTCAGAGCACTGTCTATGAACTCAGCAGCATATAGGGACGTCAAATAAGAGAAAATTGATAACAAGCATTGACAACGTGAGATAAATTTCTCGAGAGGTCAAATTTTTGCCAAAAAATAAAAGGGCGGTGAGAGCTCCAGTCCCAAACAGGTTAGCTGCATCAGGAACTTTTCCGCCGCCTTTTTCGATATCGCGACAACTTTAGTGAAATCTTCGAACGAAAGCACCTCGCCCCGCCTGTCCCTCGTTTTTCGTCATTTGTTGAGCGCCAATCATCAATTTTTGACTTCATCAAATCCGTCACAATGTCCGACTACGGTGGCGACCACGAAGCTGAGGAGACGTAAGAACACCGCTTCTATCCTGAATCGTCGATTTGTCCCATTATGGACTGCGCGAAACACATTTCAAGTCAATTGTGCTTGCCAGGAGTAACAGTATGCTAACACTATCTGAAGCTATGACTATGAGCCCGGTGAGAACTATGACGAAATCGAACCCGAGGACTTCATCAACCCCGAAGATGTCGAAGGTGAAGAAGGCGCAGAAGGTTACGAGGAGGGCGCATACGGAGCTGCGAATGGAGATCGCGTCGTTGTCTCCGGCGACCCTAATGCGGGCTATTCTGGGAAGGTGGTTGAACAGGAACGGGCAAAGAAAATTCCCAACGACCAGCGCACGACGACTCCATACATGACCAAATATGAGAAGGCCCGTGTGTTGGGTACAAGAGCTTTGCAGATTAGGTTTGTGGAGCTGCCAATTGGAATGTGGCAACTTGATTGCTGACAATTACAAGTTTGAATGCGCCTGTTCTTGTAGATCTCGAAGGAGAGACGGATCCGTTGCAGATTGCCATCAAAGAGTTGGCGCAGAAGAAGATCCCTCTTATCGTCAGGAGATATCTGCCGGACGGAACGTAAGTACTGCCATCTTGCCTGCCAATGCTGGTATTCCATTTCATGATATTGACACCTTTGAAGGTACGAGGACTGGGCATGCGAAGAACTACTATAATCTAATGCGTTTGTATCGTATACTGGGCTTGCTTATTGTTTCATTTATCGTCGGAATTCTCTTCCCGCATAGCGTTTGGAGTTCAGGAGTAGGAAAGGGCGATGGCCTCGAGCCGGGTCCTGCAAAAAAAGAAGAAAGAAGAAAATATCCAATACCGTCAGTGCACTTAGAATAAAAATCAAGAAAGTTTGTTGTTGATCTCGCAGTTGTATGACATTGTTCGAGGGCGTCTTCTGGAATATCAATAGGTTGCAACATGTCTCTTCTGTCAAGCAAGGCGCCGGGTACTTTTTTTCTTAGAGCTCATTGGAATGTCGGACAACCAGTGGGTTTGTGATCTCATCTAGCTTTAGATTAGAAGATCCTCCTGCACTTGTACTTTGCCACGTCCATGCACAGTTGGCTCTCGCAGCGACCAGCAAGTCTCTCCATAGCGTCTATCCATGACGTATTGCAAAAGTATTAGTATGCTCAACACATATGACAGCTCACCATCGGCCCATAAGCTACTCGGAGGTTGCGCAGAACTATACTCCGTACTCAGGTCTGATCTATATCTATCACGTGATTCGAAGGATTGCTCGGAGATAAGGCGATCGATAGCCGAGCCAAGTCTGCTATCACGACGTGGGGTGCGGCGTACTCCGAATTTCCGAATCAACTCGCGGACTCCAGGTATCGTGACTGAATCATGAACAAGATGGAGACATGATACTTTCTTTTTCCTCCAGGCTGCGTATGCGTATACTTGGCTGCTTGATTGGCTTTTCCTCCATGGATAAATCGGCACGGCGTCACGCTAAAAACTAATCACACCCACTAATTCAACCCAGGTTTCTCTATGCGCATCCAGGACCTCATAAGCATGACTGTGAGTTTCGGTAATGGGCTGCGAGTGCCACTTCGGAAGGTATGGATGCTATGATCGCTAAATTTTTGAGAGTCTGCCGTTTTCGGCTCTGCGACTGACATGAAGTGCCGAAAAGAAGCTGGGACTCTGCTGCAGCGAATTCGACAGCTCCAACGGAGGAGGGACCCAAGTCCGAAGCACAGAGCTGTGCCTGGCCCTTGACTCTTTTGGCTTTGTGGTGTGGATCTCCCCGGCTCTCGGCCTCCTATTCCCAAACTTAGCCTCTAACAGTGGGCCCCGCGCCAGAACTTTTTACAGGCCCTGAAAGAGACTTGGAGGGTTGAGAAATCTATAAATTTCGTTGCCCCCGCCTGTGCCCTTAATCTCCTGGTTTTGCGACTCTGAACCCCATATATCAACTTGACGGCGGACGTATTGGGTTCGCCACAAGATTCGCGCTCTACGATTCGGGCTCAACACCGTATTGCAGACTATATTTGAGTGGATATGGGCGCAGATGTCGAGGCTCGGGAGGAGGTTGTGAGCGCCATGGAAGGTGGTCACGACGTCGAAAAGACGGCTCCAGCACCGACAGAATCGTCGGCGCCAACAACAGCAACAGTCCAGAATATGGACGAGCCGTCATTCGACTCTGGTCTCGCGGCCTGGCTGCAGGTTGTAGGGTCTTGGTTCCTCTTCTTCAACTCATGGTGCGTCTTGATTTGCAGGATGCGAAGCGCAATACTAACAGTTTTAGGGGCGTGGTGAATACATGGGGCGTTTACCAGACATACTATGAACAAACCCTCCTTTCCGATATGTCCTCGTCTACCATCGCCTGGGTTGGCTCACTACAATCTTTCCTCCTCATGTTGTTCGGTGTTGTTACAGGACCGCTTTTCGATGCCGGATATTTTCGTTTTCTTCTCGGATTTGGTAGCGTCATGCTATCCTTCGGCTTTATGATGACCAGCATTTCATCCAAATTCTGGCATTTCATCCTGGCGCAAGGAGTCTGCGTCGGTCTGGCCTGCGGGTGCTTGTTTGTCCCTGCGGTCGCGATCCTGCCCCAGTACTTCCGGCAAAGGAGAGGTCTCGCCAATGGTATCGCAGCTACGGGAAGTAGTATTGGTGGTGTCATATACCCAATTATGTTCAACGAGTTGCAGAAAAAGGTCGGCTTCCCTTGGGCTACGCGGGCAATCGGCTTCCTGACCTTGGGAACCTGCCTTATCTCGTTCTCCCTCATGCGCATGCGCTTTCTTCCAACCGAAAAGCGCAAGCTCATCCAGCTCGGTGCCTTTAAAGAGCCCATCTTCGTCCTCTTCTCCATCGGCATGTTCATGGGTTTCCTCGGTTTCTACAATTTCCTCTTCTACGTCCAGTCTTATGCCATTCAAACCGGCATTGTCGACGACAAACTAGGCTTCTACCTCCTCTCGATGCTCAATGCTGGATCCACATTTGGCCGAATCTTGCCCAACTTCCTCGCCGATCACACCGGGCCGCTTAACGTGCTTATTCCAGCGGTCACAGTCACCGCCATTCTTTCCTTCGTCTGGGTTGGTGTTCATACCGTCCCAGGTATCATCGTGCTTTCCGTCCTGTATGGTATTTTCTCCGGTGGCTTTGTTTCTCTCCCCCCGGTGGTGATGGCCTCTTTGACCAAGGACATGAGGGAGCTTGGGACGCGCATGGGCATGGTATTCGCCATTACGTCCGTCGGCCTGCTCGTTGGTACACCAATTGGTGGCGCAATTCTGAATGATACTCATAAGTATTTGGGTGTCCAGCTGTTCACTGGATGCGCCATCGCTGTCTCTGGCTTCATCTTCTTAGGAGTAAGAATATCCCGCACGGGCCTGAGGCTTATCATCCGGGCTTAGTTTTCACAAGATACCAGAACCTATGGGTTTAAAAGTGCATTTTGAGCGATTATGGGCATTATCATAGCATACAGAGTATACCAGCATTAGCATAGTTTCTAATACAATAATGAACCATAGACCTGACGTTAAACTTATCCTAAAAGATCTCAATATGCTTCATAAAACAGAATCTGCTAGAACGAGATCAAATGTGCATCTACAAATAAATACTCCAAACACCAGAATGCTAGATCCTCATACTGTTCCTCGAACATCAATCACAAACTAAGAAACATGCTCTGGACTAACAGGGAAATTCTCCCCATTCTCCCGAATATGCTCTAGTTTCTTATCCCGACTACAAGGTTTCCGCATATCGAAGGCATCCTCTCCTTTCTCCGACATGCCCGTTGGATCGTCACTGTAGTAATTGACCACGCGCCGGAAGACGGAGTACCTGCCATCAAAGTTAGTCAATGCTCGTAAGTGCAAGGCCGACAAGTCCAAGAAGATACTCACCCCATTCCCTTGTACATATCCACCGCGACCTTATTCCCCGCGCGCACATACAAGTCCACAAACCAGGCATTGTTGATATCAGACCCCTGCTCCAGACGCTCGGTCAGGCGGCGCGCATGTCCGAGCCGTCGCCACGCCGGCGCGACAGTCAGAACGGTGATGTGCCCGTGCCAGGGGGTATAGTGCTCCGAGCTGCGCATGGAAGGGTGTTGTTCTTCGAGTTTGCCCATGACTGCGAGGGAGTGGACGGTCAGCAATCTCCTACTTATTTGACCCAGATAATTTGAACGAGAAAATTGTAGTCCGCAACATACTGTATCCAGCAATTCCCTCTTTCCGGTCCTTCACGCTGCTGAAGAGCGACGGCCATCGCATGAGGTAGTTCAGGTAAAAGCCCAGATCGTAGTTTTCGGTTAGCGGGTCGAGGTTCGTGAGGTTTAAGGACAACAGGTCCGTCGGGGACATTCGGCGGATTGACGACATGGTGCTGGGCTGTGGAATTGAGCTTCAGTCCTCGAATAAACGCTGGTTAACGTCGACAGCAAGATAGCGGGGAAGAGGGACTTTGATTACTCGATTGGGGCTTTGGCGGTCACGGGAATTTGCGGCCGCCGCTGATCAACCTAATCGCTGCATTTCGTCTCCTGAAGTTCTACAGGGAGTTGCTTGCGTTGGTACGAGGGTGAGTGTGATCCGGTTGCTCGTCTTTTGCGTTTAGAAACTGATCTGTCTGTTTGTCTCGGAATAGGCTTCTCTGCGTACCGCGACTGTCATTGTTTTCCATCGCCGGCGTAACCCCTGTCCCCCGTTTGACTCGACGTCACGACGGAGATCCCGAACGGCCCCTTGTTTACGAAATTGAGACTACTTATAGATCGATACGGAGAAGAGATCTCGAAAAAAAAAATCTACCACCGAGCAGACACCGTCCTTTGTCGAGTTGAGGGCCTGTCTCTGACACCTGCAACATGCCGTCCAGCCCACCTTCACCCTTAAAGCTATCTCACCGCCACAGTCGCAGCCGGTCATCAAACATGGACATGGATCCTACATCGCCAGCAACCTACGCGCAGAATGGTTACTCTTTTCGTTCTCCCAGATCGCCCCGAAGCCCCCGCCTCTCCGAACCGCCATCCCCTGTTACCCCCCGACAACAGTACGCGCAGAGCGCGAACGGATCAGCCAGAATGTCCGGCGACTTCGGAGCAGCTGTAGAGTCAGGCGGCGGGCTTGGAAACCTCGCGGATGAATTGGCAGATGCATGGGAGGAGGAAGAGGGCGGCTATGGATATGCGTCTGGTCAAGAACAAGAATCTACACCCATGGATCAGGACTCACAGCCGCTGGAACAAATGCGGACGAGGTCGCCTTCGCCGGGGTATTTGTCTGAGCGAGACTCATTACAGCCACCTAGACCGAAGATGCGCAATGGCTCGCATCGGCATCGGAGACATGAGTCGACGTATGATGGCTCGGATTATGGGAACGAATCGGACTTTGAAGAGGTCGCTGATATGTCTCCGGCGCTAGAGAATCAGATGGCGGAGATTGAAAGTCTGGCCCGGAGAGGATTGGAGAATAATGGCAGTGAAAATGACCATGTTATCGAGCGTGCGGTTTCAGCACTGCAAGATTTGGGGTCACAGAGTGGAATTGAGAATAATGCTATGAGGTATGCTTGCTACAACTTACTGGCCTCGGGATAGCTGCTGATATTTTAGACTCATTACCGCCCACTCCTCAATCACTTCTTACCTTACTCACCAAACCCGTACCGTCCAAAACCTCACTCACCCCCTTCTTTTCGCGCCATACCCCCTCCTCTCCGAAGAGGCAATCGATGCCCTGATCCCTCTAATCGACGAGGGTCTCCTCCCCAACCTTCCCTACCCATTTCAAGATCAGCAACACCATACATCATCACCAAACTCGCCGTCACAATCAGCCGCAAACAATCCGCTCGCATCGCTCCAAACCCTCATCTCCCAGACCTCCGACATCACTCTCTCCCTCCAGGGCCTGAGCGACACGCTCTACGAATCCCGCCAACTCACTTCAACAGCTTCGCGACGACTTCGTTCAGCTCGAGAACTCGTCGCTGAGATTCGCCGCGAAGAGGAGAACCGCGAGGAAGGGACGCGGTGGATCGAGAAAGGCGATTGGGATCGACGGCTGAAAGAGCGTGAGGCCGGCCGTGAATGCGGAGATGTTGTCAGCGGCTTCGAAGCGGTATGCGGCGAGTGGAGGGAGAAGCTCTTTGGCGCTGCTGGTGCAGAGGCCGTTGCCGCTTAATCGCATTCCTTTCCTTTTCTTTCTCTTCATCGGTTTGTTGCACAAATCCCTTTTGACGACTTTATAAGCACATATTACAGGATTTCTTTTTGTTGAATTCATTCCAACATACATATCCCCTTGCATTCAGTCTGTTTCCTGGCTAATATATGGATGGTCTTTTTCTTCTATTTTTCCTCTCTCAGCCCAAGATTGATGGACATCAAGTCTTTTTCTTTTCCAGTATATAGATCTTCTCTCTTTACTTCAGACTATCATGTCAAAACATCATACTATTTTCTTGTCACATATCTGGTTATCCATATGCATGACAATGAGTATCAAAACTTTCTTTAGTAGGCCTCTTTCGTGCCCACGGTTTTAGATTGTCTCAGTTTGTTTTCCATCCCTCTGTTCCAGGATGTCATATTCGCCGGTCGAGCTAGAGTTCTACAGCACAACGATATGCTAGACTATGGAGTGTTTAAGTGGTATGAAGGAACGAAAAAGGGAAAGCGCGTGGTAGGGTCGTTCTTTCCAAACTACTAGGGAGACCTAGGTAGAGGGTCGCTCCTTCCTGCGAAGATAAACTCGTTCGTTCCTTCCTATTGGGTAACCTTGAGGTCCATAATGGTTCCTTCCAGATTCGCGGAGCAGAACTACACCCTCCGATTGCAGCATCTTGAAGCTTCTCGTTACGCATGAGACTACACGGAACCCATCTACGTCAATTGATGCAGCAGCGCGTGAGTGAAGAGGAAAAGAAGTTCTGCATTATTCATCCAACTATACCTGGCCAAGAGGACGTGAGACAGGCAATAAGAAAGAAACATAACTTTCTTGAAGAAAGACATAAATGCATTTCAGAATGACAGGACAGACAGAAACGATCATAGAGAGAGACTCTAACTAATCTGTACAGTCTTCTTGGCTCGTAAATAGGTAGACAAGACATGGCATGACGCAAAGTGAGAAGGCGATAGCTGTACGGAGAAAAATGCTCGTTAAAGAGACAGAGGACGTAGGAGAGAGAATAAGAAAGAGAATAGATAGATGGTATCCACACGCTCTTGTTTTTCAGATACAAGAAACTTTTCTAGTCGTGAAACAGCTGGTATCCGCAGATATCTTACTGCTGCTGCTGCTTCCACCTAGGCACCCACTTTCCACCGCTAGCAGCGGGCCTGTCGGAAGACGGAGGGGTTTCTGTGCGCGGGGGAGGTTGAGAGGAGCGGCCAGGGGGGACGTAGCGGCCGGCGGCAGGAGGGGCAGCATCAGAGCCGCCACGAGCGTGAGGGGGGACGTAGCCGGTCCGCCTGGGGGCCTCGGGCTCGGCCTTGGGGGCTTCGGGGGCAGCTTCGCCAGAGGTTTCCTTGGCAGCTTGACGCTCACGCCAGCTAGGGCCACCACCAGTGCGAGGAGCAAGGTTGAGACGAGGAGCGGTGCGTTCGGGCTCTGCGCGGGTGGGCTCTGGGGCGCCAGATCGCTTGGCTGCGAGTCGGGCCTCAACCTCTGCCTCACGCTGTCTTTGCTTGGCGGCTTGTTCATCCAGTTTACTATATTCATGTTAGCATATCAACCGTTGCTATCTTGGGGGGGGGGGGGTGGAACTGACGCTCTCTCTTCCTCACGCTTGGCCTTCTCTTCGGCCAAGACGCGGCGGCGCTCTTCGTCGCGGGCGGCCTTCTCCTCTTCCTCCTTACGAACACGCTCTTCTTCCTCCTTCCTAGCACGTTCGGCGTTCTCGCGCTCAATCTTCTCACGGCGTCTGCGTTCCTGGACGTCCTTAACACGCTGCTTCTTCTTGGCCTCGAACTCCCTCTCAGCGGCCTTGCGGCGCTTCTCAAACTCTTCGTGGCGCTTCTCGGAGACTTCCTTACGGAAGCTGCTGAACTGGGGTACCAAACGACTGAGACGGTGCTTGAGAGCGACGGCCTCCTTGTGCTTGGCCTCAGCCTCAGCAAGAGTCTCGGCCTTCTGGGCCTCATAGATCTCCATATCGCGCTTCTTCTGGGCTTCGTAGTCCTCGGGAATGTGCTTCAATTCTTCACGACGGAAAGCACGCTCCAAGTGGTCGATACGCTTGCCGGTGGTGCGAACACGGTCAGCGAGCTCGTTCTTCTCCTTCTCCAACTGCGCAAGCTTCATGGCACGGAGACGGTTGGCATCAAGATCCTCCAAGTCCACTCCCTCGAGGTCAATGCCCTTGACGCCGCTCTTCAGCTCCTCAATCTGCTTCTTGAGCTCTTGCTGGCGAATTCGATCTTGCTCATCCTTGATGCGCTTCAAGTCACGCTC
Source organism: Aspergillus unguis (assembly GCA_018408605.1). Classification (NCBI taxonomy): domain Eukaryota; kingdom Fungi; phylum Ascomycota; class Eurotiomycetes; order Eurotiales; family Aspergillaceae; genus Aspergillus; species Aspergillus unguis. The sequence continues at coordinate 2,480,499 of JAGUQC010000004.1, forward strand.
ACGCTGCTCTTCAGCGAGTCGCTGCTTCTCAGCCTCCTGGATCTGCTGAGTGCGGAGACGCTTCCGGTTTTCTTCTTCGCGCCGCTTGCGCTGCAAAGCATCTGTAGCGGCTTCCTTCTTCTTTTCAATGATGACACGGCGCTCCAAGGTGTCCTCGTGTTCCTTGCCAGCACCAGCCGCAGCACGCGCGAGAGCGGTCTGCTTGGCCTGTAGTCGCGACTCGTTGTATGAGGGGTCAACGTAGACGCATGTGATGTGAAGAGTCTTGGCCAGACGCGTAAGCGAGAGACGAGCAATTTCGGCGGGGGTGTTCTGAAGGCGCTGGACAGAGCCGAGTTCGCTCTCCGCAGAGCCGGCGGCGCTTCCAGAGTGCAGAGCCTTGGCGGATGAGAAAACGTCGGTGTCAAAAGTAAGGACACCTGAGATGTGATCAACACGAATAGCAAGGTCACCCTTCTTGCAGCCGTTCATGATGAACTTCTCGATCATAGAGGGGGTGATCTGGAAGGGGTCGGGGAATTGAGCGAGTTCGTAAACGAACTTGAGCTCAACAGACTCGTAGACCTGCGAGAGCTGCTGGAAGAGACGAGTAAGGATGACCTGCTGCAGAGGCACAACGTATTTCTCCATCTCAGGATCGGCGCCAATCTGCTTGAGGATGGGCGTGACCTTCTTGCAGATAGACAGAGGGTGGAAGTCAACCTCGAGAATGTTGTAGAGATCACGAATCTCAGGGCGAGCACGCTTGAGCAAGCCCTTGTTCATGGCATCTCTGAAAAGAACAGCACGGGTAGGGCCCTGGGACATGCCGAGCAAGTTGGTCAGACGGGTGTTCTTGTTCTTGCGGACCTCGTCCACGTCGATCAACGCACCCCGGGAGCGGGATGTGCTGATAACGGGGATGGCAAGGGCAGAGAGAAGAACGAAAGAGGCGGTCTTGGTCATGTCAGCCTCGGTAACTGAAGGGTGATCCTTCTTGGAGCCCTGGTTAGCGGCAAGGGTAACAGCAGACTGGCGGAGAAGGTTGTAATAACGGCTCCAGGCAGCGGCGTGGAAGAGGTAGTTCTCGCTGACGAGGAAGATTCTGGCCAGCTTTTCGTAGTAGTTGGCCATCATGACGTTCTTCGCAGGGCGCTTGCTGAGGCTGAGGAGTGTGTGGATATCCTCAATGCTGCGGAAAGCCTCCTGCCAGAGCTCCAACTCGACGGCAACGTTGAGCTGCTGGAAACGTGTGTCGAGGTGGCGTTGCAGGGTATCAGGGTCGCTAAGATTGATAGCGTGCATCTGGGCGGCGTACTTGGCGGCGTTCTGGACATGGTTACGGAGCAGCTCGCAGAGACGGCGGAACTCGGTCTTGCGGGTGTACTTCAAGCAGAACTGGAAAGCCTGCAGAGCAGTAGTCTGATACATAACCTCCAAGCGAGCATTGTTCTTGAGAATCTCCAAAACGGTACGGTACGTTTCCCACAGGAACTTGAGCCATGGCGTCACAACAGCGCGGTCGGTTCGGTCCCGGGATTGTTCACCAGAAACTGTAGCAAGGAGGATGGTTTCGGGGGTCTCGATGGCTTCCAAGTCCTCAACGTTGGTGGAGGGGGCGGCTGACTCGAGGGATGTTTGGATCTCGTCGGCCTTGGCCTGGGCTTCGGTCACCTTCTTCTCCGCAATTTCGATGAACTGCTTGAGAACGATCTGTACAGCTGTTAGAATATTCTGATCCCCCGTATAATCCAGTTGTTCATACCTCGATGGTTCCGACATTGGTGTTCTGGGCAATGTTCTTGTACTGATACAGGCCGTCCTTGGCAGCCTTCCCTTTGCGGAGATCGACGCAAAGTTCAACGAAGAGGAGCATAACCGGTTCGAGAGAAGCGATCGGGCTGCTGCGCGTCCGCTTGGAGGTGACATGTTCGTGCAGGACGGTCAGAGCGGCCGAGGCCTGGCCCACGGCGATAAGTTCCTGAGCCCTCTAAAGGCAGAATTCACGTTAGAAACCGCCAACCAATATTTTCGTTCCCTTCCATATTCCGGCAAAACCTACTTTCAGGACATTCTCAGGCTTGATATGCGGTGGAGGCGGCATGATGGGCGATGCAATAAGCGATGTCTTAAGTATTTATCGGTAGGGCACACAAGCGTTGAAGGCGAACTCGGCGAAAGGTGGGCGCGAGTCAATGGAAAAAAAGCGCAACACTGGCGGGCAGCGGGAGTCGACAGCCAGATATCCCTATTTGAGTGATGCTGCCACGCGACGGTCGGCGAAGTCAGGCTGGAGGGGAGGCGTCTTGGTTGTGCGAGAGCCAGAAAAAAACCAACCCACGCAAGTTGCTCCTCCGCTCCCGCTTTGGGTTAAGCGATCAGAGCACGTGACTTTCTTTGTCCAGCATTGGAGTCTTCGATACATCATTTGAGTCATGCTCTACGGAGTAAAGCTTTTGCAGAATTTATTATTAAGGAGCTCTAGAAGAGATCCGTGCTTGAAGGGACCAGGCCAATTTTCGATCCTGCATCCGTGCGCAAACTGGTTTGTATGGTGTCTATGCCTATGGTCGGTAGTAAAACAGGGTCATTCGTACGCTTGGCCCGTACTTTCTCGTTTTTGGATATATAATATGCCAATACGCCGTGATATGAGTACGAATGATCCATCAACTACTGAGATGGTTCAGATTGTGAAGCATCCAGTGCTACCAGTTGATATCAACGTTGGATCACGTGAGCCACCTGAAACGGTTCCGTATGTAAGTACTCCACACATAAGCTTCTCCAGAGGTCAGTGATCAATTTACTCCGGAATACAATGAGGATTTGCGGCTATCGTCTGATAATAATTGATAATAAGATAGTAAGGCGAGTACAAAGGGCGATCGTCGACCGTTGAACTGAACATCCTTCTGGCTTCGGGGGTTGAGATTCAGGGGAAGCCAGAGTGCGCCGGTGGAGGTTAATTAATTACACGTAAAGGGGATACAACAATACCCCACTGTGCCCCTGCTCAGCGCACCTGTGCACGGTAATTAATACAACCACCATCCGCAGCGTCCGAGTGCCAGGCTCTTCCTCGCTCCTCTTCTCTTGTCGCTCTCTTGCTTGCTCTTAGTCTCTCGTCTTCCTTCGCCAGCCTTCTTTTCGCTTTCTAGCCGCTTTCTTTCTCTTCCTTCTCTTCGCCTCCGACCCTGAAGAAGCTCAATTCAACGTCCATTCGCTCCCTCCCTCTCCCTGACACTCTCCTTTTCCCGACCTCGCGTCCGACCTTTCGACGGATTCCCCTTACTCCGTCCACCCGGAAGCGCACAACGATTGAGAATCCCTTACGACTTGACTTGAGATAATCGCTGCGTCCCGTGCCGCGCATACCGAGTTTAAGAGGACTATCATTCGCGACCTCGCGCAACCGCTTACAAAATGCCTGCCTACGAGCTTCGATCTGGAGGAGACGTTAAGAACAAGAAACAGAGTGTGGCCGATCTCAAGTATCGCCGGCTGACAGAGCTCAATGCCCGCTTGAAGGAAGATCTCGATCGCCCCCGCGTCAAGGTATCGGAGGCTGCTATGTCGTAAGTTCAAGACCACGCCCACCACAATTGGCCGCCGCAGTCACTGATCGCATGCCCAGGCTCATCAACTACTGTAACAACACCCGTGATTTTATGGTGCCGTCGGTATGGGGACAGGTAAGCTTTACACTTCCAGCTTGTCGACAGAAGACTGTTCTCTAACGATATCCAGGTTGACAAGCGTGAAGACCCATACGCTCCTCAACAGCAGGGAGGGTGCTGTACGATCATGTAATGGCCTCATGACAATTACGGTCTGAAGCAGACCATCGCTTATGGGCATTGATACCCCCCGCCGCTATGACCTTATCTTTCTATTCTCTAATTTCGAATCGCGCCGTCTACCTACGAATCGTATCACACGAAACCACGGCAACCGCATTGGCATTTTCGAACTCTATAGCCAACCGGATCGCGTGCGCTGGCCTTGCACGCCTTCGGAGCTGGAACTGCCAAGCGGAAATTATGTCGCTTTATCTACCTTATACCTTATTACCTACTACCTACCTATCCACTTGGATTACTGTCGATGATAATTATCTCGCAAGATAGCCCTGATCTTCCTCTTCTTATTTGGTCAATTTCTCACTACTTTTCCTTTCTCTTTCTATTTCCTTCTCATTTCCTATGTCGCAGTGTGGAACGGATGGGGTTCTGGGATTCTAAAATGAAACGCACAGCAAGCCTGCATCGCAAGATGTGGTGTTGGTTTCAGCGCTTGGACATGAATTAATTCTGCTGCTACCTCTTTGTAAATTACTTTAGCTGCTACTAGCATTGCCTGTCTACTGAAGCTAGAATCATCTAATGCAGGTACGCCAGCGTTACGCACAGACTCGTTCATTATGCCCCATACTGCGGCCAAGAAGACGACATCGATAGGCGATTAGATCTTCTTATTTCGTGGCATTGAGCTTCTGGGGGACTGCCTATTTAGCTGACAGATTCACCCCCGCTCTCATTACATATAATGCTCGCTATTATACCCAAAGTTTCCATCTCAGCTCCAACACATCTACGGAGTACAAGACCACAGAATACTTGGGTGCCAGTCCCCCTATCTCAGGAGTATACCTTGTGGGATAGTAGCATCCGTCTTATCTATCTATCTATATTTTGACATCGCGGCATTACATGAAGAGGCGAGCATGCTAATCCACTTCCAATCAGCAGAACGACGTTAGCGGTCAAAACGACGCCAAACCAGTCTTCATTCGTCTATTTCGAGCTGCGTCTCTCGTTCTGATAGCAGATTGCTGATTAGCCAAGGGTTGTTGTAATGGTTCATGGTCTAGTGCTGAAGCTTACCCCATAACTTGTTGGCAGAGGCAACGATGACCTCTGCTTTGACGAGTAGCTTCTTAGCATAGCGCTCAGCTTCAGTTGGATGCAATTGGTTGCGCTGGGCTTTACGAGGGTTGACCTATGGATTCGACGTTAGTTGCGACAACGCACGCTCAGGCTGGGAAGCCATTACCATTTTCAAAACAGGGGCAATGTCCTTGGGATCAGCCTCGGCCAATGCTCTCAAGTTTTTGAATCCATTGTCACGGAGTAGTCTCGCCGTCCAGCCCTTGACATACGTCACCTGGGCCATTTCCAAGAGATCAGCACGAGCACCGGCTTCCAAGCGATCGCGCATATGGTCGAGTACGGCGGCCAGCATGCCCCATCCCATGCGTTGGCAGAATTTGACTATTCCCGCTGCGAATCCATGGCATTGTTGCGCCAGGGTTTGCACGCCTCCGCGAGGGATATTATAGCGATTTGAGATTGTCTGTAAAGGAACCTCGTTGCTAAGATCACGGAGTTGAAAGGCTGTGTAGGCGCGGCGGTATATCCTAGCTTGAGTCAAGTGCTCTGGCTTGTCTTCTTTCAGTGACCCGCCACTTTGTACCCTGCATGGAGTCAGCTCTAAGGTACCAGAAGTAAACTAGAAAATGTCATACATCATGTTCACAAAGCCAGGATGGACTCCGACAAATTGCAGAGCACGCAGGTCACTTTCGTCAAGTGTATCCAATAGGTCTCTGAAAATGACCCAATCCACTTGGGTTTGCATGGCTACCTGGAGCGGAGTAAACATGTAGAAGATATGCATATCACCGTCCATCACAAAAGCCTTGAGGGCGCGCTTCAATTCCTCGTATACAAAGAGCCCATCTTCTGGAGCAAAAGCAGAGGCGACCACTGCTTGTCCGAGTTGAGTGGCTACCCACGAGTCATCTTCATTCTTTTGGACGAGTTTTTCTTCTGCCAATTCCTCAAGGGCAGAATTCATGATACTGTAGGATAGCTTTTTGTCAACTGTCCGGTATAGAAGAGTGCACTTCACATATTCTTTGATTGCTTCAAGGCCTGACACGAGACCAGTTGCTATAGCCTCCAGCAGCGCTCTTGAGAAATTAGTATCATCTAAAATACAGTAACAGGCCGCTTACCTTTTGAGCCCTCTTTTTTCTGGCGCCAAACAGCTCTCTATTGCCGGCATATCCGCCTCCAGGAGATCACAAACAGCCTGGAGGTCCGATTTCCCACAAATGAGATATGTCTCGCCCGCATCGTCTTTGCCTTTGCGCCCAGCTCTTCCGCACATTTGTCGCCTGAGCAGTTAGTGATGTGAGATCTTGCTGGCCTTCGAGTACCTACAGCATTGCCGGCCCAACCAATTCTCGACCCATGCGTGCGCCATTGATGATGACCCTTCGTGCGGGCAGATTGACACCAGCAGCAAGACTGCAGGTTGCGACTAGCACCTTTATAACGCCCTGATCATATGCCTGCGCGATGAGTTCGCGCTCTTCGGTCGTCATGCCCGCATCTGATAACTGGTCAATATAATCAGAGACTAGGTATCCGAAGTACTTACTGTGAAATCCAACTCCTCTGAGGAGTGTTGTCTCAAGAGCCGGGTCCAGTCCGCTGGGAAGACTTCGAAGCTCCGCTAGAAGATCAAGGCGCTTGCCTAGATATTCTACGCCCATAATAGACGGGTCCGGCATTGCCTCGCTTATCAACGCAGCTTGGATTTGACAAGCTATGCGACTGCCGCAGAACACCAAAACGCCATATCCTGCGCTTACTGTCTCAATTGCAATGGCTACCATTGCGTTCGACATGGGGTTGGATAATTCTTTGAATGTTGAGGGCTTAATTGCGCGCAGGGGGGGTACGACTTCGTTGGTTGGGACTGCTCCGGCAATTGTCAACTTCGAAATCGTCTTGAATAGTTGTCTCGAAGTCGCCGCCGGGTAGATAGCATTGTCATATATGAGATACTCGTCAACAGGTACTGGACGATAGGTCGAGATGAAGTATCTAGCATTGATCCATTCTGCCAAAAGCTCTGTGTTCTTGGTTTATTAGGATTGCTTCATGAGCGAAGAGATCACTTACAGAGATGGTGGCGCTCATCCCAATGACTTGAATGTCCTGCTGCAGTAGAAGCAGTTTTGTTACCATTAACTCTAACAAGTATCCACGATGTTCATCGTCAAGCATGTGCAGCTCGTCCAGCACGACTGCTCCCAATTCTCCAATACTACACTCCTCTATGGCAGTGTTGATCAATGAGTTTGCCTGACATGTCAACACAAGCGATATCAATCGTACTCTATTGCTGCAACGTACCTTTTCAATTGTGCAAACGGCTATGTCTGTATCAGCCCAAGTGGCTGTCGTTTTGCTTCCACCAAAGAAGCCAGTAATGCGAATAGATTTCGATATTTTTCTCCATCGATGATGACTTGCGTCAGATTGGTTCTCAGCATCATCAGCTATATGTTTTTCGACATCCTGGACGATGCGACGAAGCCACTTGAGTTTCTCCTGAACCAAAGCAACGTACGGAAGAACGAGAATAGCTTTACGCGTAGGGTCCTCGATGATACGCTTCAGCATCAAGACATCGGCCACAAGAGACTTTCCGCCGCCGGTAGGGGCAGTATAGATCAAGTGCCGTTTCCCTTGGAGGAGGCCTTCACCAAGCAAGCATGATGCCTGCCACTGGTAAATACTGGTGACACCAACGGCCGCGAAGTTAGCCACAAGCGAATGCGGCAGCCCGAATCTTGGGTCATTCAGAGACTGCAGGGAGCCTTGGACCGAGCTTGACGAGTCTGGTCTTTGCTTCTTTTCTTTTTCCGAACCAGGAACAGTGCATATCTCGCTTGCGACCAGGCGGCTCTTGGGAATATTCACCTGGGGACGGACAAAATCAAGGCCTTGAGATTGCGTTTTCTGAAGGTTGGCCCTTGGGTTTCCATCGATGCTAGTGGTAACATCATTCAAAGCGTCGCTCGATGACCTTTTCTGGCCGGCTAATGGGGCTAGCACATAAGGCTTCTGGCGTGCTATATCAACAGATGTCTGAAAGCCACTTGTCTGGAAAAATTGGCCAGTTTGGCCAGACATATCGCGGTCGGTCAACTGCCCATTCGGGATCGGTAAGGGTCCGACGAACAGCTACACCAAGGTGCACATTGACAGCCGACGACCGGAATAAGAATAAGATTCAAATAGATATATTCAGGAAATACAAGTAGGAACAGAGCTGACAGTTATGATCGCGCCTTCTCCATTGCGCGTGCCTGCGGATAACAAACATTGCGGGAAACTTGCAGCCACACGAGCACTACCCATATCGGGCCTGAGGCATCTATGTCTTTTGCCTGAACGCAATCCTGGCGTTAGGCTCCATCCAGTCAGACCAGTCACAAACGTGGACCAAGAGACAGTCGGCTAGTCAAACACAGTACTGCGTACAAATAGTGACTATTATTGAGGTGACATGGGAGCCCCTCCGATATTGTTTGCTTTTCCTACTTCCGAGTTCGTGCGAGATGCGGGAACCGAAGCGTTCCTGGATCAGCATTTATGCCTGAGGCTGCAAGGCCTGGGCGATCCACCGATCCGTGGCTAATTGACCCTCTTGCTTTTCCCAGTTAGAACGATGGATCTGCCCCACCATCGTCACTGCATGTTTGAACTTTGCGGCGAGGTCTCGCTATGCTAACGCCGCTACCAATAGAGGCTTCAATCCAGCCGATGAAGTGTGGAATGATGTGGTTACAACAAGAGTCTCAGATTTACAGTTGAGGGGTCGGTCACATGATGCCCACCTGCATAATTGGAGCGGAGTTACTATTGACGTGCCCCTTGATGCAAGATCCTGATTACAGGAAGCAGCGAAGCAGTGAAATCAACTGAGCAGTAGTCTGCCGTAAACTGGACGATTCGGTCTTCCGGCAAGCAAAAAGAAAGTCAGCCAGAACCAAGACTCAGGGCTCTGGCGGATGTCTCGGACTCGGATAGAAACATGATTGATCTGCCGCGCGTAAATCCACCACGAGGCAAAAGATGAGCAAAAGAAATCTGATCTTCTGCATCATGGCGGGTTCTACCGCAGCAATGCTTGATCACAGATCACACGAGCTGGTTTCTTGTATTTTTTGATGGTTGGATTTGAATTGCATATCCCAAGGTTTTGAGCGATTTAAGATCATGAATTGACTAGAAGTCTATAAGGGGCTGGCCGTTGGATCTGACTTGGAACCATCCCGCCCGTCGAACTACTCGTCAGTGCTACCTACGGTCGAGATCCGGGCAAAAGGAGTCATGACTGTGATCGATTTTACTGTCACTTGTGATCTCTGGACAGACACTCTTTGTTCTCGGGCGACTAGGGTAAAAGTACCGATGTCTAGCGAGGCTGTTCCCGCTATGAGCCAAGACGGTCCGGTCTCGCGGGGAATCTGGACTGCGCTCGACCACCATCATACAGGGACCACCAGGCCATCCCTTATTATCAACACAATATCCCCTTGTCAGTCCTTCAATTCGCCTCCTTCATTTGCGGCAATGCCTATCAGAATATCAGGCGAATTCAGGATTAAAGGTTGAAACGCCGTGCTCTACTCCGTAGTCTGATCGGCATTTAGTTCCGGTGGTATATATATTTCAGTTGCCAACATTCCGAGTTCACCCCCTCGGTCCAACTACGAGAGTCCATTAATCGCAAACTAAGAAAAGGCCATTATCTCAAAGTCTCGACTTTGAGGAATTATCTTGCACCCAACAGCTCAGGCTGCCTGAGACGTGGAGCCATTTCCCGTCGTACAAACCACTGCAGACCCCTCAATAATATCCTGCCTGTAACTATGATGACACATCGCCGAGCGCAGCAAATGGGCGATCTCTTTTTAGTACTCCCAGCAGCGAGTCAGCGAGTTGTCTTGGGCGCATATATCGACTCGGCATTGGTGACTTTGTTCAAGCCGCGCTACCCTTTTGATCTGCATGTTCATCAAGTAAGTTCTCTGCTCTGCTCTTCTATCGCGTATCATTGAGCTACCTGGAATTATTGGACAAACTCATATTCCGTGCGTACAAGTTGTTGCCAGGCCTTGGATATCATCATTCTTCAGTCGGGTGGCTCGGCCCACCATCCCTCGCAGAACCAACGACAACCCCCAGGGTCGTTTCTAGCAGTAGATCGTCATGCCATTTGACGAGCAAGAAAGCGTGTCTTTCATAAGGAATAGTCGAAACCGAGTCGACTCTCGAGGCCCTTCTACATATCAGGCCCTCTATAGTGCCGGCTTGCTAGTAACAGCCTCTGCTTAACTAGTAGTACTAGGGTAACGGCGGGAGCCTTGCCAAACCGCTGGGACGCTTAACCCAATCGCTTTGGAAAGAGAAAGGGGATTTGTTCACATCCTTATAGTGGACAGTGGATGAGGATCCGTCATATTAACATATCGGGACTAGGGGCGAGGACGTGGACTGGTCGGGATCCTGGATGTCTTTCTATCTTCTCTTCACTTTTCTTCTTCCATGAGGGAATCTTGAGTTCTCACATTCTTATCTTCACAAGTGCCCCGGCAATCTTGCTGTTTGGCTTCTCCCGCTAGTCTTTGCCTTTATTTCTTTGGCTCCGACTTACTTTCTCTCTTGTCACTCGACTACTCCTACTCCCTTCCTGTCCACTTCTCTCTACTCACTTGGTGATCTTGCCACTCTTCCGTGCAAGAGGCCGTGGAGTTGTTGGTTTATATCGATCTGTGGTGGGTTCGATAGCCACTCCAACCGTCGCCCTTGCTGGCCACACAGGGAGAAGAAGCAATTCCATCGTCTCCCCGTTCTTCCCTCTTCAACCTCCGCGTCTTGGGAGTCCCTCTGCGGTGACTTTTGTTCCTCTCTCATTCTCTTCTTTTCTTCCTTCTCTTCCTTTTCCTTTCCTTTTCTTTTCATTCTCCTTTGATTTACTTCCCCCCTTCATACTCGGCCGATGCCGTCCAACACTTCGAGTTCCACCCATCGCCCGTGAACACTTCTTATGAGGGATCGTCTCCCCATCGCGGCACGTTGCTGACTTTCTGCATCTCTTGGTGTTCCCCGTCTGTGAACCACCACTTGTTACATCGGAGACGCATTGCAGGTCCCAACCCGCCTCCTCTCTCTATTTGTCGCGTCTGAGGGCTGCCATGGCCTCCAATGGGTCACCGCCCCCCAACCCTCAGCAACCACACGTGAAGCCTGATTCCCCTTCCAACAATACACCACTTTCTCTCCCACTACTCTCGCAACCACCTCCAGGCGATCATCGCATGCCTACTCCTGGCGAGTCTTCTCGGAGGGGATCTGTGGACTCTTCCGCGCCCCGAGATCCCGTCGATGTAAGTGATTCACCGTCGCGGCCGATGGAGGCTAGTGCCTCAGCCCCGTCACCTTCTGAAGCTACGATCACGGAACCGCCCAGCACATCCGCCACCCCAGCGCCTTACGGCACGCGCTCAAGAGGGCGAAATGCGGCACCCCGCCCAAATTACGCCGAGGATCGTGACATCGATGTCGACCTCGAGGTTCACAATCCCGCCTCAAAATCCTCTAAACGGGGTGGTACCCTCGCTAACGCAACTAATGGTGCCAAACCCGAGGGCGAAAAGTCAGGCTCCCGAAAAAGCCTGAACGCGCTCAACGGTGCCAACCCCACGACCGCCAAAGACGGCATTCCCGGCACTTCTTCTTTTCAAGCAAAACCTGATGAAGTCAACTCATCATCAAATTCTGCGCGGAAGCGAAAGCAGCCTGCGAGCACCACCACCAATTCTACCAGCGAAAATGCTTCAAAGAAGCTATTCACCGCCGCGCCGGGGTCGATTGCTGGTCAGGGTGACTCGAACATGGTCTCTTTTGACGAGCGGGGTGCCTACTTAAAGAATGGCAAATTAACAGCGGACGATGGCACTACATTTGCTGTCAATGGTAAGTTTGTTTTTATTTTTATGATTGTATAATAGAAATTACAAGTTGGTGCTGACCAGGCAGAACATGTCTATCTCATTTGTGAGCCTCCAGGGGAGCCTTATTACTTGGCGCGGATCATGGAATTTCTCCCAAACAAAAATTCGCCTTCCGGCGCGATTGAGGCGCTGCGAGTCAATTGGTATTACAGACCACGTGACATCCACCGTAACGCGGCGGATACGAGACTAGTATTTGCGTCGATGCACTCCGACACATGTCCGCTTAGTTCATTGCGCGGAAAGTGCCAAATTAGGCATTCCTCCGAAATCGGGGATTTGGACGAGTACAGAAAGACCCGGGATTGTTTCTGGTACGACAAGATGTTCGACCGGTATATCCACCGCTACTACGAAGTTATCCCCACCAGTAAAGTCATCAATGTCCCCGGAAATGTCAAGAAAGTCCTGGATGAACGATGGCGATACGTTCTTGTCGAAGTCGGGAAGCGGAAAGAGTTGACCAGCGCGGTAAAGACCTGCAAGCGATGTAGTCTATATGCTGCCAAGTATGAAAGCGCCCCTTCCAAGATTGCAAAAATTTATACTGATTTCATGATTAGCACCGACTCTGTGGATTGTGCGGTGTGCCACAATACGTACCACATGCACTGTGTCCGGCCTGTATTGACAAAGAAGCCAGCTCGAGGCTTTGCTTGGGCATGTGCGGCCTGCAGTAGAGCACAAGAGCGAAAACTTGAAGCTCGACATACGCCAATGCTTGGCGAAGGAGGCTCAGAAGCGCAGGAAGCAGATGAGGAAATGGTCGAAGAAGAAGAGGAGGAACATCCGAACGGCGCTCCAAATGGCACTACTGGCAGCACACCAGCACCAGTCGAGGAAGAAGCACTTCGACCAGCGACGGAGGAGCAAATCGCGCAGGCCAAAATGTGGCCCTATCGCTATCTGGGTATCCATTGTCGAGTGGAAGATGCTCTAGACTACGACGACCGGATCTATCCTCGAGCTAGCTCACGATTGGGGCCGCGGCATCAAGCAATTGTCAACCCATACCCGGGACGGCCGATCGAATACGTGAAGCCGATCGAGATCAAGAAAAAATACATGAAGAGCTCTGGAGGTCGCCGAGACAACAGACTAACAAAAGAGACCATTGCTGCTATCGAATCCGCGAAGAAAGAAAAGGCCAATCGACCAAGCTGGGTGATGGATGAGCCTCCTGGCTTCATTCGTCGGGGCGAAGACGAGCCGGTCCCAGTAGGCGGAAAGCAGGCCCGCACTGCAGAGCTGCGTTTTAAAATGCCTACTCCGGAACAAATGCCGAGCAGGGGCGAAGACGATGGGCCTGGAGCAGACGCCAGTCCAGCGGACCGCGAGAAGCGCATCGACGAATATATGGAGCGAGCAAAGGAGTTGGCGCCCGGGCTAGGTGTTGAGAAGTATTCGACCAATTTTCTCGATAAAGCTTTGGAACTTCTTTACGCGCATAGCTTCAACGCTGATGCGGCACTTGCAAAACTCAAGCAGGCCGATAAGTACAAGGATCTCAAGGAGCCCCGATTACGGCCGGAGGAGGTCAAGGCTTTTGAGCAAGGAGTTTCAAAGTACGGGTCCGAGTGGCGCAATATCACCAAACACGTCGGTTCAGTACCACACTACTCGATAGTGCGGTATTATTATATGTGGAAGAAAACACCCCGCGGCCGGCAAATATGGGGCAATTATGGTGGAAGAAAGGGGAAGAAGGAAGCAAAGCGGAGCAGCGCTGCCAAACTCGTGGATGATGTTGCAGACGACTATGATGATTCGGCCTTTGATAACGATAAAGCTGCCGAAAAGAAGCGCGGTTTCCAGTGCAAATTCTGCTCAACACGGTCATCACGGCAATGGCGACGCGCTCCCGGGGTTCCGCCCGGCACCACGGTTCCGAGTGAGCCGGGCTCAAGGGCAAAGGACAAAGGACCGCAGCTTAACGTTGCCCTCTGCTTACGTTGTGCTCTTCTCTGGAGAAAGTACGGCATACAGTGGGAGAACGTCGACGAAGTCGCAAAGAAGATTGGTCAAAGTGGTAACAAATCATGGCGCCGCCGTGTCGACGAGGAGCTCTTGACCCAACTTCTTGCTTCGGAAGAAGCAGGCCCTGCCAGTATGAACAGCTCAACTGCCGCCACCGCAGCAGCGCTTGGCGTTTCTGTAGGCACAAACAACCAGGTACAACTGGATTCCAAGAAGAAGGCTCGGAATGACAAGGAGAGCACGACAACTTCAGCGTCTACTTCAGTGGAGCCTGTTGCGAGGAAAAAGGCTGCGAATGAAAAACCGGCTGAGCCTGCACCAATCGAACCAGAAGCACCTGTCGCTAGGATCCTTCCTTGCGCGGTTTGCGCGAAAGTAGAGCCTACTGGGGACCAGTACGTAACCTGCAGGGATTGCCGGCTGACCGTTCATCGAAACTGCTACGGAATTAGCCCCTTGCAGAATACCATCAAATGGTTGTGTGATACATGCTCTAATGACCGAAATCCGCTCATCTCCACCTCTTACGAATGTGTTTTGTGTCCTGTGACCTGGACCGAACATGAGCTGATCGAAGCACCCAAAACGACGCACAAGAAAAAGACTGAGAGGGATCGTGAAAAGGAGAAACTAGAACGGGGCCTGGTAGCGGACGCGATCAAGCTTTACCGGGAAAAGCAAGAAGCCGTTGGTAAACCGGTCGGACCCCGGGAACCCCTCAAGCGAACGGCTGGAAATAACTGGATCCATGTCAATTGTGCAATTTGGACGCCGGAAATCAAGTTCAGCAATGCAAAGGAACTAGAGCCTGCCGAGGGATTTGGTCTGATTTCTCCCGATCGTTACCGCGACACCTGCAAAATTTGCAAGTCAAACAAGGGTGCATGTGTACCATGCCATTTTAGTGGCTGCAACGCCCGCTTCCACGTTGGCTGTGCTTTCCAGGCTAGATATAAGATCGGGTTTGACGTTACACCGGTAAAGAGCTCCAGAAGAGATAGCGCTTCGACCATCCGACTTGGGGACGAGGTTGGGACTGCGACTGCAGCGATCTGGTGTCCGCACCACTCTGTTTCGTCCATCCATGATCCCGGCCAGGCGGCAGAAGACGGTCTCAACGCAATCCAGCTCTATGCGCGTACCTACAAACAGGCGGACCTTAGCGTGACCGGGACTGTTCGGAGAGCGGCCTACATTCAACAGTCGAATGGTGTGGGGCACACTACAGGCACGTCAGGTCGACGATCGTCCAACGTTAATGGAATTGCTACTTCACCAGTGATGACGCGAGAGAGACCAGGACCTGAAGATTCCGATGCGATGGATATTGACTCTGAACCTCGCCCCTCACAAGTCGGCGATGCGGATGTTAGGAGGAAATGCAAGACTTGTGAGACGGCTTACAGTCCGAAATGGTGGCCTCTTGACACTCGTCGGACAGCACCCTCGTTGAACGGGGCCGGACCGTCCGCAAGTCCTCCGTATCACCATCGACACCCTCAGTCTTCTCTTCCTCTGCTTAATGGTGATTATGGATCGCCAGACGCCGAAGGCTTGCAGCAGATCTATGAATGTCACAAGTGCCATCTCAAAAGAGCAAAGGCCCAGCCGCCTTCTCCAGAACCACGCGCTTCCCCCTATTCTGCTCAGCGAGCAGTCTTGCCAACACATCGGCTCACAGATTTTCACGGCCATTCGTACGGATCTACTCATGGCCATCCAACACCGCAAACTGGCATGTCCCGGCCGGTTGGTCCACCCGCCAGCACCAGCCCCGAGCGATATCCGTATAACCGCGCGGGGGAATACGGGGATAACTTACGCAATGGTATACCGAATGCCGCTTACCGTAGCGGCCCACCACCGCCCATCCGTCATCTGAACGGCTACCAACCCCAACCCCAGCCCCCTGGTCCCCCTGGTCCTACGCCTCATTACACCCCTGGCGCTCACCCTCCCCCTCCTCAACCGTATCCAGTCCACCAGAGCCCCTATGGCCCGGTTCCGCCTCATCCAACGGCAGCACCGGGAGCTCGACCATTCGCGCCGTCCGCGTCACCGCCAGATGTCCCAGCAACCATGGTCAGACACTCTCCGCAACATTCGATCAGCGCGCTCAACGGCGGCGCGCCGACTCGAATGTACTCGGTCGAGCGTGTCATGGGCGGATCACCGCCTATCCCGCAGGCACAAATGGATCCTCGGGGCCGAACCCCGCCCAACCGGCTGGAAGATCCAGCTGCGGGAGGCATGGCGATGAACAGCGGGCGGCATACCGCGACCACGAACGGGACGGGCGGCGGCGGCTCAGGAGCCAGCGCCAGCCCTTCATTGAAGAACCTCCTCTCCTAGTCTTTTGTACAAAGAGACTTGGGACGTGTATGATATCCTTTCCATCAATGTATTTCTCCTATATTTGTTTCTTCATTACCCAATTTCAGGTTTTGTTCCTTTTCAGGCATGGGAAAAAGCGGGCCTTGGGATATGTTCACTCAGCATGAAATTAGATTTGTTACCCGGACATGGTGGATGAATTGGTTTATAGTCTGGCTTATGTTCCTTTTTTTTTTTTATTTCTTTTTCAACTTGATGCGATGTCAAGTCCGATATGCATTGCAGTGATATTGGCGTTGATGAACTAAGTGATGTATTGGACGTCAATCAATGATTCAAATACACCATTATCGATCCGTTACTGTAGAAGTGGACATGTGGAGACCCAACAGCCAAACCAGTCATGAGCTAAGAAGAACATCTGAAACATCAACCAACTTGGCTTTTCAAGGTCAGTGCACTGCTAAGATTAACCCGACCCGTGTTGACGGAGTAACTAGGTGATTTGTACGGAGTAGTAACAGTCTTGATTCTGCAGTGCTATAGATGTGTGCTGACGAATAAGGAAAAAGTGGCGATGCTGCAAAAATGGCTCGAGTCAGTCGCCACGAACAGGGAATATTATCACAATAACATCATCTGGGGTAGGACGTTGCCACTTGATCGACGCACTATATTGTAGAACATACGGAGTAAAATAGACTTGACTTTATGTTAATACTATAACTAGTGGTGAGAACTACGGAGTAGTTACATGCCGGTAGAGAGTTACATCACCGGGCGCAGACACGGCTGAGAGTCGCTAGAAGAGGCTGGACTGCGGGACTTGGAGGCTTCCAGAATCATTTTAGAAGGAGCTAATTTATTACTTACATTACGGCACTTATCCACTGTAGGAATGTACTTTACACCGCCATGACAGCTGTAAGTTCTGGAAGGCTGGCAGAAGCTGAAATGAAGCACCGAAGACGCAAAGAAGACGAGGTCCATTCGTGATTCATGATTAGCTTTGCTCACTACTGTCGCTTCTTAATTTCTTCTTCTGCTCTACTTTTAGACTACGTCCAGTACTAGTAGTATACGGACCCTGCAGGCTATCTTACTTGTCCTTAGCATCCCTCGCTCTCCTCCCGTCTCTTTCTCTCTTCCTCTCACTCTACTCTCTACTCTCTACTTCTCTCTCTTCTCTCTCTTCTCTCCTCTCACTCTCTCTACCTCACGACTCTTCTTCTCCTCCCGTCCTGTTCTAATTATATCGCCATTTGAATCTGCGCCGTCGCTTGCCTCCAGTGTCACTGACATCTCCACAACCGTGCGACTTCGATTTTTCTCCCGGATCGATCGATCTTCACTCTCCACCCTCCTCACCCTTCACTAATCAGTCTCGTGGCCTTTTTTTCTCCGTCTGGCCCTTTCGCTGGCCCACCATGACGCCCTAGGATACATTTTGTCTCTTGACATCTTGAGATAATATTTCGACCGAGGTCTTGAACGCATATCTGCCTTGACTTGGTTGTCTTGCGGCTCGAGGTTGCGGTTGACGTTCCCTGGGTGGCAGATTGATCGGGCGCATCTCGCCCCGTGGGACTTCTCAGTGCACTCTTTCTCGCCAGCAATTTCTTCGATTACGACTACCGATATTCTCTTCTTGACTGTCATCGTCATTCCTCATTACCTTTCTATTTCGAGTCTTCAGTGAGTGAGACCAGTACCTTCGTCATCCGTGTCGCGCCCTCGCCTGAGATCATAGCACAAGTCGACGTCTCCGGGCGGTACGAAAGCCTGCACTGTTTCAAGTAAGGGACTTTCGCGTCTGCGCTCCCCTCAGTCCAGCCCTGATTCTGGTGGGCGACTGCAGCGAACAAACTCATTGTCCGACTTGCGCTCTTTGACGCAGTTCGTCGCCGACGTTTCTCAGCTGCAGCTCGTCCACTGCCCCTACCACTTTGCTTGCGTCGCCTGCATAAGCCTCCGAAAACCCTAGAGAAACGTACTGACGCAATCCAACTACCTTTTAGATAAATCATCGCTCTACTCTCTCGATTGTCCTTCCCTTGGCCATTTCTTCTGTCTCGACATATCACCTGTTAATTTCTCGCCTATACTCCCGCTTACTACTACGCTATCGCCCTTCGTTCTCCTTTCGAATCGCATACCCAAGCTCGACCTATGAGGGCGAGCTTCGACCGGGTAGAGTGCTGGACTCCCTTCTCTTTCGTATATATACTGCTTTTAAGCGACTTGGATCGGATTAGAGGCCCCAGATGGGCGTCCCCGATCCGGTTGACATGATGGATCACATCGACTGCTCTGCAGTCTTTATCGATCCCCGGGTTCAGTCGGAGCGATGGGTGTATCAGGGTTCTCCGCCGGAATCGCTGATATCCTCCGACGAGCCCGAGACGCTCCGGTCGGATATCGAAGTCTTGTTAACTATCTGTCGGCGAAGTATGCTTTCCCCGCTGATGGTTTATACTCATGCTAATCTATTCAGTGTATCTTTGTGAGGCTGGCGCGTCCCTCGTAACGAAACTTGCAGAACTAAGCGAGTCCGCTGGGAGTAATTGCACACCTATCTTCGCCTTCCTTGACATCGACCTAAACACCGACGAAGCTCCTATAGCCCGTCGCAGCACCAGCCGTGGTTCCTGGCAAGAGCCACCTTCTCCTGCGCCGCTGCGCCGCGGATTCACATTCTCCTCTCAAAATGACGGCTCGTCAGATCTGAAGTTACTCTCAGGCTTGTCGACAGATATACAAGTCCATGAACTCCCGAACCTCGTCATCCCTGTTGCTATCCTACGTCCGCCTACGAAAGAACCTACTTCGGAGCCTGTCGATCAGACGAAACCTTTTACTCCCCATCCTTTGCAAATTTCAAGGTGTCTGGATGCGGGCGCTGTTGATGTTGTACCTGGGCCTGTGGACAGGGTTCGGATTCAGGGCCTGGTTGTACATGCTTTTCGGATAAGGAAGACAGCCCTAAAGGAACAATCGCGTTTCCTCTCGAGGAGGAAACTACGGAAGCACTCTTGGGTTGGCGTACATGATGAGCAGCCGTACTCTTACCTAAGAGAAGCGATGTAAGTGCTGTCATTCTAGAGCGATTGAACCAGCTGACGTTTTCAGGGTGTCCAAGCTCATGAAAGGCATTTGTAACCCGGAAGATATCGTTGAGGAATTGCATGATGGGTAAGTGATGCAGTGGCGAGACTTGGGTCAGGCTAATATCATGGTAGGGAATACCACGTCAGTTCCGAACGCGAGGAATACGTGCAAAAACGCCTGGCACAGTGGAACTTTACTGCTCACGAGTTTACCGACGACGAACTCGTCTATGCGGCATTTGCGATGCTTCAGCATGCATTTTCAATACCAGAGTTGGAAGAGTGGCGGTTAACGCCAGGCGAGCTTCGAACATTCCTACTAGCTTGTCGCGCATCTTATAACTCCTTTGTCCTTTATCACAATTTCCGACACGCGATTGATGTGCTGCAGTCCGTCTTTTGTTTCCTACTTCATATCGGTGCGCTGCCTCCTTATGGGCAAATTGGATCGAACGCAGATAGGAACTGTCCGATTGCGGGCATGCTGAAACCTTTCGACTCACTCACGTTGTTGATAGCTGCAATTGGGCATGATGTTGGTCATCCGGGCGTCAACAACTTTTTCCTCGTCAAGTTAAACGCTCCTTTGGCGCAGCTGTACAACGACAACTCGGTACTGGAAGCGTTCCACTGCGCTGCATTTTCACAAATCTTGCGTCGTCATTGGCCGGCCGCATTCAAAGACAAGCAACTGCGGAAGTTGCTTATCAGCTCTATTTTAGCCACGGACATGGGCGTTCATCAAAAATTCATGGAGCGGCTGGGGTCATTGCAGGAAAAATTTTCCGAGAACAACCGGACTACTGATGGCTGGAAGCCTCAAGATATTGACATGTACAAGACGCTCGTCTGCGGCTTGCTCATTAAGTGTGCTGATATCAGCAATGTGGCTCGTCCGTGGGAAGTTGCTGAAAAATGGACCAAGATCTTGCAAGAGGAGTTTGCGAACCAGGGCGAGATGGAGAAGGAAGTCGGAATGGAGACGGCCCTTTTTGGTGGTCCGCCTGAGCTTGGCAATGTGTACAAGCTCGCGACAGGTCAGATGGGATTCATGTCCATCTTTGCGCTTCCGCTTTTCGAAGGCGTATCGGACATTCTTTCTGGCTTGCGGTTCACGGTTGACCATATCCGAAGCAACCACACTCGCTGGCATTATCTTGCAGATCTGGAACGGGGAAAGCCATTGTTAATGGTGGATGCCAGTCCGGATGGACATGTCTCACCTCGTTCTCGCAGTCCTGCGACGAATTCAAGGAATTATCTGACACCACAAGCGAAAGGCACGCCGCCCTCACCAGGAAGCACACGTCAAAAATCTACTCAGACGTTTCCAGCAAAGGAACCGGCTCAGCAACGAAAAGAGGAGGACGAGGACTACTTTGGTCCTAAGCGGTCGGCTCGTACGTCGGTGGGCAGCGACTATAACGAAAATCAGATCAGCCCCGTTGTTTCTCCAGATACGCCGGGTCCGGCGGTGGACATTACAGGGGATTCGTACCCTATTGAGTCCGATGATCCGGATACGCCGGAAGAGCCATCGCGGAAATCTTCGTGTGCCGTCCCAGAGCTAGGTCCGGTAGATGTTACTGAGCCCATGCCCACCAAAACATCCATAGGCAGCGTCGCTCAAGAACCAACCAGCGCTGTTTCCTACGAAAGCCCGGTAGAGTCCGCTGACAGAGCAAATGGATCAAGAGGCGCGTACCGCCACCATGCCAACACTATGTCTTCTGCGTGTACGTCAGCGCCGTCGAATTCGCAGCGCAATAGCTGTACTCGAACCCACAGCATCAGCACGCACAGCAACGCAATGACGCCTATCTCTCCTTCGACAAACGCAACGAGCGTACTCTCTGCTGATAGCGATGAACACCCCTACTCTCGCGACATTCCACGAAGCGATTACGCGGACTGGGACTCTCGCAGTCCTCGCGCTGGGTCCCCCAAACCCAGCACGCGTCCTGGAACCGGCACCGGCACGGAAGACCACCCACTTTTCCACGACGAATCTGGAAATTCTCATCATATTCCTCTCGGCAACGAAAGTGGCACTGGAACTGCAACCGGCAGTTCGACGCAGTCCGTCAACACGGGCAGCACGGGACCCAGCCCGCAGTGGGATGAACTCTCGCCAGACCAGCACCAGCCGCAGAGAAAGTTGCCGAAGCGGCGGAGCCGTCTACGCCTGGCGTTCTGGAGGAAGAAGAATTACCATTCGAATCAGAATCAGCATGAGGTTACGGGGGAGTCTCGGTGACCTTGCCGTACCGTATGCTGTTTTCATTGATGACTGCTTATACGACGGACTGTATGATTTACGATCTCGTTGATAGACAAACTTTGCCCTGGCTAGGGCTTGGACGGAATGATGGACTTGACACTCGGGTCAAGAAATCCTACTATCCTTACCTTTACGCTACGATTTGCTATGCAATGCCACGTTATGCAACGCAAAATGGATGCCGGCGCAGATATCTGATATCCGGGTGGGAGGCGGTCTTCTTCATTTCTTGGTTTCTTCTCTTCACTTCGCTTTTTCACATTTTCATCTATTGATCTTCTATCTTCTTATCTATGGTGATTTTGGGATGTGGGACATTGGTCTAGTACTAGAGCTGGGGCGTGTGGTTCCTTTGGATGGTTTGCTTGGCGTCCTGGTTACTGTTATTCTCCCAGTTGGATGGTTTCGTATGTCCTGCGGTATATGAGGCCCGGTGTATGTATTAGTTAGTCATTGTTGGGACATCCAATTATCTATTGACATCTTATCTATTGATGGTCTCTGCCTCCCTTGGCATGTCTGTAGTGTACATCTCTTTTTGAATCTACTTACAATCCTCGCACTCCCTATTTCCTGACACTGTCTCTGGGGTTTTGATAGTACTCGACTCCGGCACAGGAGCAGCATCCTTCCCCTTCTTCAACGCCCGATCCGTATGCCCCAAGTCCCTAGACGGATCAATCACATTTCTCACCCGCGATTTGAGCTCTTTCACCTCTACTGGGCTGTTAGCACCTCTTGAAATATACAGATGAGAGGTAGAAACATACCAGGAAACCCCCCGTCTGTTTTCCTATCCCAGAGAACTTTCCCCCCCTCATTCAAATCTTTACTAGGTCCCAATACTGAACTAGGGAAGATCGTAACAGTAAAAACACCCCCCGTGCGCGGTACCAGAGCGACCTCGCCGAGATCCGTGCTGAATGTGCTGAGAAGCTCTTGCGCGAACTTTGGACAATTCATTAGCTTCATGCTGGTAGTAGTATTTATTGCGCAACTTGTAGGGGGGAGGGAGCATACATAGGCAGCTCTCAGCATCCATTTGCATTGCGTGCAGTATTGGATTGTTATGCGGGGTTGAGTGTATAATGACGGGGGTGATGAGGAGGATGCTGGAGGGTTTGTTTCGATGGGGGCTGTTGGCTCAGTCATTCTATTTTTTTGTACTTCCTCTTCTTTTGGATATCTTGTTTGTGAAAACTTAGGAAGATTGATGTGAGATGTTGTACAGATAAGGTGGATGGATGGCGTGCCACCATAAATCCACCCCACTATATATGTATGTCATTACTCACGTGCTTCTATTAGGCTACATATAGTTCAAAACCTTAACATACAACTACAACTACAATATAATTGGTCACGATCCCAGCTCTATAAGAGAGACGGAAAAGCCGTGTATTGCTTCTCGAATTCTAGTTAACTAACTAATAGTATATGTGCTGAGTCACTGCAGCCAAAATGACTCAAGACAGCCGTACTCCGTACAGCGCCGCATCGAGGAGGGAATAGGCTCCCCATTTGTCTCCTGGCAATGCATGAGTAGATACCTACCTCTCAATCACCGAGAGTTCTCTATATTTCTGATTTATACATCTTTAAAACACCCCGATTCAACCCAAAATATTGCCTCCCTTATATCCCACTCCTTATGGACCCGCCCCTAAAGCCTGACCGACACACCCACACGCTCATCCTTTGCATGACCGCGGCAACAACAGCCCCTTATCTGGAAATAATCTTTACTCTTCCATAGACATCCAAGAAAACCAGGACACGGGTAGGAAGTTCCTGATGAGATTGAGAATGTGGTGCGGAGTTCCTGGAGAGAACTTTAATCTGTAAACCAGGCTAATATGACTATGAGGGTTGATATCAATATAGATGGTCGAGTTTATGGTAAGTATTGACTTTGTATTGCCGATATACAAGATAGCATGAACAGGAAGAAAAAAAATGAACCGAAACGCCTTATTTGCTGATTGATTGACTCGTCACCCCAACGCTCCAACAACCCCAATCTACCGATAAAGAATGCTTCTGTATGTGTATATTCTCCGCTTATTTTTCGTATGCACCTAAGAATTCGTAAGGTGGTAGTATTCTTTCGCTGATTCGATGTTCGAGTGATGGATTCGGTCTTTGCGAGATAGGGATGCGAGACTAGTTCGAGTGCAACTTGCGCACCCTGCTAATACCCTCGTAAAGCGAGCGGTCGATAGCAGCAGCGACAGTAAGCGTTCCACCAACGATGGCGCACACGCCCGTCAAGAAGCCCGTGAACGTCTTGGGTCTCGCCTCACGGTTGATGACCTTCATGGGCGAGATGTCGTAGTTGAAGAAGACTCCAGGAATACCGCTCGCGGCGTGGATGCGCTCCTTGTGGCCCTCGTCTGAGGCGTCTCCGCCGCGCAGGGATCGTTTATGTGAAGTTACCGAGTACTGGTGTGTTTCGATGCTGCCTCCCACTGCGGCTGGGGTTAGACCTTGCGCGCCGAGCGGCGTGAGTGCGTCTGAGGCGCTGTGCAGGGAGGTCGAGTAGAGTGGGTCCCAGCCGAGGGGGAGGTAGGAGGTAGAAACGACCTTAATAAAGTACATGAAGCTGTAGGCTGGCTCGGGAGCGTCCTGGTTCGTGCTGTCAAGTGGGTTGGTGTGGTGGTGGTCAGTCCATTGCCAGCGGTCCGAGAGCTCATCGGGGAGTTGTGGCCCAAAGCGCAGCTGGTGGATAATATGGGTCATTGTGTGCTGTTCTGATGCGGGAAGGCCTCTCTCGTCGTAGTTTGCGATGTCATGAACGTGCATGTTTCCACTGGAGAAGCTGCGACCGGGGGCAATATGGAAGTTGCCAACGACTTTGTTGACGCGGATGACACCTTCAAGACGGCATCCTTCGCGACGCTGGGCGTCGATGCGCTCCGCGTAATGCTCGCGCTCGCATTGCTCGATATTGGCGCCTTTGCCAAAGGCCCACTGTTTCTGAGCGTACGCTTCGCGGACTTCGTCGCAGCTGTTACAGCAGCCGGCTTTGGCGGCGTTGGGGGGTGCTGGAGCGCCGCCGCATTCGCCGCAGTATTCGGGGTCAAGGTGTTTGGCTTCGTCGGCATGGCTAGTGGTAGTAAGCGACCACCTTCATTAAGCCTTGCGATAATTACTTACAGTTCCAAGGCCTGAACGTCCAGGACACGTCCGCCCTCGGCGACAGATGCAAGACGGACTTTGTTCACGCCGTGCGCAACGCCGACTTGTTGCTCACCCGACACATCCATAACATCCAACGTCGTCAATTCGCAAGGAAGACGTGGAAACGTAATGTTCAGATGAATCTCCATCTTCTCTCCTAGAGCATCACAATCAGTCGAGTCCTTCGGCGCAAACGACCAAGCACCCTACCTCTTGACTTGTCGACAACCAACTCCGGCATGACTGCCACTCGCCTGTAGTCCACCCATTCTCCCCAAACAAGCCATACAATGATTAGGAACGAGGCAATTGTAATGATTCCTCCAGACGTGGTGCGGATGCGTGCTTCGTCGACTGTTTTGGCAAAGGCGTCTAGCCTTGTGAACCGTGATTTGGCCGGCATGGCTACAATCGACCGACGATCATACGGATGCGACGATACTCAATCCTAGACCGGCTAGGCGGTAACGATAAAGCCTAGAGCAGAAAATGCCTGTCAATGAATGATCAAACCTGGAGTAAGAAGCGACGTAGACAGTTGCGGCTATAGTTGGAAGTGGACGTTGAGCGCATCGAACACCGAGGGACGGAACTCACTCGAGCTGCACAGATCGGGGACGTCAATGAAAGCCAATTGAGTTCCAGGCTTGCTCAATTATCTCTGGCCGGCAAGCAACTTGTCCTGGAGTTGCGCTGGATGAGTTGGAGTTGTCCCTCTCCGATCTGAGAAGAGGAGACACGTACCGCGTAATCTATATGTGTGCAAGGAATGCGTGCTGTGTACTGGTATTACTGTATTTTGCTAAAGGACAGACTGCAGATCACCATTGGCCGTGTCACCGCCCCACTTTGTGCCTGGATTAAATCACGTGCTTTGAGCCCCATCATTTTATACACGTGACTTTGCGGCTACCTGCAAAATGATTCAGGCGGACGTCACTTTTTCTGCGTCAACTCAACACTTTGCGCCTCGACGAGAGGCAGAACCCTGCTCTGTTTGAAATTGTAAAGATCAAATCGCACGAAGGCTTTCTTTATCTTCTTCTTGAATGAATCCACCCCTTGATACATGCCTATTGAATCTCCGAAACACTAAGGCGCTCAGCGCTTTGTTTGCCTAGAGCAGCCCAACTTCCTACAACTTCAACAACTTCCACTTCCTCTCACTTGACAACTACTCCTCACTTTCGCATACCGAATTCCTCACTTTACGATCCGCGATGAAGAGAGGGAGGGCTACTCGCGGCCGCACGACTACCGGTGACCGTGGGGGAATTCGCAAGCGGGGAGCTCCAACAACGAAGGTTGACCGAGATGGCGATTTGGCGATGGGGGCAGGCGCAGGCGCAGTCCGTGGACTAAAGTCCCGTGGAGGGCCTGGTCGCCCGGCCCCTTCTGGATCTCGAACGCATGCGCTCGATCGAAATATCGGCCAGATACAAAAGGCTCTATCCAGCTCTTCCGGCCAAGCGAACATTCGGCAAGGCAGTCGCGGAGCTGGGTTAGAGCAAGTCGCAGTCCGTGGATGGAAGGACAGCAAAGCCGCATCCAATCGCGATGGCGGCGTCGAAAGCCTAGTCGCCTTTCTCGAAAAGAAACTCACCGCACCCGACTCGAAATCAGGCCCGCGCGCAAGAATCTCTAAGGTATGTGCAACACTGTTGAACTGGCGGCCACCGACATGAACATAAATCACCAACGTCCTCTTTCTCCGATATGCTCTCGTTTTCAAGGATGGTACCTCCAGAACGACGATCGGCGGATGCCTAGGCTTTATGGGCGTTTGTTCCTTTGGATGGCTGCAGTTTTCAAGGTCTCTTACGCCTTGCTAACTTTGACTAGTCGCGGGTTGATGGGGATGCTCTGATAGTGTCCATCCGACCGGAATTACTAGCAAGAATGCTTCAACTTAATGGCTATTCTTTTGCAGGAGCGCCTCTTGCAATCGAGAAAGCCGATCCATCCATGGCTCCTCTGTTGGACCACGCGATGCCGACACAGAACGGTACAACGCCGTCTACCGCCGACACGAAATCGAAAATGACGGCCGTACTTTCGAGGCGATACTACCAACAATCCAAGTTGCTTGATCTTTCCAAGCTCGCGACAGACCCTGATCTGGTGGCTATGGGAATCTTTGGCACAACCTCGACTGAATCCAAGTTCTTCCCTGCGCTCATGAAGGTTTGGGAACTGAACTTCAACGACGCGAACGCGCGACGGGAGGCTGTTGAAAGCGTTAGTCTCGCAGACAACCAGCTCGCAAATATCACCGTCATTACAACACTCTCGCAAACATTCCCTGAACTGAAAAACCTCGACTTGTCGAACAATAACTTCAGTGATGCCCAGGCGCTCATGGGCTGGAGATGGAAATTCCGCAAGCTGCAATTCCTTGACCTCAGCGGCAATCCCTTCAGCTCGGATCCCACTTTTAAAGATACAATGCTCAAGTGGTATCCGGAGCTCAAAACTCTGAACAACACCCAGGTTCGCACGGACGAAGAAATCGCTGCGCAGAAGAAAAGTCCGATTCCAGTCAGAGCTCCTCACTTCCATGACGAATCTCAAATTGCGGAGAATTTCATTCGAACGTTCTTTACTGGGTACGACAGCAATAGAGCTGAAATCTTGAATGGCTTCTACGACAACACCTCTACATTTTCACTCAATGTCAACACATCCGCTCCAAGGGCTCTACAAACCGAGCCCGCGCCGTGGGACCCATATCTCAAGAAAAGCCGGAATCTCCTCAGGATCAATCATCTACCGGCAAGAATGTCCCGTACATATACTGGCGCTGAAAAGATTCGGGAGCTTTGGACGACGCTCCCCCAAACCAGGCATCCCGACATTGCCACGCATCCCGAAGAATGGCTCATTGAGTGCTTTCCGATCCCTGGACTGCCTGATGCATCCGGAGCGAGCGCAACCGGCGTCGGCGGGTTTCTTATCATGGTGCACGGGAAGTTTGAAGAGAGTAATGGAGAAAAGGTCGAAACTCGCAGCTTTGACCGCACGTTTATCCTCGGACCTGGCGCAGGCGTAGGAGGGATTAGGGTTATCAGCGACGTGCTATGTCTGCGCGCATTTGGTGGCAATGAAGCATGGCAGCTGGAACCCCAGGTCACAGCTGGTCAAGCGGCCGGAGCAGCAGCAGCAGCAGCAGCAGCAGCACCTGCTGCGGCAAACCCGGCTGCTCCTGCTGGCTACGGACTTCCAGGGCCGGGCAAGACAGATGTCCAAGTGCAACAAGAACAGCTGGTCATGCAATTGAGCGCCAAAACGTCGATGACCCTGCAGTACTCTGAGCTGGCACTTTCAGGCAATGAGTGGAACTTGGAAGCTGCTCTGAAGAACTTTGAAGAGCTTAAGGTACGGTAATCCCCCTGTTTTTGATTGATACATTGCTAACTATCCTTAGACGCAGGGCCAGTTACCCCCAGACGCTTTTCTCCCTGGAGCTACCGCATAGCTCCTGGATTTTTGATAACCTCTCAACCTTTATAAATACACAAGAAACGTCTTTTGGTTCATTTTCCCTCTGAATTTGATTGTGAATGCATGGCTTAGGCGAAATGGCTATTATAGGAGTATCTCTTTTTTTTTTTTTTTTTTGAATTACCCAATTATTGTACAATAAAGACCACGAAGACATGCCAATAGAAGAGGGAAACCTCGACGAAAAGCCTATTTTATGTGCCGGCCTAATCTTCGTAGTGTACGCAGTATATACTTACCATTCATGGAGAGGGCGTTGTACTCCGTAGAGTTGCAGCTTGGCGGAGAACGATCATGCCCGAAGCTGGAGTTCCCGCCAACTCTCCGCACCAGCAGCTCAGGTCAAAGCATCGTATAGCCTCCACCTCCGGAATTATTCCTAAACTACTCGTCTGCACGGCGCGTGCTCCTCCGGTTGTACCTGCAGCATGAGACTTGCGTTAATTCCCGAGTGCTAATGGAATGCCCGCTACGACCGCCTCCCCTAGCACCAGCCAGATGGCCTCGAACGGGACGCCCCTCGATCCTTTGGACGCAGGTGAGTCGGAATTGAGCTTGCAGTAACGATTGAGCTTGCTAATACTGGGTCGATGTCTCAGCGGATTACGACCCCGTCGACCACTTGAACGATATCTTCTCGCACCCTTCCACGCTCTCCTCCGTCTCCGACGTATCCCAACGATTGCGTGACTATGAAACCGAGCTAGACGCCGAGATTGACGCCCTGGTAGAGGACCAGGTGACATCAAATGCAGAGAGCGTCGAGCGCATCCAAACCGCAAAAGCAGATCTGTCCGAGCTGTTCAAAAAGATCGACGATGTTCGCGATCGCGCGTCCAAGACGGAGCTCTCCATCACGGAAATGACGGCAGATATCAAGCAGCTGGATAACGCGAAGAAGAACCTGACACAGTCTATGACGGCTCTCAAGAGATTGCAGATGTTAACGACCGCATATGATCAGCTACGTGTCCTCAGCCGAACGAGACAGTACCGCGATTGCTCCCAGCTGCTCCAGGCCGTGATCCAGCTGGTCGCGCACTTTAAGTCATACCGATCGATAGACCAGGTCGCGCTCCTGAGCCGAAATGTGGCGGATATACAAAGGGACCTGCTGGAACAGATCTGCGAGGACTTTGAGCTGGCGTTTGCCAAGGGTGAGATTGGCGCTCGGAGGACGGCGCTGTCGGAGGCGTGCTCTGTCATGGACGCTCTTGGTGAACATGCCAGATCTAGGCTGATGACTTGGTACTGCAACTTCCAGCTGCGCGAGTACCGACAGGTCTTCCGAAATAATGAAGAGGCGGGTTCCTTGGATAATATCTCGCGGAGATACTCATGGTTTCGGCGGATTCTGCGGATTTACGATGAAGAGTACGCGGCCATCTTTCCCGCCTCATGGAGGGTCGATGAGATACTGGCCAATGCCTTCTGCGAGGGAACAAGGGATGACTTCAAGGGGATTTTATCTCGGTCGGTGCGGAACGGGCAGACGATTGATGTCAACCTGCTACTGTCGTGCTTACAAGAAACACTTGACTTTGAGCATTCCCTTGAGCGACGCTTCGCCATTCCGTCTCGACCGTCCACTGATACGTTTACGTCTACGGAAACACCCGTATTCGGACAAGCCATTTCTGAGGCATTTGAGCCCTATCTAAGCGTGTGGGTGAATGCCCAGGACAAGCAACTGGCTACATTGATACCAAAGTATCGCCAGCAACCAGTAAAGCCACCAGGGGAGGAATTCGATTCGAATATCGTCATTTCGTCCTCCATGGAACTCTTCACCTTCTACAGACATGCTCTTCAGCAATGTGCGAAACTTTCAACAGGCGCAAGCCTTGCGGACCTCTCGAAAGTCTTTGCCAAGTATCTCGACCAGTATGCTCAACAGGTCCTGTTATACTACATTAGCGACCAACCTACGATGCACAACCCGCTAGGGACGATTTCGATCGAGGACTTCATTGCGGTCCTCAATACGGCAGATTACTGCTATACCACGTGTAATCAGCTAGAGGAGAAGATAAAAGGCCGGCTGGACAAAAACCTAAAACAGAGTGTTGACCTGCAGAGCCAGGCGGACTCGTTTATGGGCATTGCCTCTGCTGCTGTTCGTGGGCTTGTCCGTAAGGTCGAGACTGAGTTGGAGCCTTGCTGGCGAGAGATGCGGAACACTCCGTGGAACCGACTGGAGAACGTGAGCGACCAGAGCTCTTATGTTGGGGAGCTCTTGTCAAAGACTAGCACGAAGTCGTCCGAGATCTTGGAATTGATCCATAAGCAGCAATACGCTCGAGCCTTTGCAGATCATATAGTGGAATTGATATGCAATATCTTCCTCCAGAACATCTTCCAGTGCAAGCCTGTATCAGAGACGGGATCAGAGCAGGTAAGATTACTGTCAAGTCATACAAAACTATATTAACCCATTGCAGATGCTTCTGGATACCTACACTCTCAAGACAGGCCTGACCTCACTTCTACCCGCTCCCCCGCCAGCCGGCTTCGTCAAACGGGTGAACAACAGCTTTGCAAAGATCGAATCCCTGCTCAAAACGCTCCAAGTGCAGCCCTCACCCCCTGAAGCGCTTGTTCAAGCCTACCTAATCCATATCGCCGACCGAAGCAACACCAACTTCCGCAAAATTCTCGACCTCAAGGGCATACGCAGCCGACAAGAGCAAAACCATCTCGTTGAGCTCTTCCAAGTTCACCGCACCTCTGATCGCTACGCGTCTAACATCCAAGAAACTAATCCCGTCCTTGCTGCTCTCCAAACGACCTCCGCGTCCTCTTCCACATCCGTGTCACAGGGCCTCGGCCTAGGCAACCTGGGCACCTCCGCCGCGACATCCACAAGCCGCTTTGATGCATCCCTGCTCGGTTCGGCCATCATCTCTGCCGCAAAGGATGGTGTTGATAGATTGGGAACACCGATGAGTTCGTCCACGCCAGTCAACCCCTCCGCGGCTGGCAATTCGTTGTCCGTTCAAGGTACCCCGGCCTCACCACCTGGGCCATCTGCACAAAACCAAAACCAGGGTGATGTAGGGTCCAATCTAAACGAGAATCTAAAGAACCTGGGCAAGTTCTTCCGAAGAGACCTAGGTTTCGGCGGTCGATTTGGACGGGGCGGGGATGATGGTTAAGCAAATTCCCTGATATATTGTGGTGTCGACGATATAGATATTATCATTATACCTTTCTTCCCCCTTTTCACATATTCTTCTTCCAGTGCGGCATGAGCAGCGCAGAGCATTACGGGATATTTCAGGATACACTAGCAGAGCAGTACAGTACATATCATCTAGAGCTATCATGAGAATTACCGTACTTTTGTTTATCCAGACCTATCTATATATTTACATGTACACTTTCAATGAAAGCAGGAACTGAATCAAAGATTAGCCTCCTCATCCCACTGCTTCTTCCTCAGATTCTCTAGCGAATAGAGAGAGGTATTCAGCGCCGTCTTTTCCTTCTGCTCAGAATTCTCGGACAGAGAAACATTTGATGTACCAGCAGCATTGACGCCAGTGATCAACGCGTCGGAAATAGCCTCCCATTCTGTTTCACTCCCGCTGCCCTGCTTGACCTGGAACGTCTCGATGAGCGTAGCAGGCGAAGCGGGACTAGATCGCCATTCCTGCGTTGAACCTGGCGAGCGGATGCAGTCGGTTGAAACGATTACTGTGTTTGTCCCTGGATGGAATTGAACGTCGAGGACGTTCCCTGACGCCTTGATTGGCTGGTGTGCTGTCATTGAGCCATTTGGTTCGAGGGTGAAAGGTTGAAGAGTGGGATTTCTGGAATTGTTAGTTTGATTTACGGGAAACTGTGAAATGGATTTGATAGGATGGCTCACCCTTCCAAAGCAACGAAGATGAATCGCTGTCCGCTTGCACTTGGCGAGGCCCAGATACCGCGGACGCAGATCTCTTTACCTTCCGAAGTCTGATCTCCAAGAGGCACAGGTACAGTGTGCAGCAGCTCACCAGCAGCCCAGTTCCAGACGAGAAGATGCGGGTCTCCGCCACCGGAGACGAGGTACTCTGGTGCCCATTCAGGGACGCAAAGCTTGGAGATGAACGATGTATGTCCAAGGCAATTGTTCTCGATCACATGCGCCTGAGGACGTCCACGGGAGACACGAATATGTTCATCTCGATCAGCACTAATGATATAGTTCCTGCGCTTTATAGCTGACGGATCAGGCGAAGGGAGAGAAGCGAATGCCACATCTGTCAGCAGAGAAACGTGTCCAAGAAGAAGGTCATGCTCGAAAACAGGCTTCTCGGAGTCCTTGTTCTTGGCCTTGTCGGCTAGCTCTCTTCGCTCCATTTGCATCTTGAGCGATTGCAGGTTGCGCTTTGTGTGCACTGTCAGATTCGTTGCTGCGATCCTGGTGGCCCTCTCCATGGGGTTCTTGGCTTTGGGAGCTGCCCGTGGTTCAGCGCTTGGGAGCAAGGGCATGGAGTAGACGTCCCCGAACTTGTCCCCGGTTAAGATGTCGTTATTTTCCATGAATGTGATGGCGCATGGGCGCTTGGGCATCGGTCTGTGGGAGTTAGCTCCTGGCCGCGAAGCACAATAGAGACACACACCTCTCGCTCAATTGCAGGAATGAACCGTCATCCCTCACCTGGAAGACTCGGATACATTTATCTTCTCCAGTAAGCGCAACCAGATACTCCCCGTCCGGAGTAGAAGCCAAGATGGGTATGCTGGTCCAAGAAGAGGACTTTTTCGTAGTCGTCGCACCACCCTTCTGTTCTTCCTTTGACCCTGATGATGAATCAACCTTTCTTTTCTTTCCTGGTGGGCCTTCATCCTCAGGGTTGGATTCAATGGTGTTGGCACCCCCATCAGATGTATCCGCACCTTCTTGAGGCCAGACGGACAAGCGCTGTCCAGATTCTGCAGCAAAGGAAAACAGCTTCGCGCCCGCTGATGCTACTAGCACATTTCTAGAAGAGCTGTTTTGTTTCTTGACGAATTGGATGCATTGCAATGGGTGCTGGAAGTCGGCCATTTCGAGCTGTATTCCTCAATGGCACTTGTATCCCGGACGGCCCTGTCACTCTCGAAGAATTAATTGAACAAGATATCAAACTGAATCTAATAATCCAGCATATTCAACCCGATATCATATGCCTCTTGCCTGCCATCGCAATCTCAGCGGCGGGGCTCACGTGACCGGTCGCTAGCGAGACCACAAGAAAATCGGTCAACGCACAAATCCGAAAAGCTTCAACGTCACATTCGACAACCAACAACAATTTACATTTTTCCCTTGCCCTTAAACATCCTATCTTCAGCGAAATAAGGAGAAATGGGGGGCAAGTCAGCTACCAAGGCCGCTTACTTCGAGAAGCTCAAGAACCTGCTCGATGAATACAAGACCGTGTTCATCGTCGGTGTCGACAATGTCAGCTCTCAGCAGATGCACGAGATCCGTATCGCCCTCCGTGGTGAGGGTGTTGTCCTGATGGGCAAGAACACCATGGTAAGTTTTCTTCCGCACATGCGACGCTATGCGACAGCAATTGACTGATTTTTTAGGTTCGCCGTGCTCTCAAGGGCTTCATCAACGACAACCCCGAATACGAGCGTCTGCTTCCGTTCGTCAAGGGTGCGTACAATTTTGACTACAATTGAAGGGCTGGACTGATATGTATAGGCAACGTTGGTTTCATCTTCACCAACGCCGACCTCAAGGCTACCAAGGAGAAGATCCTTGCTAACCGTGTCGCTGCCCCTGCTCGTGCTGGTGCCATCGCTCCCGGCGATGTCTGGATTCCTGCCGGTAACACTGGTATGGAACCCGGTAAGACCTCTTTCTTCCAGGCTCTCGGTGTTCCCACCAAGATTGCTCGTGGTACCATTGAAATCACCACCGATCTTAAGCTTGTCGAGGAGGGCACCAAGGTCGGTCCTTCCGAGGCCACCCTGCTCAACATGCTCAACATCTCTCCCTTCACCTACGGTATGACCATCCAGCAGGTCTACGATGAGGGTCAGACTTTCTCCGCTGCTGTCCTCGACATCGAGGAGTCCCAGCTTCTCTCGGCCTTCAGCGGTGCCATCACCACCATCGCTACCATCTCTTTGGCCGCCAACTACCCCACCCTTCCCTCGGTTGTCCACTCTGTCGTCAACAGCTACAAGAAGGTCTTGGCTGTTGCTATTGAGACTGACTACAGCTGGCCCGAGATTGAGGAGCTCAAGGACCGTATCGCCAACCCTGACGCTTACGCTTCCGCTGCTCCCGCTGCCGCCGCCGGTGGTGCCGCTCCTGCTGCTGCTGCCGAGGCTGCTCCCGCCGAGGAGGCCGAGGAGTCCGACGAGGACATGGGCTTCGGTCTCTTCGACTAAACATCTCGTGTCGCTGCACGGGATACGACTGCCATGTATTAGATACTGTTTATGACCAATCATGAGGTTGGAAAAATGAAACTTGATACTGGTGATCATTCACTCCTAGTAAGATATGAACGTAGCCACGTTTCATATTCTTACGGATCTCAAGGTATGTTGACACCTCTTTACTGCTTTTACAATCCCATCACTGGTTCCTGGCGGAGGATGATACCATTTTTAACTCGTAACACTTCGTGTCATGAAGATTAAAAACGCAACAACAAACACTCTAATTTTTTGCTGACGCCTCACCTCAACTTCACTCTTTCCACTCATGCTCTGTTGTTACATCTGCTAACAACTGTATCAGGTCCGGACCTTCAATACTAGGCTTTCACGATAAGACATGTAGATTAGCTAGTAAGCTTAGGGTTTACTTTTGATTCGTTGGGAACGGGACAAAATAAATTTGAATTTTGACACTTGCTCTACATTCATTTCATCCTTGTGTAGCCTCATATGGTAAATGAATAAAATTCATAAAATCATAAAAATGTATGTGGATCGCGGGGCAGACGGCCCGAGGCATGCGAGAATATGATCGGAGACCGCAGCTCAAGTTCCCCTCCGCAACTATTTGTCTGTATCCAAAATGACACAATTCGCACCATTGAAGAACGATTTACTGTTAAGGGCTGCTAGGGGTAAATGATGTTGTGTCTTCCTTCTGTTACAAATTTAACAATTACTAGGAGAGAAGGTCCAGCGGCCGCCGATATGGGTTATGCGCCAGGGTATGACCTCTCGATCCCTCACCACGCTTTTCTTTCCATGCGCTTGTCAGATCACACCTAATTGATACAGCTGGCCGCTACCTCCCTGAATATCATGAAGCCAAAGGCAACCGCGACTTCTTCGAATGCTGCCGCGACCCCGAAGTCGCTTCAACAATCACCATCCAACCCGTCGACCGCTACGAAGGCCTCATCGATGCCGCAATCATCTTCTCCGATATCCTCGTTATCCCACAAGCAATGGGTATGACCGTCGAAATGGTCGACAAGAAGGGCCCCCATTTCCCCGACCCGCTCCGCTCCCCCACCGACGGACAATACGAAAAGGTCATGGCGCGCAACGTCGACGTCAAGTCGGAGCTGGACTACGTATACAAGGCTATCACGCTTACGCGGACAAAGCTCAACGGCCGGGTTCCGCTCATCGGGTTCTGCGGAGCGCCCTGGACCTTGCTTTGTTATATGGTCGAGGGCGGCGGAAGCAAGATGTTCATTCAGAGCAAGACTTGGGTGTACAAGTATCCAAAGGAGACCCAGGCTATGCTGCAGAAGATTGCGGAAATCTGTGTTGAGTATTTGGCGCTTCAGGTCGCTGCGGGCGCACAGCTTGTGCAGGTGTTTGACTCGTGGGCTGGAGAGTTGTCACCTTCGTCGTTCAAGGGATTCTCTCTGCCTTACTTGAGATATATCTCGGCAAACTTGCCGCGCAGATTGAAGGAAAAGGGTCTTGAGCCCGTGCCTATGACTGTCTTTGCCAAGGGGGCGTGGTATGCTCTTGAGGATCTTTGCGAGTCTGGGTATAACGTTGTTGGATTGGACTGGTTGCATGATCCGGCCGAGGCGTTCAAGATTGCCAATGGGCGGGTTACTATTCAGGGTAATGCTGACCCTGGCGTTCTCTATGGAGGGCGTGAGGCCATCACAGAGGCTGTCAAGACTATGGCCGATGGGTTCAAGAAGGGCAAGCAAGGCTGGATTGCCAACTTGGGTCATGGTATGTTGAGTCAATTTGTTTTGCTATACATTGCTAACTTTGCAGGCGTAACTCCTTTTGTCAAACCGGATGACCTCAAGTTCTACTTTGAGGAGATCCATCGGTTGACGGCCGACTAGATTCCTCCTAATGCATTGAATAATTGATGAGATGGGCATATGTACGCATGTCGATGACTGAATCTATCTAGACACCGATGTCCTCATTCCTGGAACATGATCAGCCTAAGAATTTGACGAGCAAGAAAGAACATACCAAAGCTGAGGCTTCTCCTTGATAAACTTCTCCATCATCGCCTTGCACTCTTCATCGTCCAAAACCACCAACTCCACTCCGCGACTCTTTAGATACTCCTCTCCACCAACAAAGTTTACATTCTCCCCAATCACCACCCTTTTAATCTTGTACAGGATACAAGCTCCAGTGCACATATCACACGGCGACAGCGTCGTGTACATCGTAGCCCCCTCATACGCAGACGCAGGCAGACGGCCTGAGTTTTCCAGCGCTGATATCTCGCCCTGCCATAGTCAGCAACTGTTAGGAGGCATTCCAACGGACACCCTGGCAATGACTAACGTGTAATGTCGCACTTCCACTTTGCACACGCATATTATGGCCCCTGCCCAGAATAGTGCCGTCCTTCCCTACCAGTGCTGCGCCAATTGGGACGCCGCCTTCCGCCGCGCCTTTGCGGGCTTCTTCGACAGCTGCAATGAAGCCGGCGTCTGTATTCATGATGACGAAGGTATGGCTTAAGAGGGAAGAAAACGTTGAAAGAACCCCGAGTTTACTGAGCGAATGTACTATCTACGGAGTAGAGATAAGAGCTGGAACATGAAAATATCGATATCGATATGCCGCGTGTGTGGTTGGTTGCCGCTTGGGTCTAGTTTGACCCGCATTCTTGAGGGGTCCACGCGGTAGGTTAAGCTCATAGAGAAGTTTAAGTAGTAGAGTGGTGGTGTGTACGAAGTATACATAGTCGGACGGATCATGAGGCAGATATTTCCTCGGAACGCAAGTAAATCATATAGTGCATTAGAAATGTAGGCTGGTTTGTGCAAACGCTATACAGAGTCGGAGTTAACTTTGCACCCCTCCACAAGCTTATCGATAAGATTAGAAATCTGAGTGTCGCCGCCTGAGGCAAAAATAGCTGGAAATTTTCTGGGGGGCATAACAAAGGATTACCAAAAATACCTCGGGCGTGGATGACAATGTCGCTGGAGCGCCTTGTCTTGTAATGCGATTACAACGAAGCTCCAGGAAATCGATGGAAGAGTGTCGAACAGCATCGAATCCGCTTGGCGTCAAATACACACCCCGTGAAACAAGACTATACGTGAGACGGAATTATTATATCTTGAGCTTAAGTCAGTTTATCATTGGAATATCAATAGCTTAGTTTCATTTATCAAGATTTGAGCCCCTCTTGTTGCTGCTGTGCTGTATTGGCAATACGTGCTTCTAGAAGATACTCTGTGTGTGTTGTCGCTGTTGGTGCCTGGTCCTGGTACTTGTTACCCAAAAATACGAATCTTACGCCTCGCCATCCCCATCAGAGTCTCTTTTGTCTTCTCGTTCAGCCGTCGGTCCAATTCTTCAAGCCGCCTTCCACCCTCATCCTTTAAATCTTCTCCAGCACCTTCAACTCTCCCCTCCACGTTCAAGGCACCGGCCTCTTCTCTTCTTAGACCTCTGTCTCTCGCGTCCGGCGACTTCTTTTCTTTCCGCCCCCTATCCCCCGGACCGCTTTTCCGTCAAAAGTTCTTGTTTATTCGAAGCCTTTCTCTACCCCTCGCCAGCTATTCTTTACTCTCTTTCCGAGCACACAGGATTAGATCACAATGGTTAAGGACACGAAGTTTTACGATATCCTTGGGGTGAGTTCGACACTGCGCTTTATCACTACCAGCGCACTAACCGTCTGCCCAGGTTGACCCATCGGCCTCCGAGGCCCAACTGAAGACCGCTTACAAGAAGGGTGCCCTCAAGTACCACCCTGGTATGTAAATCGTCATAGGAGGCGAGGACAAGCGAATTAACTTGCCCAGACAAGAACCGGAACAACCCAGAGGCCGCCGAAACGTTCAAGGAAATGTCGAAAGCGTACGAAGTTCTCTCCGATTCCCAGAAGCGAAGCATCTACGATCAGCTCGGTGAGGAGGGTCTCGAAGGCGGTGGTGGTGCTGGTGGCATGGGCGCTGAGGATCTCTTCGCTCAGTTCTTCGGCGGCGGTGGTGGCTTCGGTGGCATGTTCGGCGGTGGCATGCGGGATCAGGGTCCCAAGAAGGCTCGCACTATCCACCACGTTCACAAGGTCAACCTCGAAGACATCTACCGCGGCAAGGTCTCCAAGCTTGCTCTCCAGAAGTCGGTTATCTGTTCCACTTGCGATGGCCGCGGTGGTAAGGAAGGCGCCGTCAAGTCATGTACCGGCTGTAACGGTAGCGGTATGAAGACAATGATGCGCCAGATGGGTCCTATGATTCAGCGCTTCCAGACCGTCTGCCCCGACTGTAATGGTGAAGGACAGATCATCCGTGAGAAGGACCGCTGCCGCGACTGCCACGGTAAGAAGACCGTTGTTGAGCGCAAGGTTCTTCACGTTCACGTCGACCGCGGTGTCAAGGACGGCCATAAGATTGAGTTCCGCGGAGAGGGTGACCAGCAGCCTGGTGTTATGCCCGGAGATGTTGTTTTCGAGATTGAGCAGAAGCCCCACCCCCGATTCCAGCGCAAGGAAGACGACCTGTTCTATCAAGCTGAGATTGATCTCCTGACTGCGCTCGGTGGTGGTACTATCAACATTGAACACCTCGACGACCGGTGGTTGTCCGTGACGATTGCGCCTGGCGAGGTTATTACTCCTGGTATGTTGAATAATTCCGTAAAGATCGAGCGTAACTAACTTTCAAAGGCGTCATCAAGGTTATCAAGGGCCAGGGTATGCCCTCATTCCGCCACCACGACCACGGTAACCTCTACATCCAGTTCGACGTCAAGTTCCCCGAAAAGGACGAGCTCCAGAACCTCCAGCTCTTGGAGCAGGTCCTGCCGCCGCGCAAGGAGACCACCAAGCCTCCTGCCGATGCTATGGTGGACGACTTTGAACTGGAGGAGGTCGACAGCAACGAGCGCTCACAAGCCCGCGCTCACGGTGCGGCCGGCCTCGACGATGATGACGATGATGTTCCTCCTGGTGCTGAGCGAGTGCAGTGTGCTTCTCAGTAAGGGGGTGTTATGATTGAGCGTGGGTGTGCGGGCTTTATGACTTTCCTTATGATACCATGTTGAAGGATAGCCTTGGCACGGTGATTTGATTTGATTTTCGACGACTTGCTTTGCGATGGCGTTTGCACCGAAGACTCGGATGATAACTGGATTCTCTTCACTTTCTGTTCTGGGATCCCTATTCGCATGAATTTTTACATAATCTCTTGCTTCTTCCTTCCTGTCGGGTGGAATCTAGGCTTGCGTCTTGAACGGATAAGCCAGCCTTCAGTTTCTTTGCGACTTGGTTGGTGAGGGTAGTAGTCGTTCTCGGGGTACCATTATAGACTCGCATGAATTGGTTATGATGACATACTGAACTGCGTAGTTTCCGAGTATGGGTTACTGTACGTGCATATATATGGTTTAGTGAGGACCTTGCTGCCTTTGGGCTTTATCTACCCTCGTTAGGGGTATTATGAGTACCTGGAGGGATATGGAGTACCCCAGTGTCACCAGCTGCACTTATATGCCAACCCAATATTGACAAGGTGCCAATCTACCCCAGTGTTATTGTGTACTCGAAGGAGCCCGCGGACGCCGAACACCTGCTTCCGGATCGTATCACCATCTGAATCCCAGGCACCAGCGAGATCCCTCTATAAAGATCTAGATCGAGGACCCTGAGAAAGCCAGGCGTCCTGTCACATTCACTCATTTTAAATCAATCCCACCAATCGCAATGACCACTATCCACACCTCCTCTCACTCATACTACCCCGTGGGCGTATACCTCCCAAACTACGCCCCGAACGAATGGAGCACGCTAGCCCTGGTCTTGACATTCGCTGTGGTCTGGGTTGCCGTTGTGTGCGCTGCCAGAACCTTCGCTACGAAAGTGAATCCGAGTATTTCCATTACTGAATTGATCAAGGTGTGCTGGTTCGCTCAATGTAACTCCTTCCCCTTCCACCCAAAAAATATATAAACAACCCGAGCCCAATAAACACTAACAACCATAAACAACAGGCGGCGCAATCCATTCCCTCCTAGAAGGATACTATGCTTTGAATTTTTCTTCCTTGCAGGGATCCCAGTCGATCCTCGCCCAGCTTTGGAAGGAATACTCCCTCTCAGACTCGCGGTACCTAACAAGCCATGCATTCGTAATGACGATGGAATCAGTCACTGCCTGGGCCTGGGGTCCACTGTCGCTCCTCCTGGTCTTGCTCATCGTCAAGGACAGTCCGTACCGACATCCACTGCAGCTCATTATCTCGTTGGGCCAGCTCTACGGTGATGTTCTGTACTTGGGCACGGCGGCGTTTGATTACCTGGTCTTTGGGCAGGAGTATTCCCGCCCGGAGGGGTATTACTTCTTTGGGTATTTTGTGGGGTTGAATGGGATTTGGATTGTTGTTCCAAGTTGTGAGTGGATATTCTTCCTTTCTCTTTTCTGGGTTGGTTGTTGGTGTATAGAGAGAGCTAATGGTGTGGATAGTGCTCATCGCTGATAGCGTGCGGGCTTGCGCGAGGGCCTTTGGGGAGCTCAAAAGAGTCAAGAGAGATAAAGTGAAGGGGGATGCGAAGAAGTTGTCATGATAATTTTTCATGGATTGACTTGAGTATATCTTGGTTGAGATCGGGGGCAAGGGAGGAAGAAGGCGATGGGCATCCGCCGGAAGCATATCCGAGTACATATGAGATGGGAACGGGCTCCAATTATGGGAAGACTGTGGATAAAGGTTCTGACCAACTATGTTCAGATTTGATACGGCGGGCAGATTTGGCCAGGTTCGGGAGTTGGGCGTATCCAATGCCTTGTACGTATATAAAGAAAGGTCGTTATTTTTCTACCATTCACGCATCTCGTCTACGTAAAGCCAGCTAGTCTTTGGACATTGCAGGTGAGGAACACGCAGTACTAGAGCGAAACTTTCCACTTTCAAGACAAATGGCACGGGGAACGGCTGCTGGTGTTGATGTGCTCTGGACTTAGCAGCACCTGACTCAGGGCATTCATACTGGCACCGACGTTTCGAGGATTACAGGGGCCCCGAGGACTCAGCGTTGAAGCTCGCAAGTGCCATCCCACGAAAGCGAACGGACTGATACCCGACTGGAGTCTGAGTGGCCTAGATTTCTGTTCTCCTCCGTGGGAGCTCTCGGGCATTCCGTCCTCTGCAGCTAAGTCCAAGGATGAATGAAAAGTCGAGTCACGCGAGCGAGCGAGTATGGAACTGAAGGTAACGGTGATCCGGAAGGCAGCTGGAAAGTCCCTTGCATAGGTATAGTAGATGGCGGGGTTTCGAGGCGTGATGCATGTCCGAGTCCATCTCGTGGCCTCGCCGAGATGATACCTAATTTTGCCTGACGATCATTCAAGTCTGAGTACTCCGTAGAGTTAATAATTGTACACACTGCTGGAGTTTAGCTCTGTCAAATGAACAGGGAGACGGTGATGGGGCGTAGCAGGCCAGGTTTGGCATCTAGGTAAGTTTCGCTTCTGAGGCGACGATTGATGAATGACCAGATAGATGGCCCGTGCATATCCGAGGAATGTTCGCTCTGTACTCTGGAAGGATTAGAGTCAAGACCTGAACCGTGCTCGTGTCACTCGGCTCGCCATCGGCATGCCGCCCTTGCAGTATCAGTCAGTGTTACGGAGTAAAGTAGCATTGCATGAGCGGCCAGAATTCGAGATTCAGACAATATCTAAGACCCGACGTCGAGACCGTTCTGGGCTCGAACAGTAGGTTTCGGGAGCGCAGCAAGGCAAACTGACGTGAGGGACTGGATATTGAATCGGCGGCCGCGAGCGCTGTCTCGTCTTGAGTCGACTTGAACTTGAGTACCTAATGAAAACTGAATAGTCCCGTGCAAGCAAGGTTCCATACTTCCGGGATTCAGAGGTTCAAAGCGGGGAAGGATCATTGGTTAAAACATGCGCAGAAGAATGGCGAGTATATCACGCAGCTTGCTTTCGAGTACAAGCGCATGCCCGATGCTAAGTTCAAGTGGAATGTGGCGAGCTAGGAGCAGATGCAAGATCGGGTTAGTCCAGGGTACGCACGCGACATTCGTATTCGACGTGCGGCTTTATCAAAAGAGCAATGAAAGCGAGCGCCGAGAGGATATCCACTTGTTTCAAGCAAGATCTAAACAAGAACGGCTGAGAGACTGAGCAGGGCACCCGAGGCGAGCCATTAAACCGCAGTCGCAGTCGTCCTATGTACTCCATCAAAGCACAGTCCCGATGTTGTACAGCCAAAATATGCGCCTGGCTCAGCAAGCCAATACCCTCGCCCTGCTTGTTGCCAGTTAAGCATGCCCCAAGGGTTCTTGATACCTCGTATCCAGCCTTGATCCACTGCGGTGACACAGAAGCAGGGGCGGCATCAATGGCTCATCTGGGACTAAAATGGCGAGATTGAAGTTAATCTAATGATCCAAATCCTTCGAAAGGACTGTCCAACCGGGGTGGGCTCTTACCAAATATTGATGTTGATGTTGCATGGTTGCCCTGCGTCTGCGCTTCCGCGGAAAATGTGCTATGGCTCGATGATGAGCTGATGGTGTCTTGGCCGGCCATCGTCAAGAAAGGGATCTGAGGCTGATAGGCGTAAGATTGCGAGATATCCCCATCTGTACTGTCCTTGACGTATCCGAAGTACTCCTATACTCCGTGTTGCAGCGGATCAGCAGGGTCCCACGGTATCAGCAGCTGTCAAACTCATGCTCTTATTTTGGGAAGAGTTGGAGAAATTCTAGAAGGGTAATTTGACGATCCAAGATAGCTGGCGGCCTCACGATGGTAGGATGTTTGAGTGTTGACAGTGGTTGGTGATGACGCGATTTGACTGTTGATGATGTGACTGGGAGTGGAGTCTGCAGTGCAGCTGCCAGCAGCCCACCTACGGAGTATATGCAAGAAAACAATTCCGACATCTCCGCTTTTGAGCAAGTGTTTAACTTTCAACGCCTGTTCGGGCTGGTCGTACTAAATGCCGTTATCGGCATGGCCTCAGTGCGGACTCTATTTCCTGCCAAGCCTGAGCTGCAACGGCACTTAATTTTATCAGGACAGTTAGACAACATCTTCGAGAGTTTAATTAGACTTTCAGTTGTCACGTCAAGCAGTAAATCTGATACCTTCGGAGCACAGTCGTAGTACGGAGTAAATTGTCTGAAAAAATAAAATAATCCCTACGTAAGGTGGACCCTTGCAACATCTGTCTGAACGATGGCGTGTTCTGCGGCTGCTCCCATTGGCTAGGAGTGTTTATGCCGCTGTGATTGGTCGGGCCATTGTCCCTGCGTCGTCCTCTTCCAGCTCTCTGCAACCACCTCCGCTGCCAATGATCCAGCTGAAAAGCATCATACTGTTGATTTGGAATATCCTCAAGGCCGCAAACCTGCTCGGCATCGTGTCGGAGCATGAAACAGAAGCCATCGCAGTTCCTGATCCCGCCTCAATCTCAGATCAACGCAACCATGGACCGCGTCCTTCCAGACCAGCGGCGAAACACCCACTTTCGCATGGGTCTCTTACGCCAGCTTCAACAGTTCT
The DNA here is from genome assembly GCA_018408605.1 of Aspergillus unguis. Classification (NCBI taxonomy): domain Eukaryota; kingdom Fungi; phylum Ascomycota; class Eurotiomycetes; order Eurotiales; family Aspergillaceae; genus Aspergillus; species Aspergillus unguis. Next base: position 2,524,679 of record JAGUQC010000004.1, read on the forward strand.
TGCGGCAAGCTTAAACTGCTGCCGGCCAGTGCTAATGCTCGCTTCCAGACCACTGACGATCGCTCTCTGGCCAGTCCTCCCCCTTCGAGCGAACAAGCCTGCTTTTCTGCTGCGTGGCGCGGACTGTGTGACGATTCAGTGGGACGCTTCCTGCTCCTCGTGCCCCCCACAGCGGCCGTCTCGTCAGATCGCCTGCGTCGCCGCTAAATGGTTAAAATACAGAAAATGCCAGCTTCAACAGCTCTTTTTTTCTTTTTCCATTCGACTGTTGTTGGACATCCGGCCTCCCCCCTTCGGCCTTTTCTTCCTCGCCCAGTACTCTGTGCTTTGGCCTCAATCCTGCGCCCTGCTGCTGTTTAGCTTGCACCGGTGTATTCCTTCTGCTTCCTAGTGGTTGGCGAGACTTGATACTCAGCTCTACGAGATATCGTGGGGAACCCTTGTTCGTCTTCACGGCTCTTTATCACGACATCGCCCAGTCCGTCTTGGTTCATTAAGCTAGCCTTCGCATTTATCTCGACTCTTCATCCTTCAGACATGGCCGGCCTGTTCGCTTAATCAAACTCATCATCGAGGTCGCCATCAGCGAGTCAGCTGGTCCATTCATCTTATCAATTCACCATTTGGTTGTATAGTGTCGTCAGTTGCCTGGACTTATAATACTGCGACACCCACTCTTATTGATACACTCACGGAACCGTCATCATCATGCCTGGAGATTTGGGCAAAAAGGCCGGTCACTTAGTGGCCAAAGGCCTGGGACTCAATGTACCCCAGAAGGAACAGCACGATGCCGTGACCCGCGGCGAGTCGACATTCTCCGTCGGCACATTCGACACTTATTCCTATGTCGAGCCCGAACCTACGGCCGCCGAATGGCTTGCCGAAATCACCCCTACATGGCGACAAGTTGGTCTCTATTTCTACCGTCTCTTTCCCTTCCTTACCTGGATCACGCGCTATAACACCCAATGGCTCCTCGGAGATATGGTCGCCGGTATCACCGTCGGTGCTGTTGTCGTCCCTCAGGGCATGGCGTACGCATCCCTCGCGAATCTGCCCGTCGAATACGGTTTATACTCGTCATTCATGGGGGTTTTGATCTACTGGTTCTTTGCAACGTCCAAAGATATTACCATTGGTGTAAGTTCGTTTTAACTTTTAACTGATCTCAAGCTAATGAGTTAGCCTGTTGCTGTAATGTCCACTTTGGTTGGAAACATTGTCATCAAAGCCCAAGCGCAACTTCCCGGCATCGAGCCTCACATTGTTGCCTCTTGTCTTGGAATAATTTGTGGTGGAATCGTCACCTTCATGGGGTTGGCTCGTCTTGGGTTTATTGTTGATTTTATCCCCCTTCCGGCCATCACTGCATTCATGACCGGGTCTGCCGTCAACATTATTTCCGGCCAAGTTAGCACCATGCTGGGAGAGACGGACGATTTCAACACCAGAGGAGCCACATACGAAACCATTATTAAAACTTTGAAAGCCCTTCCGTCCTCGAATCTGGATGCTGCCATGGGTGTGACTGCTTGTGCCATGCTATACATCATTCGATCTGCTTGCAATTTTGCAGCCAAGAAGCAGCCTCACCGTGCTAAATTCTGGTTCTTCGTCTCTACACTGCGCACTGTCTTTGTGATATTGTTCTACACCATGATCAGCGCAGCCACCAACCTTCACCGAAAAGACAATCCGGCATTCACCGTTCTGGGGACCGTTCCTCGAGGTAAGATATCAAGGGTGTTTATAAAAATTTGCAATGCTCACTATCATCTAGGTTTTCAGCACGCTGCTGTTCCCACCGTCACCGCAGATGTCATCAAGCTATTCGCCAGTGAACTCCCTGCTGCCGTTATTGTTCTTCTCATCGAGCACATTGCCATTTCCAAGTCCTTTGGACGTGTCAACAACTACACAATTGATCCATCTCAGGAACTTGTCGCTATCGGTGTGACCAATCTTCTGGGTCCATTCCTCGGTGGCTACCCGGCTACTGGATCATTCTCTCGAACTGCGATTAAGTCCAAGGCAGGTGTTCGAACTCCGCTGGCCGGTGTCATTACTGCCGTTGTGGTTCTTCTCGCTATTTACGCCCTCCCCGCCCTCTTCTGGTACATTCCCAAAGCCTCTTTGGCCGGTGTCATCATTCATGCGGTCGGTGATTTGATCACACCTCCCGATGTCGTTTACCAGTTCTACCGTGTTTCTCCTCTCGACTGTATCATTTTCTTCATCGGCGTCATTGTCACCGTCTTCACTAGCATCGAAATCGGCGTCTATTGTACGGTCTGTGTTTCCGTTGCAGTGCTCTTGTTCCGTGTGGCAAAGGCTCGAGGTGAATTCCTTGGTCGCGTCACCATCCACTCAGTCGTTGGAGACCATGTCTTGGAGGAAGGCAAGCCCGCACTTGGCGACATTGATCGAACCCGCTCCATTTTCCTGCCCCTCAACCACACTGACGGATCTAACCCTGATGTCGAGATTGAGCAACCATTCCCTGGCATCTTCATCTACCGCTTCTCCGAAGGCTTCAACTACCCGAACGCCAACCACTATACCGACTATCTTGTCAGAAGCATCTTCGAGAAGACTCGCCGAACCAACCCGTTCCTTTACAGCAAGCCCGGTGACCGGCCGTGGAACAACCCCGGCCCTCGCAAGGGTAAGCAAGAGGAAGACCGATCTCATCTCCCGATTCTCCGAGCGGTTATTCTCGACTTTTCGGCCGTCAACAACGTCGACGTCACTTCAGTTCAGAATTTGATTGACGTTCGCAACCAACTTGACATCTACGCCTCTCCCCGAACGGTACAATGGCACTTTGCCCACGTGAAAAACCGCTGGACAAAGCGCGCTCTTGTTGCCGCTGGTTTCGGCTACCCTACACCTACTTCAGATGACGGCTTCCACCGCTGGAAGCCTATCTTCAGCGTGACGGAAATCGAAGGCCGGTCCTCCGCTGCCGCGCACGCCGAACTAGTCACCAACGAGAACGCCCGGCAAGTGAGCTCGCACGGCAACGATGTCGAGAGCGGCCTCAAGCGCCCGTCGCACACCGAAATGCACGGTATTGAAGAGTCTTCGACTTCGAGCGTAGGCGACGACGACAAATTGCAGCGTGACCTGAAGGATAGCAAGGCGTACCGCAATGGCCGCAAGATGGCCGTGGTGCAGGGCGTCAACAGGCCATTCTTCCACATCGACATCACCAGTGCGCTGGAGAGCGCGCTGGCCAACTCACCAGAAGAGGAGCCGATCGAGGTGTCGAGCAGTTGATTTTATTCACATCTATTATACATACTACTCCCTGGCTGGAGGATGATTTCAACCCATTTTTCAAACATTTTCACATTGAGCGAGTGATTTGATTATCTACTTAACCACTCTAATAGCGAGTTTTTCATCTTTTACATGTCGTACGAATACCCCAGTCTAGTATAGCTGTGATGTCGATGTATATAGATCGTTTGACTTTGATGCTGCAATGCAATGCATCCATTTTCTGATCCTTCCCTCCCTAGTGACCTACCTTGTTTTGTGAATCTCTAGTATCCCGTCGTAGCAGCAGGCTTGGCTTGTCCTTGGCGTCTGTAACTCCGCTGCCCTTTATCCATCTGACCTTGACCAACTGTTGCAAATACTCAAAGGGTAAATTGTTATGTGCATGATACCGGCATTAATCTTAGCATACCCGATTCCAATTTCATTATCTACTTCTGGAAGCTGGAGCTGGAGCTGGAGCTAAAGCTGGGCCGTTCCTTCCCTCCAAGACGGGTACACACTCCCATGGACACCTAGGGAAGGAGCCACCGACTTGCAATCGTACCTTCCGTACCCCGTAATCTACACAGAAAGGGAAGGGGCGACGCGCTACCCGTACCTACTCGAAATTGGACTAGGTATGTACATACCTTCTGGTGCACAATGTAGGGTTAGACTTGGTGTGTCTCGGAGCTTCAGGCTGCGTATCTGAAGCTGTAGAATGTGGTTATTGTACATGCATTTATTTCGTCCACCGATATTATGGGACCCGCCCACTGGTAACTGAGGGTATAGGTACCTTGAATAGACAGATATGTAGATACAGATACAAGTAAGGTCGATTATTTTCGTCACTCACCGTCCACTGACTGATTACCACTTAAGATCAAGTGACCGCAACATCGCATCTACGACAACCATGTCGATTTCGTCGTCGGAATCATCCTGGCCATTCTGAATGCCGGCGTGCTCTCTTCTCAGTGGGTGCGGGTTTGAAATGCTCGATCCGGATGTAGATGGACTATGCAGGTGCTTGTGTACAGGCTGGATATTCTCGTCGTGCTCAGCGTTGTACGCACTCTTGGATGGATATGCATGTGCGGCATTGTACCCGTACTCGCACTCTTTGGCTTCCCACTCCTTCCTCCTCTCCAAGCTCTCAACCTCCAGTAAAACCGCACAAGCAGCAACAATGCGGAAACTCTCTAGACCTGCCCACCCCTTCCGTCTGTTACCCGTCCCCATTTCGTTCTCACCAGCAATATAGAAACAAGCTAGGCACCGCTCAAGCACCTCATACTCATTCCGCTCGTACCCACTCATAGCAAGCGGAGCCAAGGTTGAAGACGAAGGCCTCATCTGACCCATAATCCACGACGCAATCCTCTCAAACTCGTCCTTCAATTTTATGGACCGCTCACGTTGGCGGTGCGTCTGTACGCCGCTCGTGTTGAAGATTTGGCCCGTGAAGACCTCGAGCTCTGTTATTGGGTAGATGGGGTGGTCGGAGAAATTGGACATTGTTGTTGTTATTGCGTCGGAGTATCTAGACATATATCAATTAGTCTTTGGAAAAGAAAGGCGAGAAAATGCCGGCTTACGCGGACCGCAAAGCTCTCGCCGTCTCAGTGTGATCTTTCCAGTTTATCGATGCGCCGATTTTAAGGGACCGGACTGTTAGCGAGTCGATCAGTTTCTTCCACACTGCTGCTGGATTGGGTGATTTCTTGGTGATGCCACGGATCTCCTTGCTCCAGATCTCGTGCTCGTCTATGGCTCTGTATAAATGACCCAAGATCTTCTCCGAGCGATAGTACTTGAACGGAGGGGCGGTGTCGAAGTCGTCGTCAGGGTACGGGTGGACATAGCGAGCCTCGAGCTGGAGGTCAAACTTGTCATGAATTTGCGTTAGGGGGCCTGGAGCGAGACTAAAGCAGAACAGTCAATATTGTCTGTCAGCAGCGAAGGGGATATGAGACATACAAATCCGGTCTGTTCCGATTAACGTACGGCATCTCATCAAGCCGAACAGGAACACCCGTCTTTGAGAAATCGACTGCGGTTGAATGTAGCTGCGCCAGCTTCTTGCAGTCTGAATGTGAGGTTCCGAGTTCCATCTGGTCCGCTAGAATCATATGCTTCGTTGCAATAACACCCAGTTTATCGGACTGCATGAAGTCGACGAAAAACTCAGCCATATCCTTTCTTGTCACAGTACGCCCAATATCAATTGGAGAGATGCGGGGGTAATCAGCTGGCGCAAAAACCTGCTTTGGTGTGGCTTCAGGATCCCAGATGATGTTGTAGAGGTCGCCGTCTAGGTCTCCGCCACTGAGTTGGCTGGGGAGGTCGCGGGAGCCTTTCTGGCTGAAGACAATGCAGTTTCTGTGTTTTGTCAGAGCATGGTCTTTTGGTGGCAAGACGTGGTAGGCATATTGTATGTCACCATCATACAAAGCTGGAGATCGGGTGACGAGCAGTCGACAGTGTCCAGGCGGAGGCGGAAACCTGCCATTATGGGTGTTATAGGTAACGTAGACCTCATTTTCTTTCAGGAATCCAGTTTCGTCCATAATCCCAAATAGTGTTATGCCTTTCTCGACTGGGATGCGGGCTTTGTGCTTCAAGAGCCGGAGTTCGCGAAGGACCATGGATTCAACTATGGATCGTAGAAAGGGAATCTCCTTGTAATCTAGCTTAAGGCTGTGGAAGAGCATGAAGAGCCGGTATAATCTCACGCAGTCGCCAATTCCTTGTCCTTTGAGGAAGTTGGCAGTATTTCTCGTTGTTGCTGTGACTCGTCGCAACTGCTCCACGCGCAAGCCTTGCAACCTGGAGAGCCATGCCCCAGAAACACCCATGTCTTCTAAGATCTTTATGACCTGTCGATTCAGTACCAACGGTATAGGCTTCGATCCAGAGCCACAAATCTCAACGTCTCGGCGGTCGTCCGTTTCAAACTTGATCATCGAAGGTCGAACTCGGATTTGAGCACCCTTCAGGCTAGGATCTAACGATAACATCCCTTTTGCACCACCAAGTCGAATCTGAAAGCACGTGGGAAACCCCTTTCTCGAGGGCAGTACATCACGGATGGCATCGACCGCGTCCTGAGAGATTGTTCCGACGCCGTCGCTGTATACGCGATTGTTAACTTCGACGTCTGGGATCCGGAATACACTGATTCCATGCTCTTTCAGGTTCACGGCGAAGGGAGTATCCGAAAAGGCTTGGCCAATTCGCGCTGCACAACGGGCTGGAGAGGTGATGTTCGAGAAAGATCCGATTGCTTTGATGATCGTGAAGTAGGTTTGGAGTTGTTCGTTGTCATCGACGAAAGGGGCGGAGAACTATCAGGTTAGTCGACAGACAGTTACCAGAGAGTGATCATACCCAAGCAGAATGAGATCTTAATGACGAGTGTGAGAATCCAAGGAAGGTGTAGGTACGGCCAGCGATCTGGATCCCGTTCTCGAAAACGTGCTTGAACCGGGTGAAGACCTGGCCATTGTCGATGTGAGGATTGAAATGGATGTCTTGTCCGTCTTCGTCACAGAATTGGACGCGAATAAAGTACTCATGGTGATTTGGGAACCGTCGGAGGATTCGGTTGAGAGGTTCGACTTCTGGACCGTGGAGGGTTATTCGTGATGGTGTGACCAGCACTCTATGGATTTGCGCAAGATGGCGTGCTGAGTGGAATAGGTCCCCTGCTTGAAGAGCACCGTCTTGAAAGTCTTGATCAGTACCTGTGATCAATTCTATGAGACCCTTGATGGAGAACTCGTCAGGATCGCCAAATGGAGAAGGCCAATTGATTAAGTTGAAGAGGCGTTTCAGCGCGCTGATCGGAATCGGCCTCTGTCCTGCCATTTTCCTGCTCTTGAAGATGCTTGCCAGCTTCTGGACAAGAGATAGAACAGTGTGAGGAGGGAGGTAGCCATTGTAGACCAGGGCTTGCATTTGGAACAGAACCCCAAATGGCAGACTTTGCTTCTTTGTATAATCGTCGAGATTGGTCTTGAGCGTAGTGAGTTGCCACGTCCAGGTGTCATATAGACTCATCGTTTTGTACCCGTAACGGATCACGGTCACCTCATGATTCTCGACCTGGTTCATTTTCCATTGAAGATTGGTTGGTTGCACATGGAACTCGTAAACAAGGCATTGCCCGACGACCTCGGAATGAGCGCTGCCCAACGAGGGGAGACGAACACGGCACTCTGCGTCGCCCTGGTAGAAGAAAGGGACAGTCGTGAGTGTAATAAGCAGCGAGCCATAATCGGACCAGACGGCTTCGAAGACAGTGCTAAGAGGTATTCTGATGTGTCGGTTGCCGAGCACGACGATGATGTTCCGCCGCTTGAAGACCAGGCTCCCCTGTATCGGGAACTGAACTTCTGGGCAGTAAATGAACTCGTTGGTTACAAACGTTGTATACCCGCAGCTGCTCCCATGGAGTGTAAACGCAATCGAGTCGCCTTCGTCTTCAATGACGCGGGAGGGTTGGATTCGTTCTTGGAGTTCGTAGCGCAATGACCGGAGGCTAATTTCATCGGGTTCTCGATGGCTGAGCTTGCAGAAGACATGAAAGCCCAGGATATTCAGCCGTGATATTGGGCGGGTGCTTCCACCAACGTGGACCTCTCCATGGCTGGCAAGAAAGGCTTCGCCGTCAGAGCGACGCAAGAAAAGAATGTTGCCGTGGCGCTTCCTCTTGGGCTTTTCGCAGTCAAAGTCAGTAATGGCCAGCGCTCTCATGAAAGGAAGAAGCTGGTCGTTCAAAACGTCCTTGCTGAGATGGGGAGGCAAGTTATGGATGAAGACCTCCATGTTGGCGGTTGTGTTGAAGAATCTCAAGTCATTGCGGGATTTAAATCGACCAGCGAGCAAACGACCGAGCAACGAAAGACGACGGGCAGATTCAGAACAGACACAATCAAGCGAGCAAATTGTCCATGGTCAGAACCTCAAATGTATGGAAGAAAGGTGGAGCAAACAAACGGACGATCATGCGCAGTTGACTTGTCACTTCTGTCACTCTTATCTCCCCACCCCAGATTATTCCCCTCACCGTCTTCCTCCATCTTCATCCCCATCACCTTGAACAGCCAAAATGGTGCATATGTACAAATGTCAATCCTGCGATGCGGAATTCAGATATGAAGATGACTGCTTCGCGCATATGGATCAACACGGCCACTGGCCTGAGTGTGAGACCTGCACGCGCACCTTTGACACCCGGCGAGCCTGCACCCAACACATGGACGACAACGGCCACTGGGCACCTCGATTCGACTGCGAGAGCTGCTCCAAATCATTCCGAACACCCAATGCAGCTAGGCAGCACATGGACATGGCGAGACACTGGGCGCCAAAAGTCCCTTGCGAGACTTGCAATGCCATGTTCTATAGTCACCCTGAGGCGGAGCAACACATGAGAGCACTGAGTCACTTCAAGCATTACTGTAAGGACTGCAAGCGCCCGTTTGATAACGAAAATAGTCTCAAGATGGTCAGTATTCTGCCTACCCAACGATGAGAACACCTGCTAATGAAGACAGCACCTCAACTCCAAAACCCATCGCGGCGGCTCAATTACCTGCCCGTTCTGCAAAGCCGGCTACACTGCCGCTAATGGGCTCAGCCACCACCTCGAAACAGCTTCGTGCCCAAAGGCCCCGCGTCTGGACCGGGAAGCAATCTACTGCATGGTCCGCGCGCGCGACCCGCAGGGACTCATCACCCACAAAACCATCGGCTGGAAAGACGAGGAGAACGGCTCGTCCGCCGCGACAGCACAAACTTGGAATGGAACTGGGTACGAATGTTATCTATGCCATCGCGAATTTACTCAGCTGAGGTGGCTGAATCAGCATCTTGATTCGAATGTTCATAAGCAGCAGGTCTATCATTGCCCGAATGGACGATGCGGGAAGGGCTTTGCTGCGATGGCGGGTCTTTTCAATCACTTGGAGAATGAGGCTTGTGCATTTATGAGGTTTGAAAGGGTCCAGAAGACTGTCAGGGCAGTTTTTGGGTCGGAGAGGATGATGCCTTCAGTTGACACTGCTAGGAGAGTGCTTTACGAATTCTAGTACGAGTACGACATTTCGGCAGTTTATATGGGTAATACGATTCTTTTTCGCGTGATGCAATTGGTTAGAGTGCGATGACCATTTGACATGTATATCGCTTCATCACTCCACGATATACCGGCAAGGTTCATGAATGGTCAACACGGAATGCGAACGATTCTCGATCAGTATAAACATCATACTCAACATCGACATTATCGTTACTGATATCTGAACCGCCTGACCCCTGTTTGATCTCCGCCCAGGTCTTCTCGGTATCAAGCCCTCGGAAAAACCCCTCACCCACTTGCAAAATATCAGCATCCTCACCCCGTCGTACAACAACAAGCAACTCCCTCCCCAGTTCCTCTCTGCGCAGCAAAGGCTGCCGCTCACTGAAGCCGCGTCTGTGAATCTCCTCCAGACGAACCAAGTCCTCTTCCCAAGTCTCCCAAGACTTTGAGTTGACAATCACATTTGGGAGACTAGTTTCCCTGGATGTATACAATTTGATCGACGCACCCGAGTCCACCCCATCCCGCCTCAGCAGATCTCCATGCCATACAGTCGGCCACGGCTTCGGCCACGGCTCCTTGGACTTCAACAAATGCAGCCGTTCAACCTGCAGCATCCCAGTATGCTGCGTGATATAGCGAAGTTCTCTCCACCCACTTCCGCGCAGGATCAGCTGTCTGAGCGTCTCGAAGCAAACATCCGCGTAGGCGCCATTGAAATATGTAAACGTATTCAGGCGCAGCGCCGGAAAGAGCTGTAGACACCAGAGCACCCTGGCAGGTGTGTGATCGTGTCCATGATCCTGCCGCCCCCAGGGCATGCGTGCGCGCGAACTAACCCGTAGGTGTCTGATCTGAGAGAGAGTTTCTGCGGGGAGTGACGAGAACTTGTCGAGCATGTCTTCGAGTGTTTCGAAGGCGAATAGGACTTGTGGAAGCCAGGCACTTTGTGCTTCTTGGTGGATTAGACGGCATGCGCGGAGGATCGCCAGGGAGTGCAGTGCTGGCTTGATTCGTTTAGTAGGTGTTTTGTAGCCGGATGCAAGCCGCATGGAGGAGAATAGACATCTGTATATGTGTAGGCGTATCTCTGGTGGCAGAAGCAGAAGCCCAACAGTTGCTTCATTGTATCTTGGATTGGTCATTTGCCCTTCTTATGCCCTGATCGGAAAAAAAAAGCAGGCTTACTTGTCAAAGAGAAGATGCGGCGTCGATAGCTGAGCTCGTATAGCATGACGTGTGAGGGGTACCAGTAAGCAGCGAATGGTTGGAGTATTATGAACCTTGATGCTCCTGCAACTACAGGTTTGTCTAGTAGTGAGTAGTAGAGCGCACAGCCTGAATCGAGAAATCCAATACGAGTGTCAAGTAAACCAAGAAAGGCAAGAGATTTTGCATCTGCATGCTTATAATTCCAACAGGTCCAGGCAGTTCTGACTAGTTTGCTCAGCTTGGGTGACAGGATGGGTTCAGTTGGAGTGGACGGTAGTTAGGGCTAGACTAAGGTTGATCGAGACAAAGGCTAGTCTCACAGGTAGTGTATATGTTTTACCCCTAAGCAAGTCACTCAATGTCAAGAGAAATATATCTATTGCGAGGGCAGGATGTAGAAGAAGGTTGATACTCCATATAGAGAAATAATTGAGTCCAGCGAATCCATCACTGCTAGGCCATTCATCTCCTTGCTGACATTCAACCTTGGAAGGCCAGTGCTTAAGAATGAAGAGTAGTGGGGATTATCAGCTTGCCTTGCAGATATAACTGGTCACCTGAAGTAAGGTGGCTTCCAGGGCTCTGACCGAATACTGAACTCTGGTATCTGGCTTGACGAGTCTCAGATCGACGTCGTTATGAAGATGAATTGGTATCCAAAAGCTGTGTATTGGATGGACATATCCTGTGGACTATTTAGCATTGGCGTGTCATTACTGGCTATCGAATAGTCCTACCTTGGCAGCTGTTTGGCAGCTTTTTTAGTCGCCCAAAAATAACCATGCAGTGGGGAAGTAATAGCATGGCAATTGTCCTCTGACTCCACATATATCAAAATATAGACTCTCCATAAACAAATAGTCGCTTACTGGAGATACTCCGGTTGGTGGCCCCGGACTTTCCGTCAGACCACGAGGTGTCTATGACCTTGCTTTGCTGTAGTTTATGATAGATCTTATCTATACTTTGAATGGAGTACTACGGGGTAACTGAACATGGGTAGATCCGTACAGGATTGACGTCCCTCTGCCAATAGACTCTCGCGGGTTGATTGAGCGAGGTTGCCTTGGAACATCCACGGCGGGCTTACTTAGGATCTGATATAAGGCATTCAATAGCTTCAATATTGTCACCAGCATCTCCTGTTCTGCCTTTCTAACAGGACATCTCAGATCTTGGTAAAGTCTGTAGCACTGAGGGAACGCTCTTCCACCAATCATTCACAGACCTAACTGGTCCCAAGAGTTGTCACTGTACGCTTCTGACGAGTCAAACGGAGAGTGGGAGCCAGGAATGAAGACAGAGCTGCTGGTGGACAAGATTCAAAGGTATAAATAGGCCTTCCCTTGCTTTCTATCATCATCAGCAGCAGAAGCGGCTTCATCTCTTCCTCCAACTCATCAAGTCAACCATCCAACCAACCATCCATCCAACCGCCAGAATGCGTCTCGTCAACGTCGTCCTCGCCATGGCTGCCCTTGCTGTCGCCGCTCCCATTCAATCCCGAGGTCAAACCCAAGACCTCGGCCATGGCCAGAGCGAGGCTCACGATCAGGGCCAATCCCAAGACCTCAGTCAGGCTCACAATCAGGGCCACGACCAGAGCCACGATCAGGGCCAATCCCAAGACCTCAGTCAGGCTCACAATCAGAGCCACGACCAGAGCCACGACCAGAGCCACGACCAGAGCCACGACCAGAGCCACGACCAGGGCGACGATCAGAGCAAATCCCATGGTCAAACCCAAGATCTCGGCCATAGCCAGAGCCAGAGTCCGACCCAGGACCAGACCCAAGTCCTCAGTCAGGGTCACGATCAAAGCCACGACCAGGGAAAATCTCAAGAGGAAAGTCAAAGTCTCGGCCATGGACAGATCCAAGACCTCAGCCATGGCGAGATCCAGAGCCTGACCCAGGGCCAGGACCACGACCAGAGTCACGACCAGGGCGAATCCAAAGACCAAAGCCAAAACCTCAGCCAGGGCCATGAGCAGGGTCATGATCAGGGAGAATCCAAGGACGAAAGCCAAAACCACGGCCATGACCAGACCCAGGACAAGACTCAGGACAAGACTCAGGACAAGACTCAGGACAAGACTCAGGACAAGACTCAGGACAAGACTCAGGACAAGACTCAGGACAAGACTCAGGACAAGACTCAGGACAAGACTCAGGACAAGACTCAGGACAAGACTCAGGACAAGACTCAGGACAAGACTCAGACTCAGGGTCAGACCCAGAGCCAGAGCAAGAGCCACGACCAGAGCCACGACCAGGGCGAGTCCCAAGACCAAAGCCAAAACGTCGGCCAGGACCAGACCAAGAGCCAGGGTCACGATCAGAGCCATGATCAGAGCGAGTCCCAAGACCAAAGCAAAAGCCACGGCAATGATCAGACCCAGGACGAGACCCAGGACCAGACCCAGGACAAGACCCAGAGCCAGAGCAAGGGCCACGACCAGAGCCACGATCAAGGCCACGACCAGGGCGAATCGCACGCCCAAAGCCAAACCGTCAGCCATGACCAGACCCAGGCCCAGGGCCACAACAGCAACGCAGCCCATTCTCCCCGCGCGGCCCTCTAAATCTTTCCTGTATGTACCCATGCACTGAAAAGCGATGATAAGAGGACTGGTTGCTAACAAGACCTAGAGTGACTGCGCTGTATGTCCTGATTCATCCACCCTCGGAGAAAAAGAAAGAAGAAAGCATACTAACAGATTAACTACAAGGTCGTCATCTCGGCTGGAGGCGAGATCCATTGCCCTGATGGGTATGTGCCAAAAATGGCCTTGATATGTACAGTTATGGTTACTGATGCTTTTTATAGATATCACCGTTGCCGTGAGACGCGTACTAGCGTTGGGGAGGTCTGCTGCGATCACCGCTGCGAGTGTCCTACTCGCCGTATATCCATGTCTGATGTTTATGTTGAGGAAAGGGCTAAATTGTCATAGTCTAGATGTCTCGGGGGATATTCGATTGCATGACTTGGAGAAGTAATGACAGAAGTGGTAATGGAAGTCAAGAGTTAAGCGAATATGTCATAGTTAATAGTTTAAATTGAGATTGGCACAGCTTGCTTGCTGTTTTCTGTAGATGTATCAAGCTCTGGAATAGACAATTAGTATAAGGTCTAACAGAAAGCAACTGCTGGTCTGTAGCCCTAAGTCACTCCTTAGTGCATGAATGCCAAGCGCCCTTATGCGGGGTATTCAATAACCGCGGCTATGGACCTCGATCTACATCTACCGACATTTGATTCTGTTTCAATCAACGTACTCTGTCTAGAGTGTTTAAATCAAAATGGCAGCATACACACACATCACGGTTGACATCCGCGACCGGATCGGCGTGATAAAGGTACCCCAGCCAGGAAGTCAAGCGAAGCCAGCCGAGCTGACCATCACAGCTGAATAGACCCGAAGTGCTCAATGCCTGGAACGGAGTCATGCTGGGTGATATGATCGCCGCGTTTCGAGAGCTAGACGAGCACCCAGACACAGTCTTTACTGTGCTCACCGGCGAAGGGCGCTTCTTCTCTGCGGGGGCTGATATCCGAGGTCCATCATTCTCAATCTACAAGGCCGATCTCTAACATTTACAGGCCTCGAAACACCACCAACAGACGCACCAGCAGCCCAAAAGAAGCTCTACTACATGCGCAAGTTCTCGCGCGGTATGCCTCCCCCACCTATGAATTCCAAACTGACAAGTAAGAAATGGAACTCTTCCGCTCCATCATCGATCACACCAAAGTTTTTGTCCTGGCGTTTAACGGCCCGGGAGTAGGCGGTGGTGCAGCCTGGTTTACAGGCCTAGCAGATATTGTCCTCGCCGCTACAGGCACATACCTGCAAGTCCCGTTCAGTTCGCTGGGACTGGTCCCTGAATTTGGAGCAACAAGGACATTCGCACAGAGCATGGGCGTGCGCCGTGCGAACGACTTTCTAATGTTTGGGCGGAAGTGTACTGCCGAGGAGCTGGAAGGGTGGGGGTTGATTAACAGGGTTTTCCCACTTGATGGGTTTCAAGTGTCTGTTAGGGACTTTCTTAAGGGACAGTTACAGGTGAATGATGGTGGGAGTATGATTGAGACGAAGAGGTTGCAGAATGGCCCGCTGAGACAGGAGAGGATTGTGGCTGTGTTTGATGCCGCGAGTGCGTTGGCTGAGAGGTTTGTGCAGGGTGTGCCGATGGAGAGGTTCAAGAGGAAAAATGAGGAATTGGCCAGAGGTGAGTCTTACAATAAGTGTATGAGTGTATCTGACTGTGCAGCACGGGAGGCGCGTGTCAAGAAGGCGTCGCTGTAGGCAGGAACCCTAAACCAACAGTTGTTTAAGGAGGCTTCACTATTTGATAATAATGGAAGGAGCAATGGTACATAGCGCTTAGGCAGACATTATTTTCAAAACTGTTTATCCATACTGCCACCAAACGATATTCTGTATAAACTCATATTCCTCACCATCATCATCAACCTCTTTTGGCATCATGACGGAAAATGAAGACGTATTTTTAATGGACTCGGATGACACAGGACTTTCCCATCGGTTGTTAAAGCACAAGCTGTTAAAGCACAAGCTGTTATCTGGAGGCCACGCGGGATGGATCTTTGGCATCACCGACCACATCGCCCTCAAAATCCCAACCGAGCAAAGCAGGGAATGTTTCGACAGAGAGTCACGCTTCTATGACACCCTGGAGAACCACGAGCCATGTTCATACATTCTCCAGAGCTTCCTCTGCGTGCCAGAAGGGAACTTTCTCGCCTTGATGAGTGGTGGTACACTCCAACAGCGTCTGGAATCAAACAAAAATTGGACTAACGGCGCAATTATCGGGTTTAAATTGGAACCGCTTGCGCTGGTTGAGCGCTGGTTTATTGAATTATCTGGTGCTGTCGCATGGCTTGAGTATATTCAATGCGCCCACGATGATATTCGACCCTCAAACCTGCTGCTAGATGCCAAGGGCCACCTAAGACTGGCTGCATTCAACCATGCCGCTCCAGTCGGAACTCCATCGCATGGTGGAAAGCCCCCGTGGACCCGTTTGCTGGGCGACGAAGGAGGAAGCGCGAAGAATACATTCGGACTGTGCGGGCCACGTACTGAGCAGTTCGCAGTCGGTTCGATCCTTTACTACCTGACGAGAGGTTACGAGCCGTTTGAAATGAGCGATATGGACTATAAAGCGATTGGGAATTGTCTCCAGCGCATGGACTTTCCCCTGCTCGGCGAGGGTCTGTTCGATGGAGTTATTGATCGTTGCTGGAATGGACAGTTCACAACGTTGAAGCAAATTTCGGACCTGGCGAAACCATTAATAGATCTTGGAGATCCTGTTCGTACCTCGAGGCAGTATTGTTCAGAGAAGCGCGAGGAGTGCGAGAAAATGGTGGATGACGGGCTGCTGGAGGCTTAGATAGACAGTACTTAGAGCATCAACCAGCCTAACTGTCCTTTTATCACCATTCTCCATTTAAACCTGTACGCTCCCTCGATAATGTCTGGGATCTCGACCAAGGGGGCAGATCTCACTCTTGAGGCTCATGGAGTATCATGGTGGCTGTTTATTGCATAAATGGATGTCCCAGAAGCTGTTTTGCCGTCAGACGCTCCTCCGGCATCCACCTTAACATGGAACGTATAAATGCGAGAAACAGCTCTTTCTCATCGCCAGCCAGCCGCTTCTCCAACATTTTAAGCGAAACAGCTGGTATAGACGCGTCGCTCTCAGCATGCCAGGCTCCTGGCACGTTACCTCGTTAGCTAGTGATAAGAGTAAGGATAAGGACAAAGCTAACCGCTTGAATCAAAGCACTGCTCTGTCGTCTCACTGCGCTGGATAAATTACACAGGAGGCGGACCAATCAGGGCGACCATACGCGGCAGGTGTTTGAACGGGTCATGACGGCCCTTGGAATTGGAGATCCCGTCGAACAAGTGCTCTCCCTCGAAGAGGTCCCAGATCTGGACATAAGCAGCTGACATGTAAAACAAAGGAAAGAGACTTACCAGCCCCGCAAGGTTCCATATATCGATTGCACTTCCCCAAGGCATTTCGAAAATAACCTCTGGCGCGCGGTAGATATGTGGTTGGATGAATGGGCCTGACTCTTGTGTTTTGCCAATACGCGCTTCTCTAAAGTCGCACAGTATTGGGAGACCAATATTCTTGCTGCCGGTAGGTCGACGGAACTTGCGACTGAGATAAATGGTGCGTGAGCTATCAACTACCTTTCGCGGACTTGGATCTTCAATCTCGGCAGCTGCAAAGTTAGTAAGCATGCCGTGGTCCTCTAAACTGAGCATGAGGTTGTCGGGTTTTAGGTCTGCAATTATCAGCTCAATACCAGACAGCAGCGAAGCATCTACCAGTATGGACGACGCCAGCTTCAGTGTGAAGAAAGACCAGCGCTAATAGAAGACGCCGAATAGTCATCTTCAGAAGAGGCAGGCCAAACGGTTTTGAGTTCATTCCCATCATTTCCAAAAGCGTAAAGTTCATCGGCTGCAGCACCAGGCAGCGATGCGTTCCCCCAGGCCCTTGGAGGTCAAAGGAATCATACAGCTCACGAATCAGTGACTGCCCTGGATGCATGGACTTTACTTTTGAAAGATGCTCGTAGACCCTCAGTTCACGATCCGATGCCGTAGGATGGTCTGGCAGAGACGTTGAGACCTTCAGGACATTGTATCCGTTTCCCCTGATGTATTGTTAGAGACGTACTAAAACGTTTGCTAGGTTCAATGACGTACTGAAAATCTTGACATAGCCGACTCGTCGAGTATGCTCCGTATCCGAGCTTCCCAGAGATTTTGTACATGCTGTAGTATACATCGCCTATTTGGACGGGGTAGTAATGAGCTGGGTTGTAATGAGGCAGCGTTTCTTCCTCGATCGGGGTCTCGAGGGGTAGCTTGACAATATTCTTGATCGATCGCGTCAGTTTAAAGCTGGCACTTAAGCGACTCAGAAGTGAGGCCATTTATGTAGTAGCAGTACCTGGCAAGCTGAAAAGTAGAAATGAGGTGTACTCTGTACCTCGTCGAGATAAACACGATCACATGACTCAAAGGTCAACACGTGATCTGGTGCAAGGCTGCTCGACATTTAAGACTGACAACTTGGAGGAAATTCACGCAGAACTCAATTGCAATTGGTCAGTAAGCTCTCAGGAAGGGATTCCATATTTGCTACAGTTCTGTACGGAGTACTCCGTACTTGAAGGAATCAATGAACCACTGCAGCCCTAACATGCTTGACGCGCGCTGAGGATTGATCCATGTACCACTGCACTGTCTGGTCTGGTCTACTCCGTACGCTTGTGCTTTTATCAACAACAGTTGCGTATGAACAAGAATTGAGGTGGGTTTAAGTTGGGTTGAATCACTCCGCCTACTTGCTATAACCCTAACATGGCACGTCTATAATCTGGCAGACCGGGTTACCTTTGCCAGTCTGAAGACCAAGACTGCGTAGTTTAATATATAGGAACACTGGCTGGTCAAGAATACAAGAAATGGAAAGAAAAGGCGTTTCTGAAACCGCTGAAACCGAGCTTGGATAACTGCATCAAGCCAACATTTTTCTTGCGCATTTATATCTGGTTCAGGTGACCTACCAAGAAACCTAGGATTTATGGTGCATTGTCAATGTTATTCTGCTATTACGATCTCGATATTCCTCAGCATCTCTTCCACCAGAGTTTGCATCTTTCTACGGTCCGAAGCTGATATTCAGAGGATAGCTTCTTGCCGCTCTAAACAGGCCTGCCCTCAGACTGGAACCGCGCGAAACTCAGACGGGAGGCTCCTGTTATCAATATACACCGGGGCGAGACTAACAGCAGAGTAGTTGGAAACAGACCCCCCATCAGCCATGGGCGTCGTCATCTCAGCAGGTGAACTCCTGTTGCGGGGTGTCACATTCGAATGTCTACCTAGAGGATACTAGAGAATACTAACGTTGTATGGAGTATCAAGTCCGGCGCCGGCCCACATTAATCTTCGTAGAGCGCCTTCTATAAACGGGTGACTAGCGCAAGAATAAGTGTTTTAGCAGCTATTTGGACATCACTGCTGCGATCTCGGCCTCTCGTGGATAGACTTGTTAAAATTGGCATACGGACAGTGCGCAGGTTCGTGCTTGGAAGTAGATTCTAAGAGATAAACAATGACGATCCGGAAAGACTTGCCTTATCGAAGATATAATGGGTCCACCCAGTTCGGGATCCCGAGGTCGGGGCTGATACGAATTGCTTTGATGGCAGCAGAGACACCTTTTGTAGCTCTATCATTATGAGTGAAAGCGAGAAAGTGCTGCTGTGAATATCTACTTCATGTTTGTCGGAGGACTGGGGATTATTACGGAGTACTCGGATAGACGCGGAGGCTCGGATGCCAAAACGACATGCCCACGAGTCTCTGTGGAAATGCTCTATCTAAAACAGTTGGTCAATGTAGCAGGCCTTCATTACGTAGAGTATAACCGAGGGTGAAAGGCTACGCTAGGCATTCTACTCTGATATAGTGGGGAAGTGTTGTACAGATGAACACTCTACCACACATGGAACCCGATATTAACTATTTCCTGTTTGTATCCAAGGCCAACATTCATTCAGGCACGGGTTTGAGTTTAATTCGGAACTTGAGGGCGCAGGAACATACGACAGTGAGGCTTGTCGCGTACCCACTCCCACTCCCTCCCACAGTTCCCACAATTGCCACAGTCCCCACAATTGCCTTGTTCAACTTTATATACGGAGTATCTTCAATACTTTAATGATTTGATATTTCAATGTAGGGAGGTGTGCCAGCTAACTGATCCAAGTGCTCCGTATTCTCCTGTCTGTCCATCAATAGATCCTCGATATCTTCATGTTATCAATCTGCCAGTCCGAGCTAACAAGGCTAATAAGGCTGGTTAGTCTGTAATGTCGGCTTAATGTCGGAGTCGGGGCTGCTTGCTTAGAGCGTCAAGGATCGACATCTCTCTCCGAGGATCTTTCGATAATTCCGACCACGTTCTTCATCTTTTAGCTTAGCCGTTTGACCTTGGGGAGCAATCCACAGTTTTAGCCAGCCAGCCAGTCGCCTGCAGTCTAGCCACGCAATTGCGTGACGACTGCCCCTGATGGACCGGTGCCGGCCCCGCAGCCCTAACCCTGTTCCTCAAGCCTGACGGCTTATATAAAATAGACTTGCTGATCATCATTCTCGTCAATCACTCATTCCTTTCGTTCTCCAGTCTATCGTTACCATGCGCCAGCGCACCTCCCTCCTCGCGATGGCGGCCTCTGCCACCGCCGCCTCTCTTTCTGATGTGTGCACGCTCTCCCACGTCAAGTCCATCCTGCCCAGCGATGGAACCCTCCTTGGAATCAACCTGCTTCCCTCCGACACTGCTGCCAGCGTCTTCCATGCTACAAACTCTTCCTCTTCCTCCGGCTCCAGCGGTGGCATGGGCATGGGCGGCGGCACCACCTCCTACAACTACTGCAACGTGACCGTCAGCTACACCCACCCCGGCAAGGACGACACCGTCGTTGTCAAGTATGCCTTCCCCAGCCCGTCCGAGTTCAAGAACCGCTTCTACGTCGCTGGTGGTGGTGGATACTCGCTCAACTCCGACGCCACTGGTGGTCTGGAGTATGGTGCCGTCTCTGGTGCCACCGACGCAGGCTACGACGCCTTCAACAATGAGTACGACGCCATCGCCCTGCTCGGCAACGGAAGCGTCAACTGGGATGCCACCCATATGTTCGGATACCAGGCTCTCGGTGAAATGACTCTCCTCGGCAAGGAGCTCACCCGGGGTTTCTACGGACTCGACTCGGACGACAAGCTCTACACCTACTACGAGGGCTGCTCGGACGGTGGTCGTGAGGGTATGTCGCAGGTCCAGCGCTGGGGAGAGCTCTACGACGGTGCCATCACCGGTGCTCCTGCATTCCGCTATGCCCAGCAGCAGGTCCTCCACATCTACTCTTCCGTTGTTGAGTACATCCAGGACTACGCCCCCCCTCCCTGTGAGCTGAAGAAGATTGTCAACGCGACCATTGCTGCCTGCGACCCTCTCGACGGGCGCACCGATGGCGTCGTCTCTCGCACTGACCTCTGCATGCTCAACTTCAACCTCTCCTCCATCATCGGCACCCCCTACTCCTGCGCTGCCGAGACCTCCACCTCGCTCGGCTTCGGCTTCAGCAGCAAGGCCAAGCGCCAGGCCGCAGGAAGCGTCACCTCCGACCAACCCGCGCAGAACGGTACCGTCTCCGCCAAGGGTGTCGCCGTCGCCCAAGCCATCTACGACGGTCTGCACACCTCCACCGGCGAGCGCGCCTACATCGGCTGGCAGATCGCCTCGGAGCTCTCGGACGCAGTCACCACCTACAACTCCGACACGGGCAAGTGGGAGATGGAGATCCTGAGCATGGGCGGCGAGTACGTCGCCAAGTTCGTCAAGCTGCTCAACATCGACAACCTGTCTACCCTCGAGGGCGTCACCTACGACACCGTCGTCGAGTGGATGGACACTGCCCTCGTCCGCTACTACGACACCCTCCAGACAACCCACCCGGACCTCTCCAGGTTCCAGCAAACCGGCGGCAAACTCCTCCACTACCACGGCGAGTCCGACCCTTCCATCCCCGCCGCCTCCTCCGTGCACTACTGGCAATCCGTCAAGAACGTCATGTACCCAGACCTCGACGACGCAAAGGCCCTCGAGACCCTCTCCGACTGGTACCAGTTCTACCTCGTCCCCGGCGCTGCCCACTGCGGCACCAACACCCTGCAGCCGGGCCCCTACCCAGAGTCCAACATGGAAATCATGATCGACTGGGTCGAGAACGGCAACAAGCCCAGCAGACTCAACGCGACGGTCTCCTCGGGCGACTACGAGGGCGAGACCCAGATGCTGTGCCAGTGGCCTGAGCGCCCTCTGTGGAAGAAGGGCACTGACACCTTTGACTGTGTCACTGATGAGGCGTCCTACGACAGCTGGACTTATGAGTTTGATGCGTTCAAGATTGCGGTCTACTAAGCTGTACATTACTGACCTGTGACTTGTAAGGGAGCGCCCTACTATATGTACTATCTCTATATCTATACCACTGTCGCTACCTATCTTCTGTCAATAACCTTGATCGTATGTACTCTATTTAACTCATCCAAGTCGAGTATAGATATCCACCGTAGATGCCGCTAGCACAATATCCAAAGCACGCCGGTCACCAACAAACAAGGCTAAGCTGGGTAAGCTGCATGGGCTGCTGTTAAATAGAACAGGAGAATTATGATTTGGCTTTGACGGCTAGTTGGTCTATAGACGTGCGGACAGTTTGGATGTTGCCGTTGATATTGCTGTTATATTGAGTGGTTGGGATGTGTCTCTGCGCTGCCGATGATATATAAAGGATGGATATACCGCACATGTCTGGTAAATTGCAGGCTGTACTTTGTATCTACCTCAATCAATCAAAGAACGAATCGACCTCAGACTAATCCTGGTAGAAAGTGAACCGAGATATATTTTTAAAACAGAGTATAACCAAAATCAGGATGGAACCTTGACGCCATCTCCACCATTCTCATCCTCATTCTCATTATGATTGCCATTGTCATTGTTTCCCTTTCCCACCTTAGAAACACTCAGATGTTCCCACGCCTCCAAAACCCGATCCATTTCCGCATCGTCTGTATGCCCCTCAGCCTCCTTCTGCTTCAGCGCCATCGCAAAGTCCGGGTACAGACAGTTGAACCGCTTCCTGTCTTCCGGGCGCCAGTGGTTCGTTTCGAACTCGCGGAACACGGCAATGCATTCGGCTGGAAGGGACGAGGGGTGCTCTTTGAGCATGGAGATCTGCAGCAGGCGGAATATTCCTTTGAGGGTCATGCAGCGGTTTGTCATGGGGAGGCAGAGGGTGCAGAGGGTCAGAAAGGCGGATAGACTCTCTGGATCGGATAGGTCTTCCATGAGAATGTAGCTGGACACAACCATGTGGTGCATGTCGCTGAGGGGTCGGCGGTCGGTGCCCCAGCGGGCGTTGTGCGCGGTAATGAGTTCGCTGACGGCCAAGGCGGAGGCTTTACATCGCTCTCGCGCGCGGGCGACGGATTCTAGTGTAGCTGGGTCGGCGTCCGGTGGCGTAGTCTTGAGATTAGCGTAGAGCGTCATGATCAAGGTGTGATGGTACATGCTGTAATTGTTAGTGTCTGGAGGGGGCCGTGGACAGTGGCGTACTGGAGACTCAACACCCAGGCAGTGCAGTGTTCAGTATCAGTGTTTCCGATGCAGGGAGGGAACTTCTCCCTCCAGTCCAGAATTCTGGCATACCACCCCTCGACGGCAGCCTCGACATCAGCCCTCGGTGGCTTCTCCGAGCTGTCCCCAAAGAAAAAGTCCGCCATCTCCCAGATAATCAAACCCAGACTCGCCCGCGCATTGACAATGCAGTTCGTATGGAGCGGCCTGGGTTCGTCCTGGCGCGGGTACGGGACCCAGGTATCGTCGGGCGTTTGGTGGACAGGCAGCCAATGCTCAGGGGAAGGCTTGTCCATTTGCGGTGGCTTCATCCAAGCCAGAGATCCCATACTGTAGCGGCGGGTACAGTCAATATTAAATTTATCAACACTGTAGTATGGTGCGGGGCGAATGTGGGAGATTCTGACGTTGTGGTACCAAATAGTCCAATCTCGAGATTGTCCAAGACCCGTTCCAGGGTTTCCTTAGGAGCGTTGCTTTCTGCTATCAACTGCGGCTGCATGGATCGTAGCACGCGGGTGGCATTGGCGGTGCGAACAAGGTACATCCAGCCATGTCTGTCCTTGCCATTCATTGACGTGCTGTATCATTAGAAAAGCGATGCTAAGAAGCGAAGACATACAGGGAATATAAAACACCAAGCCCCTGCACGGTCGTCAAGGAGATTCGTCCTTCTTCCGCGTCAAGGAGCCGCCTTGCTTCTTGGTAAAAGTGGTCGCCCCGAGTACTCCAATCACCCCTGACAGCGCAGGCTTCTGGATAATCCGAGTAGAACTATCAAATTAGTAGCCTACATGTACTAGTCGGGACATGCGATCTCACACAAGCTTCGGCAAGCATGGCGTTTACCAGCAACGGAGAACAAAACTGCGAACCGAGCACACCAGCCTTCATGTCGCGCAGAAACATATCCCGATCAATCCAATTGACCAGGTAATGCTGCCAAGTGAACCACATCGAGATCAGGTGCGAGACAAACTCGTCGTCGTAGGCATTTGTCCACGGCCGCGCAGGCACCGAGAAAACCGGCACATCACACAGTCGAGTAATGTCCAGTGCCCACTTGCTGTCTTTGACCGGCAGTCTGTCTAGACGATCAACCTCCTCGTAGACCTCCAGCAGCTCAGGTGACTTGTCAATGCCTACCCAGTCTATGGCCCCGTCCATAAAGGACTTGATCTGTCCGAGCGACGGATTCTGGTCGCGGATGAAGTCGACCAGTTCATCAACGTAGGTATTTTTGTGACGAAGAGTCCGGATGAGACGTCGAAGCAACTCATCATCGTCTTCGAGGTCTTCGAGCTTTCGTTTCAGCTCAGTAGTTCGGCGTTGGTCGCTGGTGGCATCGATGGTGCACTCGACGTTGTTGGATGCACACCCGGAGCAAGGTTGCTGGCCGCTGCACTAGTCCGCATTAGACCATGTAACAGTATAGAAAGAGGATATACCTTAATTCTCCGGGACTTACAAGCCGAGCAAGCGGTGGTGACCTTTCTCCGCGGAGGCAGAGACGAACTCATTGTTGAGGCGGGGGTGGGAGCATTTGAGCCACAGGCCACGGTGGAAGTCTTTTGAGGCCGCCATGATGCACTGTGAGTGATCGGAGTGACCAGATTCCTTTTGCTGTGTTGGCTCAACCTGGCTGGTCCATCTGGCGTGCAAACTGCAAAGTGAGAGTTCCTGTTGATGCGGCATGGGTGGGCTGACTCAGCCAATAAGGCACCAAGGGAGGATTTATCCGCGCTGAAGATTACATCTACTCCACCGCGTCGATCGCGGGATCGCGGGATCGCCTGTGTTACTCAACGGTCATGTCGCCGAGAGCTCCTCCAAGGCAGCTTCTCCCAAAGGCATCGTCAGATCCTCGGGCCCTTACAAGGCCGCTCACGAAGACGCGAGTGACGAAGGCAACCGCTGCCTGTACTGAGTGCCGCAAACGCCGATCCAAGGTTCGTGTTCGAGTTTCAGTCTTTCTACATACTAATTTTCAGTGCGACACTGGAATTCCATGCAGTGCCTGCCGTCGCAATGGGACCAACTGTACAGTTGATTGGGGACAGGATAGGCGTCGAAAGCGAGTGATGAGACAGAAGATTGAAGCGTTGGGCGAGAAACGCGACCTCCTCCTCGGATTGATCGAAAACATCCGCGATTCCGATAAGGCAAAGGTCGATCAGCTTCGGAATTTTATAAAGGGAGATATCGAGCTGGATGATTTACGCCAGTTCCTTGGTTCTGGCTCGTCTTCCCGCTGTGAGCCTGCGCCCGACGTTGCGGATTTGACTGCACAGACGAGTCCTCCAATCTATCAAGTACCCGCCCAACCATGGACGCAGGTGACGGATGACGAGCAATTTATCTCGCATCTTATATCAGTATTTCTCACATGGATCCATCCAATATCCAACTGGCTCGAACCTGATCTGTTTTTTCGCGACATGCAATCCGGGGGGCGCTCCAGATTCTGCTCCCCAGCTCTCGTGAACTCCGTCCTTGCCATGTCGAGTGTTTGTATATCGTCGATGGTGTATGACGCTGTACTAATTGCCATAGTCCTACGTGTACTCGCCACGTAGCGGTCATGCTACAAACCCAAACTCCAGAACAATGCAGTTCTATACCGAAGCCAAAGATCTGTTGGATCAGGAAACGGGCCAAGTGACACTTCCAAGTGTTCAGGCCCGGTGTGCACTATATCTCTGGTACGGCAACCCCCTTTGTATGAAGTGTCCTGACAAGTCAGTACATACGGCATGGGAAAAGAAATGCTCGGCTGGCATTACCTTGTAGAGATTACCACGATTGTCAGAGAGCTGATAGCCCGACGCGAGATCATAATTAAACGAGCCGGAGAAGCAGCGCATGAGATGGCCAGGGCTCTTGACAGAACAATATCCGGCTCGTTCTGTCTAGCCCCGTGAGTACCACAACTGGTTCACCGACTGTTCTGATTGTGAAGTTTTTCTTGGACGACATCTCAGAAACAAACATTGATGCCGCAGCCGAAGTTGGCCCATTTTCCAGAAGATCATGAAACGAATGCCTGGTGGCCGTATCCGCTCAAGCTCGAGCCAGTTCCGGCACATGTCAATTGCCTCACCAACGCCTTGTTGGACCTGCAGTTCATCGAGTGGGATATCGCAAGCTGTTCGGCGGCTGGTATACAAACAACTGACCAGGAAGACGCCAATGCGATCCATAACCGGTTGAAAGACTGGGCACGGCATCTTCCAGGCTGCATCTCCGTCCAAAGCTCTTCCCCACCAGCCATCTTGGATCTTCAGTGAGTGGCCGATAGTATGAGGACTGAGCTAATCTTTTTCAGCACGAGATATAACATTGCCATTCTTGCTGCATTCGGCCGCATCGATGCAAATAAATCGCAGCCATCGCCTGCAAGCGCGCAGTCTGACCGCGCGTCAGAGGTCTGTCGGTTCTCTGCCGAGGAGATCTGTCGCCTCACAAACTCCTATCATTCCCGCTGGCCTATCGACTCTCTCCCGGTCACATACATTCACTATATCACACTTGCACTATTGGCGCTGGTTGACCTTGTGCCAGACGCGAGGTCGACTGAGCCATTCATGGATCTGGAAATGGCTCTACGTGCTCTGGGACGGCGGTGGCCAATGGCAAAGGCGAACTTGAGACTTATTCAGATGAGAACTGAGACTGAGAAGCCAGCTCAACCGCTGGAGCCGCTAGAACCACTAGGTCAACTGCCAGGATAGACTCCTGGAGGCTGAAATTGACGGCTAGCTCTACGGTTAGACTGTTATCTATACTTCCCCGCAAGGCTCGACGTCAAGTCTCCTGATCTGCGGGAAGGGGCACTCCTACTGTTGGCAAATTGCGTACATCCGATACGAACATCTTAGTCTTAGCTACCGGACGGCCTGGTACCATAATGACTACATAACCCGAGAGACGGTTCTCGTATTCAACAGACGGAATGGCTCTTGTTAAAAACGAGGAAGGAGTGAGCCTAACTTTTGAACGAGGAAGGGGTGACCGTGCATGACCGATATAGGAAGGAGTGCTATCGATCAGGAAACAACCATCGGAGACGAGGAAGGAGCGACCCCTACCTTTACCGGCCGGTATCTCCACTATTGCCGGCCAGTGAAAATTGTGTTCACTGGGTCAACAATGGCTCGGATATCTGCGACCGTTCATCCCTTGACTTTTACACTAGCGCTGCCATTGAGTTGATTGAACGTGATACTGTGATACTGGACTGCTCGATAAAACAACCTGTCAGCCCTCACATGCGGGACAAGTCAATGCAGTTTGATCATTTTAATTTCGTATGTTGGCCGCGTTAAGCAATACATACAATTTGGATGCTAGCATCAGCGTTGGAATTTATCTGGGGATGTAGAGTATATATACTACTGGATCTTAATTCAATTCAAGGATGAAGAGATGATTGAATTAGCCTTTGCAGGCAATTGGAATTTAAACAAGCGCTCAATCTGACGAAGAAAACAATCGCATGTGCTGTGGATGTCGGATGTCTGATGTGTGATGTCTGTCTGGGTCATGGTCTGTAGATACATAGGCATACTGATACTGGGCAGGGGTATAGAGACGTGCTGGTAGAACGGAACAGGCAAAGATAGAACTCGGAAATGACGAGAATAATAATGCTCAACAAACAAACAGAAAACAAAGGAAATTCGTCAATCATAAAAATCACAAACGAACAACAAAGAAAACATAAGAGAGGTATATTCTCAACCAATCAATCAATCAATCATCAAACCCATTCCCAGGCCCGAAATACAAAGCCGTATTCCCATTCCCATTCCCATTCCCATTCCCATTCCCGTTGCTAGTCGGACTCGTCCACGCATCCCCGCGACTCCCCCTCCTCGCAAGACTGCGTATCTTTGCAGAGAAACTCTCATTCACGGAGCGATTCCGCTTATGATGCTCCAGGGACATCCGGCGCCCGATCCCGGACCGCGTCTCCACGGGTGCAGGCGCAGGAGCGGCCATTGTGCTTGTTGATATCGCCGGCCCGGCTGTCATTGCCCGCGGGAGGAGTCGGCCTAAGCCTTCGTTGTCGATTGCGATGTCGATTGTCCCTGAGGATTCCCTGTTCGGACCGCCATTGAGATTCTCGGCGAAGGGAGCAGCCGGCGGGGGCGGAGGTGGCGGCGGAGGAGGTGGAGGAGGCGTATTATTCAAATGCTGCAGTTCAGGGAGAATAGGAGGCATAGCCTTTTCCATTGCTTCTTCGATGGAGACTGCGACAGGGGAAGAGCCGAAGTTAGGCCCGTTGCCGTTCGACTCGCGGCTCATTCTGCTGCGGTCTGTGGAGCGGGAGCGCGGCAGGTTTGGGTTGAAGCGTGGATGGAGAGGCATATCGAGAGGCCGCGAGGAGGTGGTGGAAGGGGGCCGGTACTGGGTTTGCGGGAGGGGTTGGATTTCCAGTGCAGGGACGGACATGGAGCGCGGGATTCGTTCGGGCTCGAGGTCGGGCTCGTACCGTGCGCTGCTGAGGAGTAAGGGCGTGCTGTCTGTCTGTGGGGGTGCGGATGGAGGAGGTGGTGGAGGTGGTGGGGGGATTGCTTCGTCGGTGCTGTATTTGGGGTGCCGCATTGCCCGGGGTGTAGCGGGCAGCCCTAATGGGAGGCCGGAGCGGGAGGAGTTCGACTCGGAGCTGCTGGGGTATTCGGGGGATTCCTTTGGCGGGGCCATTGTCCGGCCTGGTGTACGGGGCGTGAATGACTGTACGGAGAACGGACTCTCAGGAGCGCCTCTTGTATACTGGATCTCGCCAGGGAAGGGAATATTAGGAGCAGATGGATTGCGTGCGAGAGACAGACGGCGGGCTTCCAGCTCTGCCGCAGCGAGTTCTTTTCGTCGTAGCTCCGCAATGGCAGCTGGTGACAAGATCGGCGCCGTCTTGATGCTCATCTCTTGGTCTCTATCCTTGTCTTTGACTTCGACGTGCTGCGGTTTAAAACGCTCAGGATCAGCCCGCGAGTCACTGCGCGTGCGAGACCCTCCTGCAGAGACATCTCGTCGCGAGACCGAAGGCCTCCGACTACGACTCCGCTGGCGGCTTCGCCTCTCCCGATCCCCAGCAACAAACTTGAGCGCGTCTTCCGGGTTCGTCATCGGCACCGGCGAGGGAGGAGACATATTCCTGACTCCACGGTCTGCACTCCTCCCCCGATCCTCATCCACGAGCGCAGCCCGACTCGTCGACCGATTATTCCTCCGCTCAGACGAGTTCCTACTGCGTGGCTTGCGCACCCGGCTCGTGCTCCGCGCTTTACTCGACTGCTTCGCAATCTGCGCCAGTTCCTCCGGGCTCATTGGCACAGGCGACGAGGGCGATCTCTTGGCGGGCTGGACATATCGCTTCTCATTGCGTCCGCGCGTGTCGCTCGATGCATTTCGTGATTTTGGCTTGCGCGAGTCGTCTGTGTTTCGTCGGCGGCGGGACTGCCCGCTCGTCTTGCGGACGTGGTAGCTTGCTTCGTCGAGACTGTTGATGTACTGGTCGATACTGCGTCCGCTGACGCTCGGGCTCTTGGTCGTGCTGAAGCTATTTGCTGTAGATGGGGGGCTTCTGAATGCTAAGCCGGATCCAGGACGAGGGTCTTCATCGTGCGAGGACTCGCCGGAGAGATGCAGCTGCAGGTCTGGTTTGCGGTGTGAGTGTCCGCTTAGTCGACTATCGGAGCGTTCGCGCAGAGCCTCGAATATACCAGGAGTAGGCGACGGAAGGCCCTTGATTGTAGCGAACTTGTCACTTGAAGCCTGCACAGCTGTTTGGGGCGAGGGTTTGAACGCGCCTTCGTCGGGATCGTAGCGCGCAGAGGACAATAGCCCGAGCCCGTCTTCTTTACTTTCCTTTCTCTCGTCCTGTTCGCTTTCGCCTTCGGCACGGTCAGGCTGGCTCTCGTTTTCGGATGTAGAGCCGTAGTCAACTAGTTTCTTGTTCGTGTGCTTTTCGAACAGGAATGCAGGGGGGTGGACATCCACAGGCGTCTCGCCTATCGACGGGAGTCTCTGCTTGCCGAATCCAGGCGTTGTGCTAGAAGATCGCGAATTCAGCGCATTGTTCAGACTTTGAATGTTGTTGAGCTTGTAGGAACCGAATCCACCAGGCGAGAGCGCCGACGATCCAGCAGCAGAGTCTGCGATGGGGGTGATCCCTGGTGCATTTGTCGGCGTGCGGTCATCTGATTTCAGCCCTGGGAAACGGTATCGCTGACCGCCGTCAAACGAGGTGATGAGTTTCAGGGATGGCGCTTTAAGGGATTGTCTTGTTGAGTGTGCGTGTAGACTTCCGGGCTGATGATGCTGGTACAGTTCCGGCGAGGCAGCAGGCGAGCGTCCGACCTGTACACTGTTCACACCCATAGAAGCATCCGGATAGTTTGCCTGGTGCACGGCCGGGGATGCCCACGGATCACTTGGCTCGACGCCCGTGCACATGAAGCACCGAATAGCGAGCTGCTGCTGGGAATGCGCGACGACGTGCTCGCCCCACCGGCGGACTAGATACGATTGCCTTTGCCAGTCCGTTGGATTGACGAGGCAAGTCATGAGAATCGCCTCCATGTACAGGTTCTGCTCGACATAGACCTCGATTGCGTCGTCGCGGTCGCCGAGGCCGAGGAGGATAGTCGCCGCCGTGTGGATGTCGTTTTGCTCGAGGAGTTTGTTGACCAGTGCCTGTCCGACTTTGCTTGCTTGGGTGGACCCGTTCATCAGTGAGAGGGCGAGCAGCATCCAGTCTGTGGCTGTTGTTGCGCCGGACGAGAGCATAGACACCATATGGTCCGTGTCGGATTCGTCGAGCCATTGTCCTAGGAGAATCGCTGCCGGAGAGCCAGGCGGATGGCGGTACACTAGAAATTAGCGACGTCTATATAGAGAGGAATAAGAAACGTACACTCATCCTTAATCAAAGCTTCAATATCACCCTCCCAGCCAAACACGAGTGCGAGCATCTGCCTCCGCAGATCATCCGGGCCAAGCCGTCCCTCATCAAGCGGCTGCTGAGCCCGATACGGCACATCATTCAATCTCGCCCGCGTGAAAGGGAACAAATCCGCTGGTTTTTCAGCGGCAGGACTGAACTGGACTTCATTCCGGAGGCGCGAGCCAGGCCGTGAACTTTTCACGCTCGACATGGAGACAGACGAGGCGTAAGCAAATGCTGGTGGTGTTTCTCTCCCCCCGGCGGATGTCATTGAGAAGGAGGTCGCTGTGTGTGCGGATCTCGTGGGTGGTGAATACGGCGGGACAGGAACGTATTTGTCTGACGACGCCTTGGACGAAACAGACGCTGCGCGGCCTCTCGAGGACTCGGGACTACTCAGGCCAGTCTCAAACGGCGTACGGCGTCGAGAGGAAGTATACGAGCCCGACTCGCGGAGTTCAGGAGATGCCTGCAGACGGGGAGATTTCGTCCTGCGCATCTGGTCCAGCGCTGCGGTCATAGATGGCGGCGGGGCGTGCTGCACATTCGCGACCATTGTGGGCGTCGGATTGTCCAGGTCATACTGCTGCACTGTATACTGCGGTCCGAGGGTAAACAGGGCTGCTGTCGGTCCGTAGTTTGCAATTCCCAATGGACTGTCAATCGTAGGTATTGGTTCGTAGCTGATATGTTTCGTTTTGACGTCCCATGCCCACGTTTCACTACTTGATTAGCTTCCTGTCAGGTTTACGGTAGGAAACGCACCCGTCTAGATATTGTATGATCTTGCCGTTCTTCGACCAGGCCATCCACTTGGGCTCATTTGGGCTCGACGCATCGCTCCGTTTCAGCACGCGGATTACTCTCGGCGCTTCCTTGCCCGGTGGCTTTGCGACGCTCCAAACCCGCAGGTCCCCGTTGCCGGCCATTGTCGCGAGCATGTCGGATTTTTGCTTCGAGGAGGAGGCATGCCATGCTAGGGAGACGATGGGGGATGGGCCGCGGGAGGTGGTCATTGTATGCAGGATAGTGAATGTGGGGAGAAGAGTTGCTATCAGGATCGACCCATTTTGATATCTAACAGCATTAGCACTGTAGAAAATGCAGTTGAGGAGCATACCCAATAGCATAAGTCCGACAATCGCTCGCCGGGGCCAGCGCCGTGACCGGATCGAATATCGTCCGGCACGAGACATTGTCCGACGTCGAAGGTTCAAAGAGAATGACGTCTCCTTTTTCATTGCCTACACAATTAGCCCTCTGTTCTTTTCCAAGGTTAGGTATTGACAAACCAAAAGCAACATTCCCATTCTTCATCCACGCCGCGGCCTTGAGCTCCTCAAACGAAGCAAACCGCGCAATGACACCCCCGGTAAACAAGTCCCATATTATGGCTGTCTTGCTGGTATCGTAGCTAACCACTAGCCTTCCCGCTCCGCGCTCGCTGACATTATCCACCGAGATGAAGAGCACCTCATCCTTGTGGTTCTCGAACCGGCGCTCGAGAGCGAGTGTATCGTGGTGGAGGCAGAGGATTGCGGAGCCCTGGGCGTAGAGGAAGAGGGAGGCAGTTGATGCGGAGGCCGTGAATTGGAGCTGTTTGGAGTTGGAGTTGAAGGTTGGGTTGGAGTTTGAGCGCGAGTGCGAGTGAGAGTGCGAGTGAGAGTGAGACTTTGTGGAGGTCGCTATGGAAGTTGCAGCAGCAGAGGGGATTTGCATGGGCATGTTCCGGGACCATGCGACGTCGACCATTGTCTAGGTGGGAGCATCAGGCATCTCAACCTCCTGTAGTTGCAGACAGCTCAGCAGCTCAATAGGAGTTATAAAGAGTGAATCTAAAATGAAGAAGAAGATCAAATCCCAAACGGCCTTGCCCAAGCCATTCTCGCCTGTGGCCTAACACCGTCTCTCGTTCGGTGTCTTTGGACTCATTGGTGGACGCTCTTGTCCTTCTGCAGCCCTCATCACCTGGACAGCCAATCACAGTCCAGGATTCAAGGCTTGGCGGTGTCACGGGACCCAGCACGGCGCGTAATTCTCTCAAATCACTGAGGCCTTTTGCTGCACTGCTGTACTTAATATCGCTGTCGCTGCCCCTATTTGTTTGATGAACAGGCTGTCATCTTATCACTGTGGTTGAGGGCGAGTACGGAGTAAGTACGGGGTATGACTTTAGCGACTGCAGAGTATCCTGAGTTACTGATCGGCGGCTGAAGAACTAATCAGCTTGGCCAATGACGCACTGACGGTAGTGCGGAGTAGCAAGCTGGAAGATGGTACTCTGCAGAGGATGCTTACATTGCTGATTAGATAGCTTGAGTTGGCCAGATAAATGCGTTGAGCCATGAATGACTGACAGTACTCTAGTATCACATCTAGAACAGCAAATCCACCACCCACCCCCCTGCAATTACTGCACCAGTCAGTCCTGACACCCCAAGCATAACGGATCCACCAGTGGGCGCCGGATCGTCGCTAGATCCAGCTGTCGGATCAGTCGGGTTTCCACTGTCTGAGCTTGTTTCGGTGGATGAAGTAGGGGACTTCGTTTCAGTTTCGGTATCGGTTTCTGTAGCTGTCGGGGTCGGGCTTAGAGTCTCATCTGGAGTCGAAGTAGGGCTTTGCGTCTCGTCGGTGGAACTCCCAGTGGAACTCCCAGCAGAAATAGAAGTAGCAGTCCCGTTCGTCGTCGCAGGGACAGTCGGCAGCGTGACCGTCTGATTCAAGTCCGATGTCGTGGTCGTGCTTGTACTTGTCTCCTCCTCACCATCTCCATCCAATGACACAACTTGGAAACCCTTGATATCAACACTCGACTCCTTCTTGAAGCTCACTGTCGCCATGCCCGCTGGATCGCCCTCGCAGTCCGAGTTGTCGAACAGCAGCATGTTAATATTCTCTTCGCCTTCACCGTCGAGTTCGAATTCTTGGCCCTTTGCATGGTTTACGGATATGCATTTCGATGGGCCGGTTCCGTGCTCGGTGTTTTCGTCGCCGGAGGAGGTCCGCCAGGTGAAGGTCCAGCTGAAGGCGAGGGAGGGGAAGAGTAATATTGCGAATTTCATTTTGATAGCGAATGCTGGTTGTTGGGGTGTACAGCCTAGGGTTATAAGCGATATTAAACTTAGATCCTAGAAAATGAGAGACTGGGAGGTCGTATTTAAATGCAAATAGGTCTGCAAGTGGTGCCCAGCATTGGCTTGTTAATACGATGTTACTCCGACCTTGGCGGATGCTTGTTGTTTTATTGGAGGGAGGCTCGTGTTCAGTGCATACACGAGGATAAGATTGTCGCTATAGCCCCAGCATGTTCTCGTCCCGCTTATATCCCCAGTCTAGCCAGTTAGCACACCGGACATGGTACTTTTAAGAGACTTACCATCCATCACAGGAAGGACTGCATTGTCAATCATCCCTGGCGGCCCACATAGAATAACTACATTCTCTTCAGCCGGCTCAAAGCACCACTCCTTGAGGATCTTCTCGTTGACATGCCCCTTTAATCCCGTCCAGTCATCAGGCGGATGCGCAATGACATGCGCGATCTTGAACCGCGTCTCAAAGTCCTCAGCGAACTTGTGCAGTTGCTCGTGCAGGAGTATATCATCCGGCGTTTTGTTCGCGTCGATCACCCTCACCTCGGTCTCGTCTCCGGCTGTGAGCAAGATCCTCGAGACGAGCGCGTAGCCAGGTGTGATTCCACTCCCGCCTATAATGAGAGAAACGCGCTTAAATGTGCGTCTCTCTCCAGAGACGAGGAAGTTGCCGAATCCTTCGTAGATTATATCCCCAGTTGGACCCCGGATGTCAATGTCTTCTCCTACCGGGATGCAGTCGAGGATATTGGATAATGCACCGCCGGGCTGCTCGTCGTCGGGGAAGTATGTCTTGACAGTGAGTTGGAATATCCCCTGCCCGTCTCGATGCTCCGCAAGTGGATCATGTCCATTTCGTCCGTTCTTGTTGGCAGGGGGCAACAGCGGCTTCGTAGGTGTATACGGCCGAATCAACATTCTGTCCTTCGTATGGAATGCAACTTCAATATGCTGGCACGTCCCGATCCCGATAATCGGTTTGTCTTTGGGGAGTTGGAAAGTATACACCCGCGTATCCTGATTCAGTTCCGTTCTGTCTTTTAATCGGACGGGCGTCCAGCGGTGTTTGTCTAGAGCGTGGCCTTCTTTTCCTGTATCTTGCTTCTCTTGTGCTTTTGCTTCCGCGTTTTTCTGGATACATTGCATTGCTTTGTCGGTCACCGTGCCGAGGATGCATTCTACTTGGTTAGCCTCATTCAGTCTTAACAAGGGACATACCATTCAACTTGGACATAGCATAATCATCATGAATAGAATTATACTCCTCCGTCGTATCCTGATGAACAGCCCCAGCGTGCGCCAGAATCGGCCCACTCCCACCAGGGTGCCAGGACACGACACTCGTTGCGTCGTAGACATTCCCATTAACGACAATCCAGCAGTCCTCGCCTGAATTGTGTTTCTCGATCTCCTCCCGCGTGAACTGTTTCTGCGGCGCGGTTGTCGTCTGCTTTGCAGCTTGGTTTTGTACCTCTGCGCTGGGATTCATCCAGCCTTGGTCGCCGTTTGCTGGTTCGACGGGGTGGCGGAAGAGCACATGTCCTGTTTCATGGTTTGTATTCTTGATGCTGGAAGTCGAGTTATCGTTACTGAACGGCGGGTTCGAGTAAACTAGTTCCGGCTTCACCGTGTAGACGCAGTTATTCATCGACCCGGAGAGATTCCATCTTGGAAACTCGGGCTGTGTATTCTTCGCACTGTCGATGCCTCGCACGGATATACTCTTCGCCTGGACGAGATGGATCAGGTCGACATCAACATGCCAGTGTACCCAGGTCCAGAACTTGTTGTCGTGCCGGATGGGCCGGTCAGGAAATCGTCGAATACAGTACATCCACGTCTTGCCTTCGTTTAACGAGACCTCCACTCGGCGGATGGGATGCCCGCTGCCTGAGTATGCAAACCCTGCAATGCGGTATGTTTCTCCTTTCTTGACTTTATTTAGTGGGATTGTTTCCCCCTGCTCGGGTCTGCAGATTACAGAGCTGAGGATCTGCTCGTAGCACGCTGTATCCGGGTGCTGGAAGAGTAACTGCGCGATCTCGCTCTCCCCGTCGGTAACAAAACTCGGCAGCATCCTGTTATCATACAGATGATAATGCGAGTCGTTCTCATACGGACTCGTCCAGATCTTATGCAGCCACTTCACGCACCGTCCGCCAACGTACCCCGGGAGCATAACCCGCACTGGGAACCCGTGGTCTGGGGGTAGTGGTCTATCGTTCATTTCATACGCCAGGATAACATCGTTTGCTGGATTCATTACATGCTCAAAGGGGATGGACGTAGCGTATTTCCCCTCGCTGGGCTCGTCCGCGCCCTCGAGATGGATCCACCAGCGTTGTGCATCTGGTTTCTTTTCAGGTACGCCGCATGCTAGAAGCACGTCTCGGAGTAGTGGGCCCTTCCAATACGCACAGCCCACCCCGCCAGGACCCCAGTTGAAGCCAGTGGTGCGCTTGAGCATGTTGAGTTCCTTGCGGCGGGTGTTGTCGCACGCCAGCAGGATCGGGATGTTTATTGCGTCAAAGTCGTGCGTCAGCTGGTGCATATTGATCTTAACCCGGCCGTTTATTTCTAGCTCGTGGAATTCCCAGACGAGTAAAGGCACTGGCCCGTGGCTTCGGACGTAGTGCAGTTCATTAGGTGTGATTAGTCCTGCGCCGAAAAGCTTTGAAAGTGGTGGCTCGGCGTTTAATGGGATTTTCCCTGTGAGTCTGATCAGGTCTGGAGAGCGCGAGACCCAGTTGTCGGATGTGAATTGGTCGGCTTCGTCGATGGTGAGATAGGGCATGCTGTGGTTGGGGGACTCTCCTTTGCCGGTGTTGATGGAGAGATTGCGCATGTATTCTTGTTCGTGGGTGATTGCTGCTATTAATGCTTTTTCTTCTGGGGTTCTTTTATCCTCATCCTGTCCTTCTTGTTCCTCTTGCTGTTCATCTTGTTCTTGCTTTTCATCGAGTCCCTGCCGTACAGCATCCTCCCACCTCTCCTTATTCTTCCACTCTTCTTGCTGTTTAGCATTCTCCTCCCTCTGCTTCCTTTTCACATTCCTCGGCCACTCCTGCGTCTGCTTGATCCATTCCTCCGAATATCCAGGCACATAGCGAAACCCCGGCGGCCGTCTCCCCGGATGTTTAATATGAAAGCCCTACCAATTAGCCCCATCCTTTTCAAATATCATCTCAAATATCAGGTGCATACCTCCCGCTCCCTCTGCTCCCCAATAACATCCCGAAAACTAACCAACTCTCCCCTGGAAACCTTCTTCTTCAAATCTCCTATCTCCGCTCGCGCTTCACGCACCTCCTCCGCGTCATCGCCAGAATGTGTCCTCCCTGCGAACCGCCCGCATGCGTTCCGGAACCCGAGGCGGTGGTGGCCTGGCTCAGTGGCCCAGTTGGGCTCGTTGGCGATGTCGTGTGTGCTGGAGCCGGGGTGGTCTTTTTTTCTTACGATGTGTTTTTTCTTTTTATCTGGTGTCTGCGGGCTTTGTGGGTGGATGGAGGGCATCTTGGTGATATGAATGAAATGAAATGAATTACTATTGACTACAGAGTACTGGCTGGTTTAAGAGATCTGAAGATCGGCAGGCTTAGCATCCTTGATCCAGTTCGGTGTCAGGATTTCGTCATGCTTCGATGAGATCCACTTTGTACAATGTACAGCCTGGGAACATTTTTGAACATAATATTTGACTATTTAACTACTTGACTTAAAAAACAACCGGGAGACTTGTCACCCCCACATTCTGCGTCGCAGGCGTATACTCCAGCTCCGCCGGATCCCTGGCCAGTTTCAGATTCGGCAGTTTCTGGAACAGCGCCCCTACACAATTAGCAAACACCTTTCAATTTACTTAGGAAACATACTGAAAACAGCTACCAGCTCCAACCGGCTCAGCCACTGCCCCTGGCAATTATGCGGCCCGTACCCGAACGCCAGATTACAGTTCTGGTCGATCTGCCGGTTCATGTCGAACTTGTCTGGGTTGGGATACACTCTCTCGTCGCGGTTCGCGGACCGTACGGAGCCGATTATGCCCGTGTTGGCTTTGATTTCCTGACCTGTTAGTATTTCTTTGCGGATATTTGGATGGGTGGGGTACATGTCCGCCGAGCTTTGTATCCTGTACGGATACGCGCCGACTATTCAGTGCAGAAGGCGTATGATATCTCAGCGTCTCCTCGACGACTTTTTCAGCAGCGGAGGGATCCTTTTTCAGTATCTCCAGCTGGTCCGGATGCTGCAGGAGGGACAGCACACCCAGCGCAATGGACTCGGTGATTGCCGTGTTGCCTGCTACAAAAATCATATACACCAGATTGACCAGATCATCTTTATCAAACGTCCCAGTCTCAACCTGCTCGACAACAAGCTTCGACACGAGATCTTCCTTCGGTTTGCCTGGGTTCTTGATCCGTTCGTCCACAAGATCACTAATAAACTGATGTAGGTCCGTCCCCTGAGCCTCTGTAGCAGAGCCGCTCGTCCCGCCGAGTTCCGTGTTGGAATTGATCAGTTTCCCGACGTCGGCAGGGGGCACTTTATAGATGCACTCGAGAATCACCTTGGGATTGAGCGGTGCTGCAAGCTGCGAGACGAGATCGACAGGGCCGTTTTTGCATCCGGTTTGCACGATCTTGTCGAGGAGGGAGTTGGTGATTTTCTCAATTTCTGGCTCGAGTTGTTCTGATGCGCTCTTTGTGAAGAAGGATTCGGTCATTTCCCTTCTTTGTTAGTCTTTGGAAAGGTAGGTAGTCAATCGAAATGGGAGGGGAGTACCGATGCTTTGCATGCGTGGGATCGTCCATATGCACGAATGTCGGCTTGACGCCTTCTTTCTTCGTTCCCTCGTGGATCTCGGGGTACTTGTCTTTGTTGTAGCGGTCCTACAAATTAGTACTCTCCTTCAATGGTTTGTGTAGCAGGTACATTTGAAAACTTATCACTCGCCAACAGATCACACACTTCCTTGTGCCGGGTGACAATGCATGCTGGGGTCCCGTCAAATAACTGGACTTTGTGCGTTGGGCCCTCGTCGCGCAGTTTCTTGAGTTCTGCTGGGGGCTCGTATGATTTTTCGGGCCGCGCAAAGGGGTACTGTGGGAGGTCTGTTTTGTTAGTTTGTTATTCTGAGGAGTCTGTTGATTCCGAGGGATCGTACCGGATGCCATTTTACTACACTGATTCTTATCACTGATTCTGATACTGGTAACTGTTAGCTGATAACTGATAACTGATGAATTGATCAAGAAATGTTGAGGTATTGCGATCTTGAACGAGGATATAGTCCCTTGGAATATACTCCATAAAGCAGATGAGATCGACATTGTGTCACTTTTAACCAATGAATGCAATTGATTGCTAATGTTGTTGTCGAGCAGGTCTAGAGCTCTACATCATAATGACTGGATCCGTTGTTGTTGTATGATTCGGAATTAGTTCGGATTCGGCCGGACGAGAAACGTACCTAGCTGGAATAAACAAGTTTACCACTTGATATTAGCGGAGTATTAATGATTTAATATATATGCCTAAATAATGGGCTGGCATTGGCGAATCTGGTGTAGTTAGTGATCGAGTCTGGAAGCCGTAATGTAGGGCTATCTTAACATATGTTCATACTAGAGTACATTTATTTCTTCATTTTCAATTCCTTCCAACGAGTCTCTGCTTTCTGACGTCCAGATCCCTGATCTTGGAACATAGACCCCCTGCATATACACTTAATTCAGCGGCCAGGATCCATCATTCTATTTAAAGTTGAATTCTGAATGGCAGACATATTGGTGAATGCAGCCTTCTGTTGAAAATTAATACCCGCTCCTATTCCGTCTCTGCGTAGATTGCTTTATTCAACACAATGGCCACAAGAGCGTGCACTTTGGGCGGTTTTAGGTCGTTGGCTTTGTTGTACAACTACATATCGTAGACTATTCTCTTCTAGTACGACTGGATCAGCTTGGTATCCCCAGCCCCGGCTCCAGTATCTCATCACGTAGTGCATTAGCGCAAACACCTGGGTCTAGCCCCGACGAGAGCGAGAAGACAATCTGATTTGGTCGTTTGATCTAGAGAAAGATGTCAACTCTCCTTCTCCCTCTCCGTCTCCAACTCCAAAATCGATTGGCCAGCCCTGCCAATGTTCTATCGGATAAAGTGGCTATACGTATACACGATATATACGGTAGGAATCCAGGTGGGTAGACAAAGCTTGTTCAGATGCGGTTGGCTATATGATGTGCATGGATGTTTTACGTGGATATATCTTGCGCAACGCTTGCTATCATGGTATAAACTTTGGTTACCTATTGTGTTTAAGTGTCAAGTGGCTTTTATGTGGATATATATCTTCTCAAATAACGCTTGCTACTGGTATAAATATAGATACATACTAGCCTATTTCCAAACAGACTCATTCTCCGATTCACCTCGTTTTCGCTCAGCATCAAGCATCTGCTCGAACTCGGCCTTGGCTCGGGTTCGTCCGCTCTGGCTGGTAGTGCTGTCGGCGGACGAGCCCCATGAACTGCTCTGGGATTCCCAAGATCCAGACGGTTTCTGCTGTCGAATACGATCCCACGCACTTCCTTGTGTGCTGTCCTGCACGGGCCTCGTGCTTTGGTAGGGGTTGGTTTCTGAACTTGGGCTGGGTTTTGATTGAGAGGGCTGGCTGGCCTGCGCTCGGACTCGATCCCAGGCGCTTCCTCCTTGGTCTCGCATCTCTGGCGCAATTGGACTGGCGTCGTCGTCGAAGAAATCAGTATCCTCTGTTTTGGCGGCGGGTGCACTGTAGTCGGGCTGTCTGTACTCGGGCAGTCTGTAGGGTGGTGTGGTTTGCGCAGGCTCAGGGGCTTTCCAAGACAAATCTTGCCCCGCCGCCTCTGCTTGTTCCATTTTCTCTTTCCCAATCTGCATTCCAGCAGGGGCACTTAAAAGCTTCACTGCATCGCGTCGCTTCCGCACCATCTCGGGGTTCTGCGCTTTGAGTTCTTGCTTATATCCCGCTAGTCGCGGATCGGTGGACATGTTGGAAATAGAATACGATACTGCAATGGAGCTGGAGACCAGATATCCACCAAAGCCAGCGAGAGCAAGTCTCCCGACACTCGTCGTCAGGGCGGTCTTGAACAAAGCGGGGTTGCCATGGTACAGTCGCTGGACCGAGGAGAAGAATGCCTTGACGGGGGATTCATTCGGCGACCGGTGGAAATACGGCTTGAGCTCATCGCTACTGCGCTTCCAAGCCAAATGGTATGCCGCGGTTAGGGATATCGCCCAAGTCGGGCCGGCGCGGGATATGGCCAGGTCTTTGCTGCTGTTTTCCACATGAAAGTCCAATTCGGCTTGTGTAAGCGGGCGGTTGACGAGGGCACTGCTGAGATCGAGGATTGATCGGAGTCGTCGCGCAAGCGCAGTGGGATATGAACTGAGGAAGAAGAATCCACAGAAAGCCGTGAGAGGGTCGGGTCGGGTGATCAGTTCGGGATTGAGCACGGCGTCTGGCGGGAGGGTCGGGGGGAGGGAGAACGGTTTCTCGTCTTGCGACGAAAGCGCGGCAATGAGCGATTGCAGGGGCTCGGAGGCCATTGTGAGTGAGTGGTGGAATAGACAGAGATGAGAAAGAGAGAGAGAGAGAGAAAAGAGTGCGGAGAGTGAGGAGAAGTGACGTCTGCTTAGTCATGTGTTTACACTCCAGCAACAGAGTTCGAATCAACCAACTGAACCTTCCTGTCTTCACTTGACTGTGGCACTTTCCTTGACAATGATGTCTCCTTCATCCATAAGGTCGCTCACGGCCGACCTGTTTTCCCTCACTGATCACTCTTCAGCAGTATCGTGACCATGAGATTCCGTCCTCTCGCGCTGGCTCTTAGCCCCGCTCTTGCCTACACGGCCACCAGGGCAGTCAGTGACTATGTGATCGTTGGCGCTGGACCTGCTGGCTACGTGCTGGCTACTCGATTGTCCGAAGACCCAGCAGTCACTGTCACCCTTCTTGAGGCTGGCCCCGATGGCGGCAATGACCCAAACATGTATACTCCCGCATTTGCCGGAAAACTACAAGGCAGCAAATACGACTGGAATTATACTTCTCAGCCGGATCCCAGACGTGGCGGTGCTGCTGTCCGTTTTCCTCAAGGCCATACTCTTGGCGGGGGTACGTCCATCAACTTCATGTCATACTCGCGTGGCGCTGCCAGCGTATACGACGAGTGGGCCGACGTGTCAGGGAACGACAGGCTTAGATTTGCGAATCTCCTCCAGCAGTTTGAGCAGTCGACCACTTTAACCGTACCCTCTTCAATTGATTACGAGCACGCTGCCAACCCTGATGTGTATGGTAGCGGTCCCCTGCAGATCAGCTATGAAGAAAAGACCACCGGAACTGAGCCGTTCTGGGGAGACGCCATGGCCTCGAGCATCCCAAATGTGACGCTCATTGACCCGACTGACGGTCACTCTATTGGCAGGACAAACGGCGGGCCGCATACAATTGACATCAAAACCGGACGTCGATCCTCTGCTCAAGCGGCCTATGGCCCGATACTCGCGAATCGGGCCAATGTCAGGATTCTGACCGGCGCCGAAGCAACAAAGATCCGTATTCGACACGGTCAAGCTGAAGGTGTCGATTACTTTTTGCACGCCCAGAACATCACCCAGTCCCTTTATGCTCGTCGAGAAGTAATCGTCAGTGCTGGTGCGATCGGATCGCCGAAGCTGTTGATGCTCTCTGGCCTCGGTCCAAGACAGCATCTACAAGACCTCGGTATTCACCTCGTCATGGACTTACCAGATATCGGCGACAACCTTCATGACCACCACAATGCCGTGATCATGGCGCAGATTCCAGAAACAATCACCACCTCTTTTACTCTACGGGCGAACTCAACTCTTCTGGCAGAGGCGCAGGCTCAATACTCGGCCAACGGAACCGGTCCTCTATCGCATACTTTGACTTCGAGCTACGTTTCCGAGAGACCATCGGACGCTTTTCTTGACAGCATCAATGCCACCTTTCACAAAGCGCTACCCAAGGATCGACCGCTTCTCTTCTATCAGTACACAACATCTCCCATGGTTGCTGACCCGCTGAATGTCAATGTTGTCTCCGGTTTCGTCACTCTTCTTCAGCCAGAAGGGAACGGACAGGTCCGCCTTGCTAGTGCGAATTTCCGAGACGCACCACTCATCTTTGCCAACTACTGGGGATCAGACGCCGATCTCGCCTTGGAGCTGTATGGGTATAAGAAGCTTCGCAGTGCCATGGCATCCGACCTCCTCGCCCCCATTGTGCAAGGCGAACTCTTTCCCGGCTCCGAAACTCAAAGTGACGAGCAACTGATCCAGGCAATGTTTGCCAGCGCTTGGCCCTTTCACCACCCTAGCGGGACTTGCTCTCTGGGTAAAGTTGTCGGGGGCGACTTTCGCATTCCTGGGTTTGAGAATTTGCGTGTGGTTGATTCCAGCGTTATACCGACACAGCCGACTTCCCATATGTCAGGGCCAGTCTATGCCGTGGCTGAATTGGCGGCGCAGATGATCCGTGAGGACTGGGAGTGAACCTTTTTTCGACTTGTATGACATTGACTTGATCACTGGAACGTCCTGTATGTATTATCAGTATAGTAATCATGTAATGATCGTTCCACCATTGATTAGGTTCATCTATCCGATGCCGACACACTTTCGAATATACTTCCATCCAAACGTTGGTTCTTCACTGGCCACGCAGAGCGACACCCTAAGGCGAGGCTGTAGGTTGTAGCCCCTCTTCATCTTCTTCACTCCCATCTCCAGCTCCCGTACAGTCAACACCATGTTCGCATACTCACCACCATGAACGTCTCGATGGAAGCGAGAAGAGTCTTGAAAGAATCCAAAGCCCTCCAGGGCGTCATGTCCATTGAAGAATACCTTGATCGCCTCGATCCGCACCGCTCAACAACCCTCACCTGGCCATACCCACTCAACAACACCCCAGCGCCATCCGAAACAGCCGCCAAAATCAAGCCCTACCACAACAGAATCCTCAACATCCTCCACACCCACAACTTCCCACCAAGACAATACCTCCGCCTCTCAGTCCTTTCAACCTCAAAACCGCAGTACCCTTCATACCCACCAAAGACAACTCTCTCCCTGCAATACATGACAGACCCGTACTCAAGCAAATCGCCAAAACTACCACCCCGCAACACGCTCGACGCAGCAAGATTCGAAATCTCCTCTTTACTATCCACAAACAATATCCCAGGGATAGAAGTCGAACTCGTCTTCCTGAACCAATGTTTCGACCCGTGTCTCTTCTCTATAAAAGACGACACCCCTGAATGGAAACTATTTGAATCAACCCGCCGCATAATCCACAACCGTGTGGTTAGTACCCTCCGCGGCGACTGGCGCATGATGAAACTGTTTAACCTGGGGATGACGAAGGAAGAAGCACTCCCTACGATCGTCATCCAGGTCTCGCCGTTTACGAAGGCTGATTGGGGGTAAGATGACGAGGCAGATTAGGGGTTTGGTTGAGGATGCCAACGCCAATCTTCCAGAGGGGGGTAGACTTGGGGGTGCGATTGAGGTGGAGTTTATCCCTGGAAATCCAAGACGGGAGATTCTGTATGAAGACGACGATGATCTGGATCTGGATAAGGCGTTTGAAGAATTTGATGAGGTTTTTCCGGAGGCGTTGGATGCGCAGCAGAGGGATTTGGATTTATATGGTGGTGGTGATGATGATGCTCCGATTAAGAGGGTGAAGCGGTTGGTGGAGTTGGATCGTGTTAAATTCTGATTTCACTTTATACCCTTTTTGAGATGGATTTGATTTTTTTTGGTATTTGTTGTTGGTTATATACCCATGCTGGAGGTGTTTTTGTATTTGTTGTCTGCTTGTTTTGCTGGTTGATATTACCCCAGCC
This sequence comes from Aspergillus unguis, assembly GCA_018408605.1. Classification (NCBI taxonomy): domain Eukaryota; kingdom Fungi; phylum Ascomycota; class Eurotiomycetes; order Eurotiales; family Aspergillaceae; genus Aspergillus; species Aspergillus unguis. The sequence goes on from JAGUQC010000004.1 coordinate 2,569,495, forward strand.
CTAAGCTGGTTCGATTGAGGAATGTATACTCTGTGATGACAGCTAGGCAGTAATATAACAAGGCCACAATCTGCCACTGGATCTCGATGAATACAATTCTCTGTTCTTTCAAAAGCCATTTAGCATTTCTCTGTATCAGAACTATATTCATACAAAAACAAGTGCATTGGAATTATCACGCTAAAAGCAAGTAAAATACACTACATCCTTGTTCATATCATTCCTCTCCCACGGTAACACCATTCGACATCTTCAGACCAACAGGCAACCCGCGGATGAACTTTTCTGTAAATGGGACTCCGCGCTTAGTGGCAAGAACCTCTTGGATGTCTTTGTACATGTCGTACCTATATTCGTTAGATAAGGACAAAAAGATGGACAAGATAGGACATACGCATTCATCTCCTCGATAGTCAGCTTTTTCTTCTCGTCTTCGACCTTGTATTTGTTATTCCCGGTATTGCTGGAGAAGCCTGTGATTGTTAGATGTGCCCACATTACTGTGTTTGATGACGCACCAATACGCTCGTTGATATTGTATGCAGCCTTGGCCGAGGCAGCCTGAACCTTGGTGGCCCGGGGCAAGCGAATAGTCTGATAGTGCTGAAGGGTCTCGGCAACGTCGCCGGAGAAGTTCTCCTCGTTGAAGAGGATTCCGAGCGCAGCGGCGTCTTCAATCGCCATGCAAGCGCCCTGGCTTTGGTGAGGCATCATCTGAATCATTAGCAATATGCTATAAAAGAACACAGGAAAGCGGGGAGGGTACCGGGTGTCCTGCATCGCCGAGCAGACAGACCATGCTCTTGCTGATATACTCGTATGGTTGGCTAATAATCAGCTTAGTCTTGGTAGTATTCAGGGAACGTACTGCACCCAGAGCCGCCACGGCCGGACCTCAATGCCAATCGCCAGATGATCGCGCACCTGCTTATCCAACTCCGGATACGGCGCCAGCAGATCCTCAACGGGGAGATCATCTCCACCCCACGTATGCGAGGTATAGTCGCCCTGCTCGCGAGGGAAGAAGCAGTAGTACGAGAGCAGTTTGCCGCCGTTGCACGGAGACAAGACAATCTTGTCCCATTTGCCCTCTTGGCCGCCCCAGTATTCCAGGGCAGAGTGCTGTGAGTAGTCGACTAGCCCGAGCCGGACGGCGTCTTCGGTCATGACGTTGGCGTGCAGGCAGCTGGATGGAGCGGGCTTCTTCTCTGGGTTCAGGCCGATGATGCGCCGCACTGCGGAGCCGATCCCGTCTGCGCCGACGATGAGGTCGTGCTGCGCAGTTAGTCCGTTTTCGAAAGTGATTACTCCTGCGTCGAGGTCGATTGCTTTGCACTGGGGAGGTTAGTTGTTGTACAGTAAAATAGGTGATGACATACCGGATGGTTGACCAGGAGCTTGACTGGCGTCCCCTTGCCCTCGTCCTGCAATGCGCAGTCCTTGAGCATGGAGTGCATATACTGCCGGTGAAACATATTATAGACGTATCCCCAGCGCTCTTCATAATCGTCAAGATCGTACACACTGACCGGCTCGCCAGTCTTCCAGTCGCGGTTGATCAACTTCCTCAAGATAACTGGATCACCCTTGGGGACATCAACGCCCCATTCATGAAGCCACCGCGTGCCGTTAGCAGCACACGAAATAGATGCGCCGACTTCACCGGCGAAATCATGTCGTTCATAGACAGTGACGTCGTGCCCGGCGCGGCGGAGTGATATAGAAGCCGCCAAGCCACCGATGCCGCCGCCAACGATGGCGACGTTCAAGCGTTTCCAGCCGGCGATGGAGCCCATACTTGCAGATGATGTTTCTGATGAGTTTGAAGACATGGAGTCATGGTTTGGGGCACGCGAGCATTATATCTTTGCGTCGAGATAAGCATGATGCCCTTCAGTTGAGCGATACGGAGTACCAGCGGGCACGGAAGCGGGCCGCGCACGGTGCATTATCCGCCCGCGCCCGCTATCTTCACGAATTCCGAAGGATTTTGGAAAGATTCGGAGGGTTCAGACTGATACCGAGCCGACGTTATCGCAGGTTTCAGCTCGAGTTATCTGTTGAACTGAGTGGTTGTTTGCTACCTCGATTACTGCAGGCATTTAACGATGTGCTGCCTCAGGCATGAATATCACATGAACGGATGCACCCGCTGCTCCGCTCCAGTTTACAACTAGAATGGGAGGACTGACAGCTACTAAGATCACGTCAGAGCAACTAATGCACTTGGTCTAGATTGTGCCCTAACTCTGTCCCTGGCAGACTCCAGCACTGCTCGATCTTCCTCAAACTCCAGCATCATCGTCTATAGCGTCCCTAGATTGGTCTTGTTTTCACCTTGAAGATTTCGGCACTCTGATATGCGGTTATGAGGGTTACCTGTGTTTCGTGGTTTGTATAGTTGTAAAAATGCGCCGGTCCCTATCCACACGTCTTCGGTGCTACATACCAGGCGCGAAACCCCAGTGCCGCCTCAGAACTTCATTGTTATCCTACCATCACTATTCCAGTAGCACGGATATAGGCTCGCAGACAGGTAAGCACCCAATTGAACAGGACTCGGCATATTACTAATGTATATCAGACTGCAATTCAAACGATGAATTCTTCAAATTCACACGTGGCCGCTTTATTGCCAACGAGGCAGAGAACCTTCAAAAGAGAGAGATAAGATTTGACATGAACAGCCTTGCAAGAGTCGCCGCAGACTCTGTTGGAGCTGGCCGATGCGTTGCTATCAAAAAGTACTCTGATGGCATGTTCAACAAGGCATATCTCATGTGTATGGATGATGGTCAGGAAGTTGTAGCCAAGGTTCCGAATCCGAATGCTGGCGTCCCACACTTTATTACCGCCAGTGAAGTTGCCACGATGGACTTTGTAAGTTGAACCAGGCCCTACCGACATGTCTGATCTTGAAGGCCAGGAAAATTCTGGACACGCCGGCACCTCGTGTTTACACATGGAACTCGCAAGCCCAATCGCATCCTGTTGGGGCTGAATTTATTATCATGGATAAGATTAAAGGTGTTCCGCTATCCCAAGTCTGGAGCACGATGAAATTACCACAGAAGCTTCAAATCCTTCTTGCCATGACGCGCCTCCAGAAGCAGTGGCTAAGTGTTAGATTCTCACATTACGGTAGCTTGTATTACACGCAAGACGTACAGCCGCCAGCAGGCAACCACTTTGTCAAGGATGGCAACGTTGTGAAAGACTCAGAGTTTGCCATTGGCCCTGCTACAGGCAGGGATTGGTGTGATGCAGGCCGATCAACATTGGACGTTGAAAAAGGACCATGTATGCATATCTATATTACTATCATGCGATCGCTAATAAAACAGGGCTTTCTCCAACGCAGCATCTCCAAGCCGTCGGTACGCGAGAGGTAAAGGCAACCCAGTCTCTCGAGCCTCCCAAGCCGCTTGCCTTGTTCTGTGGCCCAAGGCTGTACCAACCAGACACGGAAAAGAAACTGACTGCTTTGGCATGGTACCAACAACTCCTCAGTACCCTTATCCCAAAGGATACATCTATCACCAGACCCTGCCTCTGGCATAATGATTTGCATGACGACAATGTCTTTGTAGACCCTGAGAATCCTGCAGATATTACTGGCATTATCGACTGGCAGTGTTGTCACATTTCCCCCTTGTTCACTCATAATCCTGATCCAGCCTTCCTCGACTGGGACGGCCTCGAGCCCGAAACACTCGATCTGGCACCGCAGCCGAACCTCGCTGGTCTTTCGCCTGAAGAACGGGCCGCGGCTGTACATGAGTATACCATTCAGAATGTGTTCATTGCCTGGCGAAAACTCATGCATGCGAAAAACCCAGATCTGTATAGAGCAGTGGAATTCCGAAAAACAGCAGCGTGCGGACTGATATTTCTTGCTCGCCGGATGTTTGAGTACGGTGAGGCGCACTTCCAATCCCTTCTGGTTGATCTGGAAGATACGTGGGCAGACCTGCCTGCCGTCTCCAACGAGATGCCATTTCCGTTCACCTTTTCAGAAGCAGATATAGAACGCATTAAGCTGGATAGCGATGGCACAGTGGCAGGAACTGATCTTGTTGCAGAGGTCAAGGACAAAATGGGCGATTTGTGGCCGGACAAGGGATTCATCGAGCACGAGCGATATGATGAGTGCAAAGCTGCTCTCGATGAAGTCAAGGACATGATATTGGAGCAGTTGGCTGAGAGTGACCAGGAGAGGGCGGAGTATGAGCGATACTGGCCATTTGAATGATTCTACTGTCGATACTCATAAGAATGAATGGGCTTACTGTTCACCCTTGAATTGTGGGTTTGGATGGGCCCAAATATAATTCCGGTCATCGTCTGGAGATGCTCAATCCTAATCACCTTCATTCAAGTCTGTAATAGGCAATCGATAAATTCTGTACTTGGTGACTTGATCAACAGGAGAGTCCTCAATCAAGTGCTCTATCCTATGTTCTATCAAAGACAGCCCTAATTCCTATCTACCCGATTTATGAAAAACCCTCCTCACAAACAAACGATTCAGGCTTGGTGGGATCCCCTCCTTCATAAACCGAGATCAAAGGCCACAAACACAGCTCCCTCGTTCTCTGCCCGTCGTCTGACCGCGCGAGTAGCGTCTCCGGCGCAGTTCCATTCTCAACCCAAGCGACGACGGCCTGGAGTGGATCGACGGGAACTTCACCGACGCCGCCTGCACAGTGTCCGACACCCGGGGCTTCAAACAGACGGTAAAAGTCTCGGATGTTGGGGTCCTGTGATTCAACCCGCGTGTAGTAATCTTCTGTGCCCTTGGGGAAGATCAGAGGGTCCGCGACACCGTGCCAGGTGAGGAGTTTTCCGCCTGCTTCTTTGAAGGCAGAGAGGTCGGGATTTCTGGTGCCTATGATGTGGTTGTACTGCTTGGTGGATGAATGGAAGAGGTCGACATATTCGTCTAGTGTTATACCCTTCAGGTCGGCTTCAGGGTTCTGCAGTACCCAGCGAGTGATATAGTCGTAGGAGATCGCAAATGGCTGTCCGGTGCAGTCTGTTGGCGACGAACAGCTCGTGCCTCCCAAGCCCGTCAAGTCTGTTCCCTTTTCGAGACCGTACCAGAGAGATCCATTGCTCGTGCGGGGACCCTCCCAGATCCGCTTGACGAGTTCTGCGTCGAGATCGGTGATACTAGACCCGCAGTCCAGCTGGCGTCCGACAACACTCGCCGGGTCGAAATCACACACTTCAGGATACGAAATGACTCCGTCGTCCACCCCGTCCAACTCACCGTCACACGCCTCGACAGCAGCAGCGGTGATACCAGCCAGGACACAAGCCTCGGGATAATGGTTCAACGAATTCATCACAAACTGCGGCCAGTACTCTGCAATAATAAACTGGTCCCAGTTTATCGCTGGCGCGGCGGCAAATATCCCATCGAACGTCGTCGGGTATCGCTGGGCGAGCATATACCCTTGCCGTCCACCAGTCGAGCACCCGCTCCAATACGAGTGATGGGGCTCGACGCCGTAGAAGATGTGAGAGGCCTGCTTCCCGATCACGCCGAGGTCATTCAACGCAACGGACGCAAAGTCTTTTAGGAGGGGGATGTTCAGTTTTCCCTGCGCATCCAGGAACCACGATTCAGTGGATAGGATGTTCAGCTCGTGCCCTGCGTCGGTATTTCCAGCCGCGTAGCCGTTTAGAACCGGTTCTAAGAGTGACTCTGGTCCCTGGCTCGCTGCCCATCCGCCCCCGCCGACACCCTGGAACCGACCGTTCCAGTTGGACAGCGGGAGGTAGAACATGGAGTGGATGGTGTCGTTCCATCCGTGGGTGTAGGTGACAGTCACGTTGCAAAAGTCGATTGTTGAGTTCGCGAATTGGTAGTCGGTGACTGCTTTCGCGGTCAAATCGAGGACTTCGCCGTCGGGAATGGAAATCCCCGAGAAGCGAGGCGCAGAGCATGAATCTGTTGTGTCGGATAATGGTGCTTGCGATGCAGATGCTGCGTGAATCAGGTCAGCGCATGCTCCGAGGAGCAACCATCTGGAAGCCATCTTCAGCAAACTTTGAGGATGGATTTCTGTCAAGTTTGAGGGACAGATTCAGCTTAAAATGCGGCGGTGTCTTCGGCAAGTGTGGAGTACCCCAGACGAGCGAAGGAAGACTACTCGGTACGTACCCCACATGGAGATGAAGGTGAATACCGTCCGAGTAGCGGCCTCTGGCCGTATCTGCCACAGCGTTCACTTACTGGCTGCTTGGTTTAGAGCATAGCAATCACTGATTGATCATAGCCACGTTTGTATCTCCTACGGACAGGACATTCTTGCTTGGGGAGAATTATGCATAGCCTATGCTGGTTATGAACCTGCTGAATCAGCGTGCGGGGTCACTTTACTCTCTGAAGGCATTGTCGCGTTACTGTTTACCATGATACGCCACGCTTCCTAGCAAGAGATAAGATAAGGATCCAGGACGTAGGCGACGTTATAACAAGGTCTGTACTGTCAGGCTTTCAAGAGCTTCATAGACAGCGCAAGCTGACGGTATTTCCCGCCTCCAACACTTTAAAATAACAGCCCCGCAAACAAGACAAGACGTATCAGGAAACTGCCCTAACTCGTACATCTTCTCCACATCATCACTCGAAATCTCACCGTACGGACAAGACCCCGTCTCTATAAAATAGACGAGCGATCCAGGACTAAATATATCATCTGCATAAACCGGCTTCACAGCCCAATCATACCCAGGATGCCGGAATCTCGTCTCCGGCGTGGCAGACGGCTCTGCGCCGTATAGCGAGGCTCCCCCGAAATCAGATATCTTTAGATCCAGCTCTGCGTCAAGGAGGAAATTCCTCGGTGAGATGTCGCAGTGGACGACCTCGTGCTTGTGCAGGACGGAGATTGCTTCGGCAGCTTGGCAGCTCCATTTGAGCCGTAATGGTAGTGGTATCTCTTGATTCGTCTGCATATGTGTCTTCAGGTTCCCATTCACCAGATACTCCATCTCCAAACACGCAGACTCGTCATCCCAGGCAAATATCCTCGGTATGCGAGGGTGCTCACCAACCAGGCCAAAGACCTTTGCTTCAAGACGCATATTCCGAAAATGGTCCCGCTCTTCGGGTGGGTAGTAAGGGTCAGGGATGGGCGGTTTGATGATATTCCCCGACGGCAGTAGTTCCACGATGGCTGTTCCGCCCCATCCTTTGAGTTTTCCCTTTGGGTAGTGCAGCACCTCGCCATATTTGGGTTCCGGTACGGGCTTTCCCGGCACAACAGGTATATATGTCGTCTCTTTTGGATACTGTTTGGGTGCTTGGGTCCCTGCCGGGGGCGCAGCACTTGGCGCCTATAATTGGTAAGTCTTGAATGGATGAGATAATATATGCTTACTGGTTCTTTCCCCTGCTCCAGATCTCTTGTCATTGGGCTTGATGGAGGATAGAATGCGCTAATGGGGCTGCTGAGAGCAGTGTAGAGGATGCGTAGCGGTGACCACAATTGCCGGAGAAGCGAAGCAAGGCTCCACATAAAGATCAGCTTCAGAGATGGTTCGTGGATTAACTCCTCAAATGGGTATGGGTGAGATGAAAAGTTAAGCCGCTGTCAACTGTCAATATCAACTGTCAGACCCCTGTAGGACTGCTGAGTAAGCGCGGATCGCACTGACCACGACTTGATTTGATGAAAGGGCAGTTGGCATCGACCACAGCGATTTAGCTTTGTATTAATGGCAAATGACCGACCTCTCGCAAACAGACTTGGAGGGATTCGCAAAAATAGCTTAGCCGCCATCTGTGTAGATACCGGGGGCCGTTTCTAGAGCAAGAGGTTTATTCAGATATCGGACTGTACCTGATACTTTAGATTCTAGAGGAAGCTTTAGAGTTTATACAAGTCGGTCCGAGAAGACTTGAAGAGGAAAGACTGGCCTCGACTTCATTATCTCACGTGGGGGTTCACTTGACTAAAATGGTTAGTAGTCTTATCCTCAGGGTTCAACGCGTACTCCATACTCAGGGAATCAGGAGAGGGAACCCATTCTTCTTCCGGATGGGAGTTATAGGTGGAATACTGGACAGATTCCTTAAGACCCTTGCCTTTACTTAAAATCAGGACATAAATACGTCGTTCCCGGCCCACGTTGAGGCCATCTAGGTAGAGCCCGTTCAGTCGGTTAAAGCACGCCCACTTGTTGCGGCGGAATCTCTCCCGATCAGCCTTGGCCTTTTTCTTAGGATCCGAAAAGCGGCCTTTGGCGAGACGTTTCTCTCTCCAAGGGGTGTGTTGATAAAGCGGCATGATGATAAGGCCAGGTCAGGTATATGGGTATTGAAAGCAAGGGAGTCCAGAAGAAGCTTTATAGGGACAAAGGCCATACTTTTATAGTCCGTGGTGGCTATACTATTTTCATGCTGCGCGAAGATCATGACTTTCCTCAAATATATACCACGCTAATTGAGTACTTAAATTGAGGGTCTTAAAATAGTGTCTATAAATTAAAGTTCTGAATTGCAGGGACCTAAACATGGACTAGAGAACATGCTTGTTTGGCTACGAATCTCGGAATGTAATCTCAAGTAAATCGGGATCTTTGAATCATGATCCAGCGGTATTATCAATCTAGTAAATAAAATCCAACATAGCACAGAGTCACTGAGGGGTTAGTGCCAAATGCTGAGGGTCCACTGAGGCGTGCATGGACTTTGGCCCTGGGATGACTGGCTTGAGAGGAAGCATGCCCTGGGGCAACCTTGGCGGCCCGAGAGCTGCTCATGTGCAAGTATTCAAATTAATGCTTTGAGACGACTCAGTATCTAAAAGACACTGAGAGCATTTCATAGCCATGTCGTTTGACTCCATTTGGTAGACGCACATTCCAGTAAAACCCCCCAAAATATTGTTCACGTCTCTCAATAAGTAAGAGACATTCAATCGGAAAGGGCAATGTGCCTGTGCAGTACAGCGATGGAGTTCAGTCTCATGACCACATTTCGAGCGAAGTGTAGCCTGAAACTTCTTCAAGCAAAGGCTGTTTAATAGCTTGTCCGCTGGCTCTGATATATTCTTTTGGAAGCAATTTTGCCGAAAGGCTCGTCGACATGGACCGTGAGTTGCTAGCAGCTCAAAAAAGGACTGATCCCGGTCTAACGCCTGAATTCCAGTTTTCAGCCGATCTCTTATTCGCGATTTAATCATATTGATCTTTGCGAGAATTCGATCTATGTCGTTGTCAGGTTACTCCACAATATTCATGCCCATTAAACCAAGCCATAGCACTGTAAAGCTTACCTCGAATACGGTCAGGTACCAGACGCCAATGGTCCATTTGAATATCTCGGGGACCTAGCCTCATCATGCAAAGCCTGGTAGCCGTTTCAAACGCATCGTGATCCCCTTTCCAGAACGCTGCCATAGTCGCATATTCAAGGCGCCCAATAGCTTGTGGTCCTTGCACAACCATTTCGTGTTGGTAATATACCGAAGAATAGGGCAAGACCTCTTTTTTCTGTCCACAGGAATCAATAAGATTCTCGAGTTTATCAAACGTACTTCTAACCAGGCGCAAAGGGAGAGTCGAGCCAGGGGCCCCATCCTCTAGGATGCGTACAAAAACCATCATTGGAACAGGATCCCAGAGGTCGATGATAGCGGTCTGTATGCCCAGGTATATCTGACCGATATCGGGTAATAGTGAAATATTTGAAATAATGCACCAAACCCTCCGAGCTACTAGGAAGGTCGACTCATGTCCGTCATTGACGCGCCGTACGACAACTGTATAGACCAGATCTTCTGTGAGATCGAAGCCCCGAGTGTTCCATGGGCTGTGAAGGTGCTCGACGGGAGAAGGATGCTCATTCCGGGCCCGCTGAGTTTGAGAGTCCTGTACGTAAGGTTCAAATCTCCAGAAATCTTCTATACTGTATGTTTGGGTGTTACCCACAGGAAGAGTAACGTCTGCCATCGATCAGAAAGACTCGCCACAGCCTATCTTTGAAAACAGCAAGATATCAGATGTTAGAAAGGCGAGAGGAGGCCAAGCTCTCTTGGGATTTTTAATAGCCTTTTGGACGTTGGGCATGTATAATAATAGGGTATTATCAACTTTGAATACTGATAATTATAAGCCTCTTATGAACACAAGACAAACCTCCGATGCTTAGGGTTACTGTGCAGGCATACCGGTTTCGGACGGCTTAAGCTGGCTGTAGATAAATTTTATCCTGTATAAGCTATCAGGACATGCATTAATATCAGAATAGGCTCAGCATAGCATGCCGATTTTCGACATCTCCCTTAGCAGGCAGTAAATAGCCCCTGATCTTAAAGTTGGACCAACCAAGAAGTAGATGGCTATCTGGATGTTGATCACAGCTATCTTAGGTGGAATTATCTGACAGCGTTCCCAAGCGAAACTCAATTTCGAAAAGTTGTCACTTTTTCCAGATGGGTGCAGATGGGTATAGATGGCAAGAGTTCCGGAAGCCAACCCAGCACAGACAACGTCAAGGCAATTAAAACATAATCAAAAGCGGAGACGAAGACACGGCAAAAGATGGGATTAGCGGAAACTGTACTGAGAGATCCACCGAATTATCACCCTTCGCTATAGTTCTATCATTGAGTGGCCATGATATATTAAGGGCCCTCTCTCTCCCAAGCCCAACTGGTGTCCACGAACAAGCTACAAAGTTTATACGATTGAGTTGCTTCTGAAAGATTTACGCAAGATGACAGCCACTGCCGGAATTCCGTTCTCTCATATCTCGGCGAAACCACTGCACCCAACTTTTGGTGCTGAAATTAGCGGTTTGGATTTCTCGTCTCCTATAAGTGAGCAAGTGTTCGCAGAGATATACCAAGCTATAACAAAGGTACGCTTCAGCCCGCAGGATACTTGCCTTTTGGTCACAACTGGTGAGCAGCAGCTAAGGAGCTGTAACACACAGTACGGGGTCCTTGTCTTCCGCAACACAGGGCTCACCGACGAGGGCCATATTGCTTTCTCTCGGAAATTCGGTGAACTGGACGACGTGACACCATACATCAGCGCTGGTCGGAAACACCGCCTCAAATACCCTGAGCTTTTCGATGTTAGCAATGTCGAGGCCGATGGGTCAATCCTGGACCCTGCAAGTCCACGCGGCCAAGCGAATAAGGTATTTCCGCGTCCACGAATCTGTCCCTTGATCCACTATGCTAACAGAGTCGGGATGAAGGGAAATGACCTCTTCCATGTGGACTCAAGCTTCAACCCACGTCGCGCTGGGTATTCGTTGCTGCTGGCGCACGAGCTGCCACCGATTGGCATGGGTGGCCATACTGCCTTTGCAGATACAAGGTCAGCATTCGATGACCTCTCCTTCGAGCTTAAGAAGAGGCTATTGGATAATGACTATGTGGCTTGCCACTCCATGCACCACTCTCGTAAGTTGGCCGCCCCTGAGGCCTTTGCTGGCGTCAACCCGTTAGACTATCCCATGGGTCGGCATAAACTGGTGCAGCGCCATGAAGCCTCCGGGCGCATGAACTTATATATTGCGGCCCATGTGCACCATATTGAGGGTATTCCACCGGAGGAGTCGCAAGCATTATTTACTCAGCTTTTTGAACATGCCACTCGCGACAGCAATACCGTGGAGATCGAATGGCAGGCACCAGGCGATCTAGTCGTTTGGGATAATACCTGCACTATGCACCGCGCTGTTGGAGGGCCTTTTCTTCGCAGATACAAGAGAGACATGAGGCGGACAACTGTCCATGATTCTAGCTCGACAGCCTGGGGTTTGAATGAACACACCAGTGTGCGGCAAGGTCTGCCTTGAATAAAGCAATGTGTGGGCTGTGTGTAGTAGTATTTTCTTCTGAGCATGATAATCTACACTCAGACCTATCAGACTTCCTTCTACACCCAGTCGTTACTAGAATAACTTCGTAAGTCAGATTGAAGTCGAGAATGCAGATGTGTTTTTCTTCGAATCCCCGGAGCGCTCAAGTTCTAGCGACGGTGCACGCAATAGGCTCTTGGTCTCGTACTTAGTAGATAATCAATAGAGAGTAGAAATATGTTGATAGCTGGCTATCCACCAGCCTTGCAAGGTCTTTTGGTGTGCTCATCAAAATATATACCGAAGCATTGTACTCATATCTGTCAGAGGCTACGATATCTGAAATACTCTCGGAAGTCACTTGTCATTAGGAACTAGGATATCTACAAGAATATTGGCTATTTAAGCACTTCACCCAACCTCTACCCTGTAGAACCTCCTGTTTGTAGAACCTTCTGGCCGTCTATCTCCTCCTGTAGTAAGACATCTGCTCAAACAGAACGTTCAGCTACCTCCCGTCTAATGTTTCGGGGAATGTACGGATGTCCAGTTCCCTTCCGCATGTCTCGGGAGGCCGACAATATCTCTGTTCACGAGAAGATGCCGAGAATGGGTTCGAAGAGCGGTAATGGACGGTCTATTGTCATGAATCTTCGTCATTTAGTTATTATTCAAGTTATTTAGACACTATATTATCTAAGTACATCTTTGGAGGTCTATGACGACCCGGCCTTGCAGCCTGCCTCCCTCCATTCCTTCAAAGACCTCGTTGATATTATCCATCTTTTCGAGACGGACGGGGGTAGTGACCACTCGCTTCGCCATAACCAGCGTCTCCATTGCCTCCCTACGATTGCCCACATTGCTTCCCACGATGGCCAACTGCTTGCCGACCATCAGGTGAGGATAAGCATTCGCAATTGGCTTCGCGTCGCCCGGGACCCCAACACAAACCAGCGTGCCGTTGAATTTCAAATAGGAGAGAGCATCAGAATATGCAGCATTACTGGCGCTGCATATTATGGCAGCAGCAGCCCCGGTGCCCCCAGTGATGGCTAGCACTTCATCTATGATACCCCTGCTTCCGTCACCCGCAGGATAGCTGGCGATATCAATAAAGGCTTCAGCACCACATTCTCTGATAAAAGACTCCTTGGCTCCCACATCCAGGCCAATGATCCTAAATCCCATACCCTTACCTCCCAGCTGCACTCCTAGATGGCCCAACCCACCGCCGGCTCCAGAAATGACCACCCAGTCCCCAGGCTGAGCTCTGCTCTTTTTCAGCGCCGAGTAAACAGTAACCCCACCACAAAGAAGTGGTGCAGCAACCTCACTTGCCAGCCCGTCCGGAATTGGAGTCACATATCGGGCAGGGGCCAGGACGTACTCTTGAAAGGTGCCGGGGCACGTATAGCCCGAGACCTGCGAGTTCACGCAGATTCCATCAGCACCAGCCAGGCACGGCATGCAGTTACCGCAAGCAGACGCGATCCACTTGATGCCCACACGGTCACCGGCTTTGACGCCTGCATCTTCGCATGATGGGCCGAGGTGGGCTACAACGCCTACGCCCTCGTGGCCACCGACCTGCCCGCTTTTAACAGGCTCTGGAAGCCAACTCCACTAATAGCGCGGTAAGTGTCAGGCAAAACAAAGGGGCGGACGCCGACTTCGCTGCAGTAGGCAAATGGGGCGCTCACCTTCTTTGTCATAAGGCTGAGGTCGGAGTGGCATATTCCAGAATGAGTACTGAGGCGGATTGTGGTCTTAGTGTGAGAACATCCAACAGCAGCGAGAGCAACCTACATCTTAACCAGAATTTGGCCGGGACCTGGCACTGGCGTAGCTAACTCCATGATGCGAGTGGAAATGTCGCCCGGCTTGTCGTACACAACTGCTTTGTGCGTTTTTGGGATCTCCATGGTAAGATGATTTGATCTGGCAAACGCAGTCTGCGAGGCACTGAGTAGTGGTGGGAGAAGTAGTGGTGGTTGCAGGTGCAGTTCTTGGGCTGATATTCTTCTTATAGACTCGATGCATGAATCATGGTACTTGATATTCTGACAATGCCTTAATACTTGCCTAGTGACGGTTCCATCTACAGCCGTTGATACAAGACTATAGCCATTGTACCATCTGCAACCGGGTGCCACCGGCTATAGATGCCCGAACATGACCGCCATGTCCGACACCTTTTATACGAATAGATCGCGATCCGGATAGTTTGCGCTTTTGCTTCTTGATCTCCCTATCGCAGTCCGTCCAACGATAGCAACCGCAACGCAGCCCTTCGAGAAGTCCATCGCGGTCTTACAAAATGGCAACATCCCGTTTGAACTTTTCCACTTTCTATAATATCATCAATGGCGAGCTCCGCGGCTCTGATAAGACAATCTTCGGTGTTGATCCTTCTACAGAGTGCAGGCTATGGAGTGTTCCGGTGGCGACGCCGCATGATGTAGAGGATGCTGTGAAGTCTGCCAACAAGGCTTTCGAAGCCTGGTCCACGACACCTTTCGAGCAGCGAGTGGCCAGGCTAGCTCAATGGCGGCAGCTCTATGAAAAACATGTCGAGGGCTTCACTAAGCTGCTCATGATGGAGTGTGGGAAGCCGCGCTCTGTAGCGGCCGGCGAAGCCAACGAGGTACTCGCCCTATTTGACCACAACCAGAAGCTTCGTATCCCAGAGGAGCGAATTGAAGACGACACGCGCATTGCCATTACGCGGCATGTACCAGTCGGTGTTGTCGCTGCTGTATGCCCGTGGAACTTTCCCATGGTGTTGTCCGTGGGAAAGATCCTGCCCGCGTTATTGACGGGGTGCTCGATCATCGTGAAACCATCCCCATTCACACCCTACTCGGCGCTGAAAATGGTTGAACTGGCCCAACAGGTATTCCCTCCTGGTGTCGTCCAGGTCGTTGGTGGTGATGACTCTATCGGCCCGGCACTCGTCGCTCACCCCAATGTCAACAAGATCAGCTTCACCGGCTCCAGTACTACAGGGAAGAGAATCATGGCATCGGCGGCTGCAACACTCAAAAGAGTGACTTTGGAGCTGTAAGTAGACCACTTAAAAGGGTAGTTACCCAACGTCTGACACTGGAAATAACACAATCTATAGGGGTGGTAATGATCCAGCTATCATTTACCCTGACGTGGACGTTGAGACGACTGCTGCGGAAGTGGTCCAGGGCTGCTTTGGATTCTCTGGCCAGGTGTGCGTTGCAACTAAGAGAGTCTACGTGCATGAATCCATTTACGTACCATTCCTAGAGGCCATGGTGAACGCGGCTTCCCGGATCAAAGTGGGCAAGGCGGACGATCCAAGCACCACGATGGGCCCCATGCAGAACAAGATGCAGTATGACAAAGTCCAAGAGCTGGTGGCCGACAGCAAATCCCAGGGTTACCAGTTTGCCCTCTCGCCGCGGCCCAGTACCACCGGGGCCGGCTACTACCTCTCCCCAAGCATTATCGACAACCCGCCTCCAACTGCCCGCATTGTGGTTGAAGAGCAGTTTGGTTCGTGAAGCCTCTAAGTGGTGGTACAGTGCGTGCTAACATTGTTTCATGCAGGTCCGATTGTGCCGGTCCTGAAATGGGCGGATGAAGCAGAAGTCATTGCTCGCGCCAACGGAACCCCGTCAGGCCTGGGAGCGTCCGTGTGGACTGCCGATACTTCTCGCGCCGAGCGGGTGGGCAGGAAGATGCAGGCCGGCAGCGTCTTCCTGAACTCGTGGGCCAAAACGACGCCACGGGCGATGCTATCAGGGCACAAGGAGAGCGGGATTGGGGGTGAGTGGGGGTCCACGGGGATGCTTGAATACTGCAACACGCAAGTCGTGCATATCTTTAAATAATTGGCTGCTCTTAAGTTGGAGTCCGTCTATTGCCGTGTCGTTCCTCTATACCTTTTGTAGCTTAGTCCCTGTAGCAACCTGGGTATTTTCACGGTCAGACCCAGATGCGGAGACAGACGCGGGGGCTATGGCGACCTCTTCGCAGAATAAATTCCGTTGCAAGCGCACCGCACTTCGAACACTGTTAATTCCTGTTTAAAATGACCCGTAGTCGAAATGTCCGCCTTTACCGCGCATGCCAACGGTGTCGCCAGCGGAAGCTCAAGTGTGATCCGTGGGTTGCATGATACCACTCTCTCTCTCTCTCTCTCTCTCTGGTCCCTACTAAGCGAGTATTAGGACGACGTCGCCGGACGGGGCAAGGTCCTCGTGTCAGCAGTGCTGTCGAGCTGGCAATGAATGCATTCTCGCTGGATCCTGTCGGGGAGGTGATTTCTCAATGTTTCGACGTCCGCGACATGGGAGCTCTACGCCAGTTGGTAGGGCCGACACAACACACGCGCTGACAGCGCAGGCTGAGTATCGCGAGAAAGCAGGGGAGAATCCCATCTACGCCGAGTTGACGAACCCCGGTGATGCTCTTCAAATCCTTGCACGACTGGCAGCAAACGACCAGCGTCAGCATCCGAATGCTCCGGCCTTCGCGGACAGGGTCTCCGCCGCAAGGCGAGGATATTCGGAAGCTGCATTGCCGGCGAACGGTATGATGGATATCATGCAGCCCCCTGTGGCCCAATCAACTGTATCTGCAATGGAATTACTGGTGATCAGTGTGTTGGGTACAGATCTGGTGGATCAGCTGCTGCATCGGTATGAAGCACCCCCTGATAAGTACCGGAACGACTTCTGACTGTCTAGCTACGCGATGAATTACCACACCTTCTGTCCTCTTGTCCCCAAACGTCTCCTCTGTGCGACCGATATGCAAAGGTTGGCCGTTGATGAGCCGTTCCTCCTGGTAGTGGTTCTGACGATCGCATCAAAAGATGAGGCTGTATACCTGGACACTCATCGACATTGTTGCCAGTACCTGAAACAGCATTTATTAGATATTCTAATAGCTGCCCCATCTACATTGAACGTCGGTTCGGTCGAGGGCCTCCTGTTGCTTGCCGAGTGGGTCCCTCACTTACAGATGGACACCTCATCATGCTATCCCGGGCCATTCCAGCGGAATGTAAGTGCGGTCGAAGATAACATGGCCTGGTCACTGATCGGCCAAGCGGTAAGGCACTCCTACCTGCTGCGTCTGGACAAGGCTTCATTTCGGGAGCCATCAGCTGGAGAGCCGCAAGAGCTGGAGAATCGAAAGCGGTTGGCATGGATATGTATGTTCCGTGAATCCTATAGATGTGTTTGATAGCGAACTAACAGACGTGGCAGTTGTATATATTGCTGATCGCCAGATCTCTGTCCGTATGGGGCAGTCCTTCTGGTCCAGAGGGCCCTCCCTCTCGACTCACTTTACGGCCAAGGACTTTCCGAGCCTGTGCCTGAGTGCAGACGCGGAGCATAACTACGCATCGGTCCTACAGGCTAGCATAGAGCTCACTCAGCTACTTCATAATGTGCATGATATCCTGTACTCGTCTAAAGAGCGACAACTGCAGATGGTCCGGCGAGGGGACTACAACCGCTATCTAGATGACTTTCGATGCTCCCTGTCGGCATGGCAAGGCCGGTGGGGTGATCTCAAAGCATCTCCCCAGCTGAGTTCCACATTGTGCATTGTCAAGGAATACATTCGCTTGTATGTCAATGCCTTTGCCTTTCAGTCGATTCTTTCAAGGGCAGTCCGCGAGAGCCACACTGTCTCCGGTGGGACTATATCAGAAGCAGGAACCACCACCCTGGACCCGAAGCGCCCTCTTTCTGTGTTTCCACAAGGCATTACCTCGACTCCAGAGGGCGCATACATTCTTGAAGCGTTGGATGCGTCCCGAGAGATTCTAATTGTCACTAGCCAAGCCAACCCTGAATCGCACCTTCGTTACATGCCATTCCGGTTCTATGTGTATGTATATTGTTCATTCAACAGCGGTCGAACTGCTCAACTGATCCTGATATAGATATACTGTATACTCCGCCGTGTTCCTATACAAAGCGCAGGTATTTGGGGCTCTAGGACACGCCGAAAAGATCGAGGTAGCTTTGGTCGTGGAGGAATATATCAGAGTCCTTGAACAGGCCGCTACCAACGATTATCACGTCGCTAGCCGGCTCGCGAGCCTGCTAAAACGGATGTGGATGTCTGATACCGGCAAGAAATATTCATCGCCGATGGCCATGGCATCTCCCGCGGTAGACCATTCGGGTATAGATATCTTACCAGGCCACTTCGAAGCTCTCCAGAACATTAACATGATTGATCGCCAAGCTCATCCAGATGCTGCCATTGGAACGGGGGTTCCAGGCCCTGCAAGCATTGCAACCCCGAGTTTCAATTTATTTTGTCCGGAGTTCTCGAGTTTAGAGTCCGAGCTGGTTGGGCTTGGTATGGGTCCTCTAGACTTTCCAATATAAACAGAAATATATGTATTCTAGAGTATGACTATATAGATGATTTCGAACTCTGGCAAACGCAGCGAGTGAGGCTTAATCCTCATATCCTGGCGGAACAAATCAACATGCCAAGTTATGATTATCCCAATACAATACGATCGACTAGGTGGTTTATAAGATGGCTCGCTTGGTTTACGATCCTTGGTATAGCCGGCAAGCACGGCCATTATAAAAAGGAGTAAAGTCAAATATTCCACCGCCACGGGGGCTTCCAGCCAATTAGTCGGCCCCCCAGCATTAGCAGTTGCGTGTGCCAGACAAAATGGCGCCTGCCCTTTCCTGGCGGCTTTAGATGGACGGAGCTGGGGATGCGGGGAAGCTCAAACTAGAGTCCGGGGTCAAATTGTGGAGACGTACAAAGGAGCAGAAGCTATCAGCCGGAAACGGCCCAAGATGGTACGAGATGGCTAGAGATGGGGAGTGGATGGGGCGGATGGAGATGGCACCGCCAGAATGGGAGGAATTCTTCATGGAAACCCCTATATCAATCATCCCCGGACATACTATGGCTATCTTCTCTGCCTATTTCAGTCACCTTGTTCTTCCTCTACTACAATAATGATAACCAATATCTATGCCATCACAGCTATCGCTGTGATCGGAGGATCGCTATTTGGCTTTGATCTGTCTTCGATGTCTGCCATGTGAGTTGGACTTTAGGGAAGACTCACGCGTTCTCTAATCAATAAAGCCTCCCTACACACCAGTATAGATGTTACTTCAATCAGGGTCCTAACGGGCCTTTACTCAATGGTGCAGCCCATTGTTCAGGCCCAGATCCTACAGTGCAAGGTGGCATCACGGCCTCCATGTCTGGAGGCTCTTTCGTCGGAGCATTGATCTCAGGGTTCGTGACTGATATCTTAGGACGGAAAGATGCCATCCAAATGGGGTCTCTTATATGGTTAGTTCCTACATGACTTGGGCAACTTCAACACGGCTGACATTATACACAATCAGGATTGTCGGAAGTATTCTGTGCTGCGCCTCCCAGAACATTGCCATGTTGATAGTCGGTCGATTCCTCAACGGGATGTGTGTGGGAATATGTTCTGCACAAGTCCCTGTCTATGTTGGAGAGCTCGCACCCCCCCATCTAAGGGGCCTGGTGATGGGTGCTCAGCAGTGGGCCATCACATGGGGTGTTTTGATTATGTTTTACATTTCTTATGGCTCTTCCTTCCTTGCTGGGACTATAGCATTCAGGCTGCCTTGGGCCCTTCAAATGATTCCCGCAGTGGTCCTCTTCTTCGGGCTATTCTTCACCCCCGAGTCTCCGCGCTGGCTGGCAAAGCAAGATCGCTGGGATGAGTGCACTTATATTATCTCATCGATTCATGCTAACAATAACCTGGAGGAGGAGTTTATTCAGATGGAGATTCAACAGCTCAAAGATGCCTGTGAATTGGAGCGTACCAAGACTGACAACACTTACTTGCATCTTTTTCAGCCACATATGATTTGGCGCACGCACATTGTTGTCTTTGTCCAAATATGGTGCCAGCTTACTGGAATAAACGCCATTCTATACTGTAAGCTTCCATCTTGCCCATTCCCTCTGTCTCCAACCCCTCACTAAAAGAAAATGAAAACCCAAAGATATCACCTATATCTTCGGAATGGCAGGCTTAAGTGGCAGTTCCAACTTGGTGGCTTCATCCATCAGTTCTGTGATCAATGTGGCTATGACGATACCCGCGCTCATCTTTTTGGATCGAATCGGCCGTCGACCATTCCTGATAGCTGGCAGTATCTCTCTGACCATCTGGTGGACCATATGTACGGGCCTAATGGGGGCTTATGGCAACCCAGCTCCCCCCGGAGGGCTGGATCATATCCGCGAACAGAGTTGGGTAATCACAGGTGCACCCGCGAAAGTTGTTATTGCTTGTTCATACCTTATTGTGGCGTCTTTCGCCCCAACCTGGGGCCCCATCGAGTGGGTGTATCCGTCGGAGCTCTTCCCCCTGCGTCTCCGAGGCAAGGCCGCTGCCTTGTCTACGGCCAGCAATTGGGCTGTCAATTTCGCTCTCAGCTACTTTGTCCCGGTCGCTTTTGTTAACATCACCTGGAAGACCTATCTTATATTTGCTGTCTTTTGCTTTGCTATGACACTTCATGTTTTCTTTGTTTTCCCTGAGACTTCGGGGAGGACGCTGGAAGAAGTGGAAGATGCGTTTAAAGGCATCAAGGTAGCATGGAGGATGGGCATTACTGACGTCAAGGATGCAGAGCGAGCACTTGATAGTAGGTCAAACCAGGCAAAACTGGATTCTGGCCAGACTGTACATATTGAGTGAAGGAATTGCCGCGGTAAAGGCATGTAGGACAGGCATATCAGTACTCTGGTGCCCCTGGTGCCTATGCTGCTCCCAAGACTCGGCTTGATTATAGAAGTATGATAAAATCTGACTGACTGCAAGGAGGTCGGCCAAAAGCAGCAGGGTACACATGCTGAAGTAACGGCCAGATTCGGAGAAAAGCTCCTCGAGAGAAGGACCATAGGAGTCTATTATCATGATCTCCTTTCTACTGATTATTTCAAACTAGTGTAAAAGTAGGATTCCAATACCACCAGCTGCTGCCTGGAGGGTATGCACCTCCCTGTCTAAGGATAAACATAAATCTGTCTTGGCAGAGACGGTCTCCAGTGTTATATAATGTCGGGCTGACTCCCAATTAGTTGTATAGACCACGATATCGTAGAGCCCTATTTACCACGTCCCTGTTCACCAACGGCTGCGGGCCATTCAATAAGCTCGAACCCGTCACCAGAAAGTACGGAGTACTCTCATGATGAAAGATGCTGTCAGCTAGAAACGCTGGGTAAGCGCGCACTGACCTAGAAGCTTTAGAGTTTATACAAGTCGGTCCGAGAAGACTGAGGAAAGACTGGCCTCGACTTCATCAACGTGGGGGTTCACTTGACTAAAATGGTTAGTATTCTTATCCTCAGGTTCAACGCGTACTCCATAGTCCATACTCAGGGACCATACTCCGTAATAGTTAATCATTTCCAGGGTTATGTACATAACTCCGGCCTCGGTCCAAATCCCGACCCCCACTTTCCCCAGTTTATGCACAGTCTATGCACATATATCCCGCACAACAGCAACCCCGAGAGTTATGCACCGTACACTAAGACGAATACGAGGCCCGCACTGACAATCATGTTCGTAACCGGTCAAGCTCCGCATGGGGTACTCCAGACTGCAATCCAGACCAGTGCCAGTGACTGGACTGGACTGGGTGCATTATGGATTGTGCATTATTCGGAGATCGGCCCATGAGATCTGGTTCCGTCGAGGGGTCGGTTATTCCGTAAATAAATACAAGGCCGCCCCGCCAGAAGTCATGGGGTTTAGGGGTCATCTGCAAAATGTCTGCGAGCGAGACTGATGTCGAGCGCATGGAGGAGACCAAAAATGTCGATGTCGCTGCCGATGTGGAAAAGCAGACGAGCAATGTGCGCGGCAAAGTCGACTGGGATGGGCCCGACGACCCTGCGAATCCCGTCAACTGGCCGACGGGGAAGAAGGCGGCGCAGTTGACGCTCATGGCTGCCAATACGTTTGTTACGTATGTTCTCCTCTCCAGTGTTGAGTGAAGCTAATGTGTATGTAGTCCCCTGGCATCGTCCATGTTTGCGCCCGGCATCGAAGGCGTCATGGTCGACTTCCACTCCACCGACTCGATGCTCGCCTCGTTTGTCGTCTCCGTGTTTATCCTAGGCTATGTGGTTGGGCCGTTCTTTATTGCGCCTGCGTCCGAGCTGTACGGGCGTGTGCCTGTCTACCATGCCTGCAATTTTTTGTTCCTGGTCTTCACCATCGCGTGCGCCGTAGCCCAGAGCATGCCGCAGCTGATCGTTTTTCGTCTGCTGGCTGGTGTTGCGGGAGTGTGTCCGATTACGATCGGATCAGGTACAATTGCAGATATGATTGTGCAAGAAAAGCGCGCTGGAATCATGGCTGTCTGGGCGTTAGGGCCTATCCTCGGACCAGTGGTTGGGCCCGTTGCGGGAGGGTTCCTGGCGCAGGCAGAGGGCTGGCGCTGGGTGTTTTGGGTGATTACAATTACGGTACGTCTCTAACTACGTAGGAGAGTGAAGCTAATTGAGTAGACCGGCGTGATCAGTCTCGGCGCACTGCTTGCCTACCGCGAGTCCTACGCTCCGGTCTTGCTAGCTAGGAAAGCAGCCAGACTGCGCAAGGAAACCGGCGACGAGAGCCTCAGATCCATTCACGACACCGGCAGAACCGAGAAACAGATTTTTATCGATGCCATCACGCGCCCTATCAAGTTCCTGTTCCTGTCGCCGATTGTCTTTCTGTTTTCGCTCTTTTCGGCCGTCTCCTACGGATACTTGTACCTGATGTTCACGACCATCACCAGCGTCTTCGAGCAGCAGTACGGCTTCTCCCAATCGCTCGCCGGCCTGGCGTATCTCGGCTTCGGCATTGGCAGTTTTGTCGGCCTGATCATCAGCGGCGTCCTAGGCAACAAAATCGCCCTCGCGCACACCGCAAAGGGGATCTTCCGGCCTGAATCGCGTCTCCCGCCCATGATGATCGGGTCCTGGTTCATCCCCATCGGCCTCTTCTGGTACGGCTGGTCCGCGCAGGCCAAAACGCACTGGATCGTCCCGATCATCGGCACGGGCGTGTTTGGCATCGGGCTGATGACCGTCTTCATGGCGGCGAATACGTACCTCGTGGACTCGTACCTCCTGCATGCTGCATCAGTCACGGCAGCTAATACCGTGCTGCGGTCTCTTGCAGGCGCGCTGCTGCCCCTTGCCGGACCCGCCATGTATGATGCGCTCGGCCTGGGGTGGGGGAATTCCCTGCTGGCGTTTATTGCGCTGGCGATGTGTGCGTGCCCGATGCTGTTCTGGAAGTATGGCGAGATGATCCGGACGCATCCAAGGTTTCAAGTGAGGTTATAGATGCATATAGAGCGAGCATATCATTAGGCGTCCATCGTCCATCAGTCCGTAGATACTCCACAGAACAACCAACAACCGACAGCCGAGGCCCACATTCTCAGCTTCCTTCAACCCCCTCACTTATTATTACTTATTTACTCTTATTATTCTCGGCCTTGACAGAAGTACAGAGGACTCCGTACAGCTAGAAAATGATCTTCGAACCATCCGCCCGCGTCCCAATCCCCTCCTCCGACGCCCTAACATACCTCTTCTCCAACCCCAAATTCAACCCGGACAAACCGGTACCCACCCGCCAAAGCTTAGCTTTACTCTGTACCGGAATGCTAACTAACTTACGGATAAAAGGTCTACGTCGATGTCGCGAATCCAGCACGCTCAATCTCGCAGAACCAAGCGCGGGGTATAATCCGGCAGTTGATTGCTGGTCTCGCTGCTTGGGGGGTTAGAGAGGGGGATTGTGTTGCTATCCACTCTTTTAATGATGTACTCTCCCCCTTTTAACCTTTGGGGGTATTAGGCTGATGATGATAGATATACTACCCCATGCTCGTCCTGGCAATCGTCGGGCTTGGAGGCGTGTATACAGGCACGAACCCCGCGTACGGGCCGCACGAGCTCGCGCACCATTTCCGCGCGTCGGAGACAAAGTTTGTTCTGTCTGAGCCGGAGTTGTTGAAGAGTATCCTGGCTGCAAGCAAAGAGGTTGGAATTCCGGAGAAGAATGTCCGTGTGTTTGATACACAGCCAGGCCAGAATGTTCCTGCGGGGATGGACTCGTGGAAAGACCTGTTTAAGCATGGAGAGAAGGACTGGGTGATGTTTGATGATGAGACTCGCGCGAAGACTACTGCTGCCGCGAGACTATTCAGCTCTGGAACAACGGGCCTTCCCAAGGCTGTGACCATCACGCATCATAATCTTGTTGCGCAGCATGAGTTGACCAGCGAACTCAACCCGCGGTCTTACGAGGTATCCCCCTTGCCCTCAAAAAGGATTCTAAAATGCTAAAGCAAGTAGAGCAGCAGAATAACAGCCATCCCCCTCTTCCACGCAGCCGCCGCCCCAAGCACACACTTTGGGCTATTGAAAAGCGGCCACACATGCTACCTGATGCGCCGCTTCGACCTGCCCGTCTACCTGCAAACGTTTGAAAAATACCAAGTCACAGACCTGGGCCTCGTCCCGCCCATTGCTATTGCAATCCTCATGAACGATCTCACGCACACCCGGCCGTTTTTGAAGACCGCGCGCACGGCGACTTGTGGTGCCGCGCCGCTGGATAAAGATGTTCAGGCGCGGATCCAGAAACTCATGGCTCCCGGGGCGCCCTTCACGCAGGTCTGGGGCATGACGGAGACGTGCTGTATCGCGACGATGTTTTATTATCCCGAGCAGGACGATACGGGGTCTATTGGGCGGTTGCTCCCGAATATTGAAGCCAAGTATGCCCTTTCTTTTTTTTTTTTTTGTTTTTTTTTTTTTTTTTTTTTTCTTTTTTTTTCTTTTTTTTTTCTGGGTTTAGGGCTAACAAACAGGCTGACAGGCTGGTTAATGATGCGAATGAGAACATCTCAGCGTACAACACCCGCGGCGAGCTCTGCGTACGCGGTCCAACCGTCACACCAGGGTACTTCAACAACGAGGCCGCAAACGCTGCATCATTTGACTCCGACGGGTGGTTCCACACAGGCGACATTGCGTACTGCGACGCCGACACTTCCAAATGGTACATCGTCGACCGTAAAAAAGAACTCATCAAGGTTCGGGGCTTCCAGGTTGCGCCGCCGGAGCTGGAGGCCGTGCTGCTTTCGCATCCGAGGCTCGTGGATGCGGCTGTGATTGGGGTGAAGGATGAGAGTGGGGAGATGGAGTTGCCGCGGGCGTATGTTGTTAAAAGGGGTGGGAGTGGGGATGGGCTTACGGAGGAGGAGGTTAAGGAGTATCTTGGGGGTAGATTGGCGAGGTATAAGGCTTTGACTGGGGGTGTGCGGTTTGTCGAGAGTATTCCGAAGAATGCGAGTGGGAAGATCCTGAAGCGTGTTTTGCGTGAGGAGGCAGAGGGAGAGAAGAAGGGATCTAGCAAGTTGTAATTATCAAGGATTCAGCAGCTATATAATAGAAATGGTACTGTCTCAGTGCATGCAATGTTCATTGTTGGTGTCCATCTCAATCGTCTCATCCAGACCCAGCCATAATGAATGCAAAACCAAGAGAGACTGGCCAGCTATTAACGGCATGTCATACCTGTGCCAGTATCCAGCAAGTCAACGCTTGCAGGCGTTCGCTATTCTCGAAAGAGGTCCTGCGACAGGACACTTCGCAGTGCATCAACCCTTGACCAGTCCCTTCTTTCGAGGACATTCAAAGCGCCATCACGCAGCTCAGTGAGGTTCAAGTTGATGTCTGCAGGCAGCAGAGAGTCCAAGTCCACCCCTTGAAACAACCCCCCAATGTCCTTGCTGATATCCGTCAAATTAAACCCCCCATCCATCAACCCTTCAACAGTATCAGCTAGGATATTAACAATAGATACCCTCGCCGTAAGAGTCAGCCCGTTCAGCGGCCGTTCGAAATACGGTATATGCTGGCCATTAAACACGGTCTTGTTCCCTGATGCAGACAGCTCGATTAGCCCGCTCCTCAGCGCGTCTTTTTGCGAGTTCACAATTTCCCCAAGGTTAGACAGCATGGAGTCGATGTCTAACTTCCCCGTGAATGCGAGGCTGTTGTTTCCCGGGACGAGCGTCACGTCTGGTAAGAGGGCCGTGCCGAGGACGATAGATCCGGATTTGAGGTTGAGCGTGACGTTGCCCTATTTGTTATTTGTTAGTCTGTAGCAAAGCAGGTATATGCTATGTACCATTGCAAAAGTCACCACCGAGCGGTTTGGCAGTGTTGCGCGGCCGCGCAGGTTGGATCCGTTGCTCATGGCTGGGACGAGGGCTGCTTCGTCGATTGTAAAGCCGTTTAATTTATCCAGCCCTGTTATAGTTAGCTCAGTCGCTCATTCAGATAGATGTACCATCTAGTTCGACATCTTTATCCATTGTGATCCCCGCTTTCAAGGCGCCTAAATGGCCCGTTGTCTTTCCCCTCGCAGATAAAGTGAACCGCTTCGAGTAGAGAGCCTTGGTCAGCGTCTTGACGAATTCGTCTTCGTCTAGCACGGCCGTGTCCTTGCTCGTCAGGCTGATTTCCGTTGTATCTTTGACTGTCTCCTCTGGGACTGGAATGGTGAGAGCGGTGGTTTGAGGGTCCGAGTCGCGGTTGAATAAGTCCAAGGTGAATGGCTCCAGTCGCACGCTTATACCCAGAGGAATGGTGAGCGATGTATCGAGTGTGAATGTTACGGCGTCGGACTTGGGGTTTGTTAGGTTCGCTGCATATATAGGCAGATCTGTATCTTCGACAATACGCTGCGCAATCACTGGGATGATGACCAGGAAGCTATCAATTAGTACTGTCACTTGAATCCAGCTATTAGACCTACAAAACCGGTAAGAAAATAGCCAGGAAGATGATCAACCCCAACAAGTAACAGCACCAGAACCGCGCGCAGTGGCGCTTGAATCTGCTTCGCTTCGGGGGCTTCTCATCAGGCAGTGCCTCGATGTGCTCTGTCTCGGTGTCTGATTTCGAGGCTGTGGCTTCAGCCTTGGCGACTCGCGCCTTGTATGCGTCTCCGACTGCCATTTTACTTGCTGTCCGTGGTGGTCAGGACGGGTGATATATACCTATGGGGTCCTTCAACCCTAGTACCCTACCCCGTACCCCAGCTGTCACTGTGGAGGATCGACATGCATGCTTGTCTATAGAGGGCTGTATTAACGACTGACTCTCTGGTATGAGTCGTTCCATCACACGCAGATCACATTGTTAGTTGTGGGAAGCGGTCCGCGGTTCGTGAGGATATACATCTGATTCCGTTGTGATGTAGTATCACATCTCCTATAATATCTCCATCTATCTAGTATCTAGTATCAACTATCTACCACCTTGAATATCTCATCAAAGTCACTCACCATCTACAATGACAGAAAAAGAAACAGACACTATCCTCTCCGCTCTTAACCACCCCCACCACATCCAAAAAATCGTCTCGGAAAGCCTCATCCTCACCGGCGGAGCAGCCGCCATCCTGCTACAAATCGCCCATCCGGCCGTCGCAAAGGGCGTCAACAACCACAGCAGTTTCGCGGCCCGTCCCGTCGACAGACTCCGCACGACTATGACCTACGTCTACGGTATGCTCTTTGCATCGCCGGCTGAGAAGAAGAAGATTATTGAACTGGTTCATCGCGCGCATGAGACTGTTAAGGGGGAGGGGTATACAGCTGACGATCCGGCCGCGCAGCTGTGGGTTGCTGCGACGTTGTATGCTGTCGGGATTGAATTGTATGAGCAGGTGTTTGGGGAGATGGGTGAGGATGTTGCGGAGGAGACGTATAGGGAGTATGTAGTCCTTGGAGCGTCGCTGCGTGTTCCTGTTGAGATGTGGCCGAGGGATCGGGCTGCGTTTTGGGCGTACTGGGATGAGCAGCTTGCGGGTTTTGAAATCTGTGATGAGGCGAGAAATGTTGCGCGCGATCTGCTGTTTAATTCGAGACTGCCGCTTTGGATGAAGGCGCTGATGCCGATGGTGAGGCTGGTTACGGGGGAGCTTCTCCCGGAGAAACTGAGAGGGGAGTTTGGGTTGAAGAGGAGTAAGGGGAGGAAGAGGATGTACAAGGGGACGATGGTGGTCACGAAGGGGGTGTATCCGTTTGTGCCGAGGGTGGTGAGGACGTGGCCTGTGCGGTTCTACATGAGGGATATGCGGAGGAGGATGGCCAAGTATGGGGAGGGGCAGGTCAAGATTTGACTCTTCTTCTTTTTTTTCTGTCTATTTTATCTGTGATTTTTCTCTATTGATTTGCTTTCTTGATTGTATGCAGATCACCAACTGCGGGGTAATGAGTCAGTAGCCCTAAGTCAGTCTTTTCACGTCATAATCAGGATTATAATCGATGATAGTCATCAACTATCACTTATCGAGTCAATTCCATCGTCTATTCAACATGCTCCGCAGAACAAGACGCGCCCCTAAGGCCTGCGCCTGGTGCCACCACCGCAAAGTGCGCTGCGACGCTTCCATCCGAGGCTGTCCATGCACGCGCTGTCGCCAGGACGGTCGGCCCGAGTGTGTGTTGCGAGGGAAGATGCCGCGCAAGTACAGTCCCACCCCTGAGATTGAACATAATTAACGTGACAGCTTCGCCAGCTTCCAAAATACAATAAATCAGACGAACCCGCACCTTGAACGGATCCGCGCGTTGGCTCTGGAAGCGGACGGGGATTCAAATGCTGAGAGATCTCAGGGCCACGTCCCTTTCGCGAGTTATCCTTTCCTGGAGCTTCGCGCGACAGCTCTTGACAGAGATGATCTCGCCTTTCTCTCTGCAAAAGGATGTCTCAGTGTTCCTGATGAATTAGATGAATTCATCAGACAGTACTTCCTCCAAGTCCATCCTAGCACGCCCATGATCGACGAAGCAGACTTCTGGCGGATCTACCAGGGCGAAGAGGGAAAGATCTCGCTGTTTTTGTTCCAGGCTGTCGTGTTCGCAGCGTGTCCGGTACGATACAATATCTTTTGGAGGTCCAGAATTAACTGAGTAGTACGTCTCCCTCGAAACGATCCGCAGATGCGGCTTTGCAGATAAACGCGCCGCGCGGAATACACTATACAAGCGCGCGAAAACGCTTTACGACCTGCGCGGTGAAGACCGGCCATATCCTCTCTCTCAAGGATGCGTTTTGCTAGCGCTGCATACGTCCGCTGAAGAACCGCAGATAAGTAGTCTGTGGCTAACCCGCGCGATCCAGAATGCTCTGCTTATAGGCCGCCAGCCCGGTCCTGCAGAGGAGATCCAGCCGTTTCTGAAGAAGAGGCTGTGGTGGTCGATTATCCTGCGCGATCGGTGTGTTTGTCTTGGTTTGAGAAGGAGACCGCAAGTCACTTCGTTTGATATGGGGATGGTGACGGAGTTGCCTGATGAGAGGGACTTTCAGGATGAAATTGCTCATTCGCCTGTCTACAGTCCGGAGATCAAGACGATGCTGTTGAGGGTTCTGCAAGAGCAGTGCCGGCTTGCGGTTGTGCTGTCTGAAATGATTACCTTTGTTTTTGCGAGTCATGGCATTGCAGCACCGAGTCTTACATTCGAGCAGTTCCACGAGGAACTTGCAAAGATCGGACGCACGAAAACTGCAATGCAGCGCTGGACTTGCTCGCCGGTAGAGCAGTGGACGGACGGGAATGTCCCAGAGGCAGTGGAACTGTTTGTCAGGTTCACCTTGATGTATTACCAGTAAGCCTAGCCTTTTGTATCAGGCTGCCAGCAAATGGCTAATAATAGTAGAACAGCACGCATCGACCTCGCGCACTACGAAGCCCTCCTACTCGAGAACCACCTCATGTTTTCTGGGGGTGAATACACCCACTGTCTCTGGAACGCGGGCGCCTCTTTGCGCGATGCAATGGGCCAGCTAACCAGTATCATGGAGTATTTCGCCCACGAGGGCAGAGCGCACAATCTCCCGTTAAGCGTGTATGCCTTACCCAATATTCAAAGTCTCAGCTGACAGTATAGTCTCGCCTACGCCACAATGCCCCTCGTCCTGACAGCAATCGACCTGAAACTATCCCCCTCCTCAGCAGAACTCGACCGCCGCCGGAAAAGACTCGACGCACTGGGCGAAATCGTCCGGCACTCGGGACGTGTCTACGACGTCACGGACTTTGTCTCAGCGGGGACAAACCATATCCTCAGACTCGCGTACATGACATCCCAGCACCTCTTCCTGCAGAATCAACTAGAAGAGAGACCTTCAACACCGCATCTCACAGAGGGTACTGGTACATCCCCCCCACGTTCAGGGATACCAGCAACAGACCTCCCCGACTCCCGCCGCGCAAGCGATTGGCACGAAGCATTCCTGCGGTTCCCGCGCGCGTACCTCCTCATCTCGACGAGTGTGGATTATAGTCTTTCTGTGGGGCGGCTGCCGTATGATAATGCACTGCCGGAGCTCGTAAGGAGTATTCCCCCGATTGGAATGGGGATTCGACTGCCTTGGACGATTCAGGGGGGTGGAGGGGTGGGGAATCCGCTCGTTGATTTTCCTGGACGGGTTGCTTCTGTTGAAAGTGTTGGGGGGGTGAATGCTGTGCAGGGTGCTTTGCAGGAGGGAGACGAAACTCTAGATGAGATGGATATCTCTCAGAAGGGATTCCTTGAGCAGCCGGACCTGATATTTTCTCTCCCTCCGGACACTCTCCTTGAGACGCCTGATGCGAGGGGCGGGATGGATGATCATATCAATCTGGACTATCTCTACATCGAGCCGGTAGAAAACGAGACTGACAATACCGGGATCGATCAGGGCTTTGGCGACTTTGAAGGCCAGCTTGAGAACTTCGTGCAGGGGTTCGATCCATTGAGTTCGTCGTGGGAGGAGCAGGCCTTTGGGAGTCTCGAGACTGAGACTGAGACCGGGATTGGGGCTGAGCGAAGTCCGAGTACGGGTGTTGAGATTGATGCGAGTCTGGCTTGACTCCTGGATGGGGAATGTTGATGGATCTGTTTATCTTGGTTGTGTTCTATTCACCATGTGTAATTAGTTGATGAGTTAGGGCTATGTCATTAGTAGCATCACATAAGAACTCCGCACTTGCACGGCTTCACATGTTCGTATCATCTATTAGAGTTAATTAATATCAATATCGGAGTAATGACCGCAGAGTCAGACACCGAGTCTCCCTGCATGTAAATAGTATAGGTAGCTCAATCAGGTTTTCTCTGCGACTCACTATGAAATGCGTTTCTCTTGGTTATCCCTGCTTGTAGGCATCCTGTCTGTCTTAATGCAGGCGAAAGAGCCTATCAATGGGTTGAACGGGATTCAATATTTGAATGTTGAGCAATCTCACCTGTTACCGATATCTATAGAAACAACCTTCGCAATCCTGCAGAAACTCTCTATCCAGCATCATCTTCTGCAGCATTTAGTCAGCCCACGACAAACACAAACTCGGTTCCAGAGCCCGAAACGCACAAACCTCATCTTTTTGAAGCGATTCACAAATTCGGGTTCCTTGCGAACAGGATCTCGGCGGCTACGGCGGACAGCTATATTTCGCCTGAGAGGATTCAACGCGTTATATCCGATCCTGATGTCGAGTCTACTGTTCATTTTATATTTGCTAATGCGGGGGATATTCTGACCCCTGAGGTTCTGGTTGCTGTTAAGTCGTTCCTCCGGAGCAGTCCGCTTGCTCCGGAGTATCGTTGTCTGGGAGTTGGTGTTGCCGATTCGCTATGGATATTTTTCAACGCCGACTTTGCAAAACACTTGAACACTGCAAGAGATGTTTTTGAGCGCGTTGGCATCAACCTTGTCTCCGCTTTGGAGGTCCTTTGGAGTGCTGTGCGGTGGACACTGGATACGTCATGCTCCATCCATGCCCTAAGTCAACGACTCGCCATGTGGCGCAGGGCAGTCACTTCGCCTGGGCGATTCAGATGATGGACTTTGTCACGAGAGAGGAAACGCTTGAGAGAATGTCAGCATTTATTACTCGAATGAAGCACGTGTTGACTGCTGAACGGTTTCATCGGGTAAATGTGCTGTTCGAGGAGTACGGAGTGTTTGACAATCAGGAGTATAGCGCTTCCGGGGCGACATTGGGACGACAGTTGAAGGAGCAGCTTACCACTGTCGAGGGTGTCGCACAGGATGAATGGCTGATTGATGTGCTTGATGGTCAGACTGAAGGCCTAGATGTTGGCATACTCCAGCGTGCTTTGACTCTCGCTCCAGAAATCGCAGATATCAGCGCCCTTATCGACAGCTACGAAAACACCAAAGACAGTCTCCCAGTTGCTGTGGACATCCTCCGAGGCATTCTAAGGGTTAATACCCTCCTTCAAACAAATACACCAGAAACAGCTTCTCAAGTCTGGGAGGACATCACTCTCATCTACGACAAACTCTCCTCAATCCCTCCAAGCACATTAACCGTATTACATCACGGCATGCAAGCGGTATCACGATTACTCTCGCCTGCGGACCTCCCCTCGTTGCGAATATTGCTTACAGATCTGTCTGGCCCGTTCACAGTACCTGGACAAGACCATACAGGCAACGCCAGTGCCGTGGTTCTACTCGACGGACTCGACATGGTCGACATGGTCGACATGATACCGGCCATGCCACCCTCGCCACAGGTCATACAGCTGGTGAGAACTCTCGATTCGGCTGTCGGGACAGACCCGATTGGGACAAGAGAATCAGTGCAGATGCTGGCCAAAGTATGTCTTCCTCCGAGGTCGGTCACTGCTAACAGAACAGTCGGGGTCTTTTGTTCTTGAAGTCATAGAGGTCTTCCGGTGATTAATGGAGGGCGTGGATGCCTTGATATGGAGGCTGGTCGTTCCTTCCGCTTCGGGTCTTGCTGCATGTTTCAGTATCGGCCAGTGCAGCACTGGTAAAGGACTCACAGCTCTTTCCTCTGTACTGGCAGCCAACTGTTCATCGCCTGGCATGGACTTGACGCCGTGCATTATGGATGAGTCCATGGTCGATCCTTCCCAAATCTTCCTGTGACTACCGTCATAGGGTGGCGTTCGTCTACTGCCAGAGGGCCAGCCAAAGCATATCGACGCATGATGAGACACGATTCGGTAGTGTCTGCAACCGTTGGCGCAGACCAGGGTCAGACAGTTGGTTGTCTATACACTCGTGCAAAGTCTGAGCTGGTTATTCAGGAGCCTCGGGCCCATTGACCAATGCACTGCTGTACGGGCTGTGGTTAACCTTCTGCATAGACCATGGTCTGTATATTTGCCTCTGTATATGCTTTCCGATACCATCATACGTTCAGTGACTCTATCATGCCTTTGGAAGAGAGTTTGCAGGGTTATGCTGAGCATTTAAGGCTTCCCTGCCTGCCTTTCTGTATCTCCATCTGTGCATCTTTAGCATCTCCAGCATCTTCAGCAATTCCTCATATCTGCATATTGAGCTGAGGTCTCATCTGCAATCGCATCTTGCATCTCATCAGTCTTTCATATCAAGCTCACATTCTGAGCACCCGTTCTCTTCGTTTTTACCCTGCCTCTTCGCTGCCTCGTCAACTTCCGGACATGGCCAGATTCCCTACCTCAGGATACTGGGACGACCAGTCTCTCTCTTCAGAGGACTCCTCTCTAGAGATTTCCTTCCCCTTTGGCGAGGCGGAAGTAGACGCTCTGGTGAATGAGGAGCCCGCCCCTGGACATGGTCAGGCAACGAGCCACCTCGTCCAGAAAGGCTACCTGAACGGGGAGGCAGAACCGTTCGTCCCTGGCCTAGATGCCCAGCTTAAGGAGCAGCCCGCCAATGGCCAGACGCCCAGCCAGACGCCCAGCCCTCCCAGAAGCTCCCTAAACGGCGGTGCACCGGCCTTCACTCCCACAACGCCGTCCCCCGATAGACATACCCCGGGGCAGGACCTCCCCCCAAACGGTGAACACGCAGCCCAGAGCCCCGACCAGGGCCACCTCGCGCACTATCCCCACATCAGGCGCGAGCACCTCCTCGACCGCGAGAACCGAACGGTCTTTGGCCGCCGCCCGCCGAGCGACATGTCCATCCCCGACGATTGGCACCCCATCGTCACGCTCAGCGCGGAGCGAATCTGCGGCGAGGGCCGGTCCCGCGAGTTGAGCCTGTTCCCTGGGTTCACGATCCCCGTGCGCACGCGAGACCCCCTAGCCGAGATCTTCAAGAAGCACGGCGACTGGATCGAGTCGTGGTGCTGGACGACTCTCGCGTCGTATAAGTATACAGCGTGGTCGGGGTTCGAGCTGGTCGGGCGCCAGGAGATCAGCGATACGCGGCGGAATCTGTGGCCCGTGCCGGCGGTGTTGATCACGATGCCGGCGGAGCAGTTTGGACCGCGCCTGCATCTTGTGCTGTTTGAGCTGCTGCATCGGATCCAGGTGCTGTGGGATCTGCCGGACGTGGCCGTTGAGATTGTGAGTGAGGAGGTTAGAGAGGAGATTGCCGATTTCCAAGCCCAGGGTCTTCTTTTCTGAATGCAGTGGGTTTATCTTTACCTGCTGTGTTTGATGATATCTCTATACTTCTACCGGGGGCTATTTTGTTATGAATATACGACAGCTGGCTTGGGCTGGAGCGTCTTGTATTAGCACTTGATACTGTACATCCAATACAATGCATTCCATCATTCTTTTGTAACTCGGGGATCTACGTTCTATCTGGAGTAGTTGGGTATATATTGAACTACAGACTCTACCAACCCCTAGGGACAAGCCTTATCAAGCCCCACACATACACACATCCCTTGCCCAGGGAATAGATTCGAATAGCTCTCTCATAGCCTTGCATAGTCCAGTTCTGATCAAATCAATCATATCCAAACTCAATCCTGCAGATCGCCATCCACCCTCCATCACAATAGCCTCAAACCTAAACCTACTTCCACATTATCAGAGCCTCAGCCCACCGGAAGTAGATTCCATGGCAAGGAGAACTCAATATTCCCCTCAGGATTAATGCTCCGTTTCAGTGACGGTGTATTTTCCAGTACGAAGTTCATACGGTTTCGTTTCTCTTCTGGGCTGTTCCTTTAATATTCAGTGCTCTAGACCAGTGAAGTTGATTATATAGATATATGATGATATAATAATTTTGTATTTCAGAATGAGAGTGATTGATACTGTATCTACGGTAGTGGGAGGTAAATTAGGGCTCCGAGCGCAAAAAGCAAGCGAGACAAGCATGAAATACGGCATCCCGTAGTCCGTAGTCCCTTGGAAGAATCTGAAAATTCTTAATCCCCACCACCTCACAAGATAGACACCAGCATGAGAACAGAAAAAAGGAAAGAGAAAGAGAGCCCCCTGATCGGAAGAGTCGGAAATCTTCCCGCAGGTCCTGGCGCGGTACCCACTTGGTCTTGTACATATGGAGTACGGAGTACATCACCTGAGAGTGTATATCAAATCATGCACCCCATACTCCATATTCGGCATGGACTTACGGAGTTTCTCTCGCGCTGCTGTTTCACGGCTAAGACAGGTTTCAGCATCCAGATCCAGATCTAGATCCAGATTCGATTCGATTCGATTTGATTTAGGGTAGGTACTCTGTAGAGATAGACCTGATCCTAAACTCAACAATGGCTTTGTGCTCTTACTAGAAAGCAAGTGATCTTCTCGGGCTATTGACTCCAACCGTTGAACTTTCAGAGCCTCGTAGGAAGAAAATCCCAAGTCTGGCGATAGGCTCGAGCTCGGTTTCTAGCGCAGAACAATCTATCGCATAGGCCACCGATCGTCGGGGGCGCTTTCAGCCGCGGGCTCGATTGAACGATTCAGGGGCGCAAAAAATAGACGAGGTTAGCGGTGGGGCTGGACGGAGTATTAGAAATCAGTCTACGGAGTAGGTACAGAGTACAGAGTATCTGTGCGCAGAGATCAGGTGGGGAAATACATTGGGTCTAATTCCTTCGGAAAGGAAGCTATACTCCTAGTATCGAGGCTAGAGTTCTCTGACAGATACCCGAAGCGAAGGAATAGAAGGATTCGAGAAAGAACGACAGCAATCAGTAGCCCTTTGGCGCTGAGCTTCCTGATCCGGACCCAGAACTCCTCCCCTCAACGACCTCCACCGTCTGCTGCACATCGACTGTCTTTTGAATCCCGCTCCTGCTAAGGTTCCCAACCCCACCTGTGCCAGCCGCATACGAGATGAGATGGTTCTCGTCGGCATCAAAGTCGTGCTCGCCGTCTTGGCGGGACCGGGACAGTGACATGTTCTTCGACATGCGTCTGCTGTGGTTCGTCCCTTTGACGTGGCTCAGCTGCATGGAGTCCTGCTGCTGGTAGTATGCGTTTGATCGGTAGCTGTGATTCCGGATTTTGCTAAGGACGATGTTGAGCGACGGCAGGCAAGCGCAGATGAGGCCGACGCCTCCTTCGGCGTTTCTACACAATTAGCAAGACTGTATTCGAGTGATAGAGTAACATACCCAGAGAGGATAACGCAGACAAAGACAATTGTCATATCAGGTGATGTCCCATCGCGCAGAACAAGAATCAGACGATAGATACTAAACGCCGTTGCGAGACCGCCAGCAGACAGCATGCCAACAACTCTGAGCTTCTTGTTCCGGCTCATCTGCAGACTCCAGGTAAGTGGCAGCGGCAGAGTCAGAATCAGAAGATCAGAGACCACGCTAATCACACTATCCGCAATAAGAGCAGCCCGCTGGTCAAGGCAATTCGCGTTCGGATCGTCCTGAGTCCAGTATGCCGGGACAGGGTCACACATGCGGATTTTGACAACTTCGGCAATGGTGTAGTATATCGTCAACGCTGCGAGGAATGCGTATATAAAGAGAACCTTCATCTTGTAGGGGGCGAAGATGCGGATAATGATTGAGAGAAGGGCGATCTTGGTGAGGAGGGCCATGGGGCAGTAGAGGACCGTTGCAACGTAGCAGAATTTTCGGAATTTGACCATCGTCTCATTTTCGACGTCGTAGTAGTGAAAGCCGCCGCCGTAGTTACCGACTGTATCATTAGATGGGGTGATTCAACGCATCGAGGAGACTAACCGACTATGGCGACGGCACAATAGCCCATGAACAGGATATATGCCACTAGACATGTTGCTGAACAATTAGCATCGTCGACGATCAAATCACGAAAGACATACAATCTTCAACTCGGTTCCACTGCTTATACCACGCACGAATCCCAAACCGAAGAAACACAAAGATGGAAACGATGGGAATGCAAAGACATTGCGTGACAAGGTTGACAGTGTTCAAGACATCGACTCGCGAGTCGGCCATGGTCAATGAACACTGCAGAGGTTAAGGAGCGACAAAGTTGGATGCAGGCGGTTAAAGAGTCCCGCCGTCTGGTTAAGTACAGAGTATAGGAGAGTTGATCTGCATAATCAAGACGTGTTAGGCAATCGGCGTATGAGCAGACGGGACGGCCATGGCTGGGGTGGATCACTGGATTCCGACTGCATGGCTACGCAGGATCATCTGGGTGAGTCCACGAAGGATGACGATGAGCATAACTAATAGTCAGGTCATAATGAACTGCATATGATACCGGATAACTTCCCAATCTCGGAGGCAGGCACCAGTTGAAACAAGCACGGTGCCAGAAAAGCAACCATTCTTCACGGACTCTAATCTCGCCACGAGAAGCAAAAAAGAAAAAGCGATGACGAACTGCAGGAGCTGGGGCATCAGGGGACTGGGCGCCGTCGCCGAGTTAGACAGGAGCCGATCCCGACAAATTGTCTATCTGACACCTTCAATGCGATCATCCCAGCAACGCGGTAGAGCCCATTAGGCAAAATCCCGGACCTCGGGTCAATGGCATTGGCTAGTGAAGGGCAATAATAATGTCATTATCCCGACCCGAAAGTAAATATGTACGATCAGCACGCTATTAGCCAACAGTGGCTGTAATGAGTCGGCCCGCTGTGGAGTCGGTTCCAACAAGGTTCGACGGTGTCTGGGCATCAAAAGTACGCGAAGGCCCGTGATTGTAGGAGTACAGGCAGACATGGCTGGCCGTGGTGCTATGGCAACATTACTCTGTGTAATCTTAGTCCAGTCAGTCTGTTCGAATTTGCCGAATGTCCTGGGGCATCCTTGGGCATCCTGAGGCACGCTGTGGCGTTTCATGCATCATCGAATCAGGGATCTAGGAGTAATATGCAGAGCCAGTCTTCTTTGTGACAAGTCACAATGCAGAGGACAAGCAAACGCCTCATCTCGCTAGTTGCTGAAGGACTTAAAGTTTGGTTGTGAACACCTGCAGATCTAACATGATCTGTCAGTTCGCCTTCTTGCGGGCATATCTTTGCATCGTCATGCGACAGGCTTTATATCCGACTGGGTGGCTGCAGCGACCAGCCGGGTATTAACAGAGAAACCTCAGATAAACTCAACAATTTCTTGACCCATCTCACATCTCAATGCATCAGAACTCAGAAGACGCAGGCGGCCGCGGTATAGTGTGGCCGACTCAAATTCGAGCAGCGCAATCAGCCGCCTCCTTGATAGAGATCCCGGACTCCGTTGGAGTTCCAATTGAAGCTACTCCAAACTCGCGCGAGCGGTTGCCAAGCTACCAGGGATGTTACTCCTGAGCTCAACGGGCTCGGCTCGGGGGAAATGACGACGTCACGGCCGGCCATGAGGCGTTCACCGAGTCGCCTGCAGGCTACCCATATGTCAGACCCGAGTATACGGACCATGCACTTCATATACTCGTATTCCGTACTTAACGTACTCCGTAGTATATCGCCCCAGATGCAATTGATCGGGTTCACGATGAATCGTTCATCGTGTTGGGGAAATCAGCAACACGGCCTGTAGCTTCAGGCTAGCGGGCACTAACATCCACATTTCTGTCATGTTGAACTTTGACTGGCTCTGACAGGCAATCCCGTTATCGAGGCCTATCGGACCCATCCGAGCCGTGTCTGTCACGGATCAGAGGGGCAGCGAGACCAAGACTCCAAGAGTGGGATGGCAACAGAATCTTAAATTTAGCCAAAGCCCGGACACAAGAAAAAAGCAATCAACAAGCACAAAATGGCGTCCGACTCCAAGCTCTTCCAGCCTCTCACCATCAACAATGGCAAGCTCACACTCAAACACCGCGTTGTCCATGCGCCAATGACCCGCAACCGCGGTGTTCCCGAGAGGTCGACCAGCACGCCCGAGAAACCGAATCGCGTTTGGTATCCCGGCGACTTGATTGTCGATTACTACCGGCAGCGTGCGACTGATGGAGGACTCATCATCTCAGAGGGTATTCCCCCGTCGTTAGAGGTATGCCACCCTTTTTGTCGCGGGGTCCAATACTTATTTTTCAGAGCAACGGCATGCCCGGTGTTCCAGGCCTTTTTACCCCTCAACAAGTTGCCGGTTGGAAACGAGTGGTCGATGCCGTCCACGAAAAAGGAGGCTACATCTTTGCTCAGATCTGGCACGCCGGTCGTGCCACTATCCCCCAGATGACCGGTTCCCCCGCTGTTTCTGCCTCCGCAACTGTCTGGGACTCGCCGACCGAATGCTACTCGCACCCTCCTGTTGGCGCGACCGCACAAGTACCTTACTCCGCACACCCACCGATCGAGCTCAGCGTTGATCACATCAAACGCACAATTGCAGACTACTGTAACGCAGCCAAGGGCGCTCTGGAAGCGGGCTTCGACGGTGTCGAGGTTCACGGAGGAAATGGATACCTCCCCGAGCAGTTCCTAAGTTCGAATATCAACAAGCGGACGGACGAATATGGCGGCTCGCCTGAGAAGCGGTGCAAGTTTGTTCTTGAGCTGATGGACGAGCTGGCCAAGACGATCGGAGAGGAGAAGCTTGCGATTAGA
Organism: Aspergillus unguis; assembly: GCA_018408605.1. Lineage (NCBI taxonomy): Eukaryota > Fungi > Ascomycota > Eurotiomycetes > Eurotiales > Aspergillaceae > Aspergillus > Aspergillus unguis. The sequence continues at coordinate 2,609,177 of JAGUQC010000004.1, forward strand.
CTATCGCCGTTTGGTCTGTTCAATCAGGCTCGTGGCGAGCAGCGCGTGGAAACATGGACGCATCTTTCCAAAGAACTGAAGCGAGCTCATCCTGGTCTCTCCTACGTCAGTTTCATTGAACCGGTATGCCGTGCCTTCCTCTGGAAAATAGGCTAAAACTGACCTCTTCCAGCGCTACGAACAAATCTTCAGCGTCGAGGAAAAAGACGCTTTCCTCAGCAGCTGGGGGCTCACAAACGTCGACTTGACTTCTTTCCGAGAGATCTTTGGCTCGACACCATTCTTCTCCGCTGGGGGGTGGGACGCAGAGAACTCATTTGGCGTGCTGGAGTCTGGACGCTATGATGCGTTGATGTACGGACGGTACTTCACTAGTAATCCGGACCTGGTCGAGAGACTGAGGACAGGGACTCCATTCACACCGTACGAGCGCAGCAGGTTCTATGGGCCGTTCGAGGATAACCGCATCTGTTATACCGATTATGAGCCTGTCACTGGGCATACCGACATCCGGATTCAGGTGCAGTAGCTCACTATCAGTAGATAGAATTTGATGTACATAGAGCTCATGAACATTCGAGTACATATTTGAGAGATTGGATTCGAGAAGAAGTTGTGGAAGACAAGAGTGATGTGATGACGAGGAAAGGACTCAATATCGTGTGCATAAAATGCATTGTTCAGGGTTACTAATCATCTCGTACATAATTTATGTATTCTCTCCGCCGCTGAACTCACTGCTTCAACTCTCCAATCCTTTACCTCGATCCCAACGGCTCATCGATTCAATGTCAGGGAGGTCTCCATCCGCCAGTACTACTAGGAATTCTTTCCGTCAGCGTGCAGTATGACTTTGCAGCACAATTTTGGATAAAACTGACCACTGTAGTGTGACAATTGCCGCCTCAGGAAGGTATCAACACTCTTAGACCAACAACCAAATAGAACGTTCTAATTGTCAAAGATCAAATGCGACAAGTCAATCCCATGCTCCAGTTGCAATGCGTTAGGGATATCTTGCAGTGCGGGAACAGCTTCCGTCGTCGCTGCCTCCGCACCGCCGCGAACTCCGAGTGATGAATAGTAAGATAAACAATGGGCCAGCATAGTGTTTCGGCTAATGAGTTCAGCGAGCAGAGATTCAGCACCATACAAGGACAGCTGAACTCGATTCAGCACGCTCTTGCTACACTTTCAAAGGCTTCTCCAAGCCCAACTCCGATTCCCGCAGTGCCCAGCTCCCCGGCACCCGCACGACAGACTGTTCCTCCATTTGAAGGCCAGTCATCTTTTCACCATGAGTCGCTTGTTGCCAGAGATGCAGCATTGTCTGCTGGAATTGCGGCTCGAGGCGGCGAGCTTAATGACCAAGTTTCTTCCGCGCTGTCATCGCTAAAAGTCATTCTCGACACGCATAACTCCTCGACCAACGGGGCTTCCGAAGCCCGCACTCAGGAATCTTTACTCCCAGTTGACCTGGTTGTGGCGGTAGTAAAAAAGGTGAAAGGTTGGTTCAGGGTTCCTGGGTGTTGGAACTTGCTGATTTGACTTCCAGCGCAACCGCCATTTTTCCTTGTGAGCCAGTCGTGGAAAGATACCAAACAACTGGAGTCACTATGTCAGTCTATTTACTTCCCTCTCGAACCGGTTCCCTCTGGGGCCACAACGCTGCTGCATGGCTTGCTATACTTTGTTATTCGAGACTACATACACGAAGGAGACCCCGATCTTGCGCCCTACGATCTACCCTCGAGCAAATCGTTCTGCGAGCGGCATTTCTCTGCTGGTCTGGATCATGTCCAGATGTTTGCGGACCCAACGCTGGAAAAGATACAGGCGTTGCTGATCGGAGTGAGTCTGCTACCATTCATTGGAGGATCTACTGACAATTCAGATCGTCAAAGCACAGGAAGAATCCGACATCCAGCGTTGCTGGACATACCTCTCGCTCGCCTTCAACATGTGTCAGACCATGGGCCTTCATCGGAACGCTACATCCCTCTCTGACCCAATTCCCATCGCCGAGTGCAAGAGGCACGCTTTCTGGTCATTATACACCATCGACAAGAACGTTTCCTTGAACATTGGGGTGACCTCACACTTCCAAGACCACGACATCGATGCAGAACTATATACGCCATCTGCTGACGAGCGGCAGCGCTCGTGGGATTTGATAAATCTCATCACAGCCGAGTTTGCCGCAATTCAAGGCAAAGTCTACGATCAGTTGTACTCAATTTCGGCGACAAGGGCTTCAGAGCAGGAAAGACTAAATCGGATCCAAGTCCTCTCGATGGAGCTTATGGCCGTGCGGGATAAATTGCTCCAGGTTCGTTCATATACCCAATACTGAGAATCAAACTAATAATGTAGGTCGACGTTAGCAAAGGCCTCTACTCAGACTCCCTCCACGGTATGACCGCCTGCGCCGACTTCATCGCATACTCTGTTCTCACCGTCATCTACCGCGCCCAAACCCGTGCCTCGGATTCCATGGCCGTCTCATCGCAATGCTACGAGGCGGCCTCGATGGCACTGCACAGTCACCTCAAGTGCATAACGTACTTTTGCGATCGGAAGACACACAAGCAGGCTGAATATGTTAATTCGTGAGGTCTCCCGCTTGAAACAACAATTGCAACAGCTAACTCATCACCAGGATACTGTTGTACCCTTCCTTCACCCCTTTCGTCATCGTCTTTACGCACGCAATCGCTACTACCTCCCCAGCAGACCTCTCCCTCCTCCAGGAAACAGTCAAATCCCTTGAATCGTTCAAGGGTCTCTCCCGCGGCTCGCTCCACTTGTACTCAATCTGTGCCTCCTTTGCACGAACAGCCCAGGTCCTCGTGGACAGCCGCCAGCAACCTACGGGAATCACAACGCATCAGGATGGAAGTCTGCTTATGCCCGCTGGGTTAGGTGGTGATATCGGAAGTGGGATTGCCTTACCGGACGTAACTTGGCCGGAGGAGTTATTCGATCCTGCTCTTGAATTGAATGGCCAGGGCCTTGATGTTGAAGTCTTCTTGAATGATTTTATTGGGACAAGTAGAAGTGCTGTGGAGATTCTGAGGGGTAGTCGGTTTGGGTAATTTGCTGTATATCCTCTCAGCTATCCATTATAGACTATTATACAAGTACGCTTTTCACGACTTTTATATCTAACCCCTTTCGTGTATTTTACTCAAAATATAGCGTTTCCTGCCTCCATCACTCTTCCCGTTTCCTTCCTAAATAACGTACTAAACATCTAGTCAGCTTCCCACCTCATCCAAGAAAGTAAACCGAAGGAACCCACCGGAACAAACAAATACGGGACCCTCTTCTCATACTCCCTCCAAGCCTCTCCATACCGCTCCCTGCACCGCGCAATATCTCTCGTAGCACGGTGCACAATCATAACGGAGAAGAAGACAGAGTAGAACCACGGGAACGGCGAAGAAAACCCCGTGATCAAGCCCCATGAGATCGCGAAGATCCAGTCGCAGGTGTAGTGGATTTTGCGAGCGAGACCATCTACCAGGAGGAAAGAAGATTAGTTCTCCGCGATTAAAAAAGGCGGGGTGGTGATAAGGAAGGTTTATATATTAGTAGGGAAGGAAGACATACACCACCCATCACAAAGGATAACGCCACCACCATCCTCACTCCGGACCTTGATGACATTCGGATCCCGAATCGCCCTCCAGGGAAGCTGGGGGAAAGATTTCCGATCAACGCTCGCTCCGCGCTCTTCGGCGCGAAAGACATTCTTCTGGCTGTTCGCCGTGTCCCAGACCCAGTACGCCAGCAGGTAAATCACGGCCCATGGGATCAGAATCCAAGACGGCCAGTGGTATTCGGACGGTGAGTGGTGTGCCAGGAACAGTGTGCAGTGGCAGTAGCTCATGGGCACGCCAGCTAGGTTCCAGAAGATGAGCATGAAGCCTTGTTTTTCGTAGTACATGTCCCTATCCCAGAGTCAGTCTTCAAGTAGATGAGGTAATGTTGGAATGGAAGGAGAGAAGGCAGGTGCCTACCAAGTAGGAATAATCAGGTCCTCGCCCTTCGCACAAGCATTCGCGTAGAGAAAGTGTGCCATGAGCATGAAGCATACTTCGCCCGAAACGAACCCATATTCTTCATACTGCATCAACGCCGTCGCCAGCGTCAGAAGAAACAGAATGAACCATGGAATCCGCACCTCGAAGAACATCTTCAGGTCCAGCCACTTGAAAAGTCGCGGGTTGAGCTCAGCGCCCATGAAGAAATCGTAGACATGCGATCCTGTCATGCGGTGCTGTGCGCCGCGGGCGAGGGCCGAGATGTATGCGAGGATTGAGACGATGTACCCTGAAATAATGCCCACGGACATCAGGCTGCCGAAGTCGGTTATGAGGGTGGTGAGATTAAATATCCCCGTAAAGTGCAGAGTCAAAGCGAGGATGATGGTAGCGAACCAGCTCCAGACGGCGGAGCAGTAGTATGGTAATTGGAAGCCATTCAGGTGAGGAAGGGGTTTGCCAACGCGGTAGACACCTGGCATGTAAAGGTATGCAAGTCCTTCGATGGTCAAGAATGACCAGTAGATTATCCAGGCCTTTCTGTGCGGGTAGGCGTGGGTGTAGACGAGCTCGAACAGGTGGGCGAGGAACTCGCTGACAGATTGGTTGGACTCGGGGACAGGCAGTTTGCCGTTGTAAAATGTTGCTCCAATGTACATGTAGTACATCAGCAAAGGGAATCCGAGCATGAGTGCAGATACGCCAACTGGACCACCGAACTCATAGTGAGGTTTGTCGACATGGGCTGTCGTTCGGGACTGGGTGTCGGCGCGGACATGGCCATCACGGGGGCCATCACGGCGTTTCCTAAACTCGGGACTACATTGTGAGCGGTGAATAGTACAAATAGAGGGGGCATACCTTATAGTCATTGCAGAGATCTTGTCGAGCACGAATGTTGTGTTGTCATCCAGCCGAGACTGACTTTATACTTTGTACTTCAAGGCTGTGGATGCGGCCTCCGTGCTCGCCGCGGTCTCCGCGGTGGCCCCGGAGACCTCTACCGCACGTCTGACTCGCTTCCGACTCTAATCTAACATGGCTATGTGGATCATCACAAATTGTTGTTATGTCTTCATTTGGTGAATATAGAGACATTGTAGTACATATGTACTAGGGGTCCTCCCCGTCGCGCAGGCACTGAATGACCCGTGGCGTGGTCGTTGGGTCGGTGGGTCGTTGGTGTAGGGCGTGGATATGAGGCCAGCGCCCGCGCGACGGGAGGAGATATATACATGAAAAACAGGAAAACATAAGGGAGCCGTAGCTCCCTTGGGGTATAGAGCGGAAAACAAGAACCAAATGCACGCCGCAATATGCGGCCCTGCCCCCCGACGCCCGAATAAAAGCCAAACCGAAACAGCACCCAGGGTATAAAACATAAAGAAAAAGCAGAAAGAAAAACAAAAAAAGAAAACGCCGCTGGTTGGGAGGGAGCGTTGCCCCCGTTGCCCCCGGCCCCCCGGCCACGGTCTAAAACAACACCAACCCCCCAACCCAAAACGAAACCGCCCATGGGGGCAATCCTTGCCACCGAATGCCCCAAACCGACTTTCCAGAACCCCAAAAGCCAACAACCGGCGATGCAGGAAATCCTTGCTCCCCATCCGCCCATGGCCCAACCGAACTTTCCGAAGCGACTCGTCCAAACATCGATGTAAAAATAATGGTGATAGGATGCATAATAAGCATGTTGTCGATGAAAATGCTGTCGATAAAAAATGTTGTCGATAAAAAATGCAGGCTGCAACCGCAGCTCCAAATTTTGACGCGCAATACTCCAACAAAGGAAACAAAAAGGAAACCAAACCAATTCAAAATGCAATCGTGCAATCGTAACAATCATAGAGCCCCCTGGGGAGCAAAGGCACCCTCCAAACCACGGTTCATCAATTCCGCTACAATCTTCCGACGAAGAAGTGCGGTGTCATTGGCCCCATACGATAGAGGCTCGATGTTCAAAGCAATCGCCTTAGCGGTCGAAAGCAGGAATACGCCGCAGTCACTTCCGTTGTCCTGCTGCGGGGAGTGGGATGGTTCAACCTTCCACTCATCGTCAACATATAAGTCACCGAGTTCGCGTCGAATCCAGGTCTTGACCGTCTCGACATGCTTGTGCGAGAGGGACCCGAGCGAATCAAAGTGTTCGATGGTCCTGTCACGAGGTTTGACGACAATCAGGGTCCAGTGTGCACTGTTGTGTACAGGGATAAAAACAGTGTTGACATTCAAAAGATTCTCCTTGCCGATCTTGGCACGAGAGGCCCAGCGGCGAACAGACTCGTAACCCTTGTCACGCAGGTTCGAGAAGAAGAAGGAGTTGAAAGCATGGTGAAGCGGCTTGTCATGGCGTCCATTGTTGTTGTCTTTGCGTCGCAGATAGTCGATGAGAATAGCAAGATAGGAGTTGATCATTTCGTCATTCAGCCAAGCTCCTCTGGTGAAACAAGTCGCAATGTCCTTCTTCGTAAGGGGATCGCCAGACAAAGTGTCAACAACCTTCTTGTTGTTGGGAAAACGCATTGCTTCCTCAACGCGAGTCTCCCATTCCTCGGTGAGCGGAAGCACGGCGGGGCCCTCAGGGCGGATCCTCTGGGGCTTTTCCTCAGCTTGTTTCTTAGCTCGCTCCTCTGCCTCAAGCTCTTCTTCCTCTGCGCGTTCCCTGGCCAATCTTTCGGCTTCGATCTTTCGCCATGCAGGAGCATAAATGGACTCGGTTCGGCCAGGGGGGATCACCAAGTTGGGTTTGAAGATGCTGACAGCAGACAAGGGCCGTCCCATTGGGAACTCGGGTGGACGGGCCCAGGGGTCGACATAGGGCTCGAAGGCGGCTTCGGGGGACGGCTGAACGGTGGGCTTAGCTTGGCGTGCCTTGCCACGACGCGCGCGGTCGGCGAGCGGGCTATAGAGTCTGATTGGTGAAGCCTGGACAATGGGCGATTGGAATCGAACTCTGAGACGACTCCGATCAGTCTCCGGACGCAGAGTGGCTCTAGTCGCGGGACTCAAGGTGTTGACATCCCGAAGCAGACGCTCTCTAGTCGCAGGGCTCATTGTAGCGACCAGGGAGCGCTTCCTCAAAATGCCTGGTCTTGGTGCTCTGATGCGGCGGCTCTCGGGCACGACCAAAGGCATACGAGCAGGGTGTTGACGCACGCGCCCATATCGTGTGGGCGTCGTGGTCGAATGATCGTCAAATGGGGTACGATCTTGTTCAGGTGTCCACCCGATCGGATTGCTACCGTCGGGGCCACGGGGTGCTGGTTGAAAAAATGTCCGAGGTCTCACATCGGGAAACGGAAGGTCTTCATTGACTGGGAGTCCGTGATTCCTGCGGCGCTGGTTGTCCCTAACGCGACGCTGTTGTTCCTCTGGTAGATGGATGACATTCGCGCGTGCAGGAGACGCACGACGTGCTGGCAACTGAGGCAAGCCAGCCAAGCGACGGTCACGGCGTTCCCTCATGAAGGCCAAAGCTCGCTGGGCTGCTGTGCCGACGCGATGAGTGGCAGTGCCAATTCGTTGGGCGACGTTGCCGAATGCCTCTCGGGCCATGGCGCCCGCGATGTAAAGGACGCCGTTAATGGTGTAGATTGCGTTGGAGGCGCTTTGTGCCAATGCTTGGCGGTGTGCGTATGCCTGTTGCCAGCCATTTTGCACGGCGTGATAATAGTCTCTCAAAATTGAGGATGGAGGAGGTTGCGGGGCGGGTTGTGCATTTGACGGAGGGGTGGCCGGCCAAGAACCCGGGACATTGCGCGTGGGAGTAGACTCTGTGGAGACACGAGGAGACTTGGGAGATGGTCTTTCAGACTCCGGTGCGCTTTCAGCACGCCGTTTGTTGACACCAGGAGACGGCATCGCCGGGACATGACCATAATCATGAGCTCTCGTGGCATTTCCTGGTCCAAGAGGACTTGGACCACGGCCGAAAGCCCCAATTTCAAGGGCAAGGTCTCTCTGTGCGGCGCGTCCAAATGGACCACGGTCTTGTCGTTGCACATTCCGCACGAGGATAGGAGTGAGGGAAGGTCCCGACCAGGGTCGGCGACGACGATCTGGGGAGAAACGAAGTCGTGGAGAAACGCGGTTAGGTGAGGTTCTGACTAGTAGCGGCGGGGCGTCAGTCATTTCGATGTCCTGAATTTCGGACATGGTTGCGGTTTAGATAGCTGAAGCTTTTCATGAGAATTCTGAAAGATTTCTGAAGTTCAGCAGTGAGTTGTAGGAGGGAAGAAAGGTGGGAGTGGGAGGGCGCCATTTGAAGTGAGGTGAATTGCGTTGAAAATGGAAAGCTCGCTCGAGCTTGGGCGGGTCCTGTTTAGGCAGTCACGTGATATATACAGCTCCGCGCTTACAAAGTGTCAGATTCGTTAGTTACGTCTATATACTACTACTAGGCCTGTTCAATGGCATTAGCCCGATGCGCTCAAAAAGCACGCCGGCTCCATCAATCACAATCCAAGCGATTCCTATTGCAGGAGGTCAGCGAGTCTTTTGTTGTAAATCCTTTACACTCACCTGAATATACAACTAGCTTCGTGATGACTTCTACGTCGTACCGTACACGAGGGCGTTTGATCTGCGCAAACAGCTCTTCCTCGACGCGCTCTTCGTCAATGAACTCGGGAAAGGGCTCTGTGCCTTCCGGGGACTGGGACCGATCAATAGCGGTTGTTCCTCTCCCCATCATGTGCTCGTACTCATCTAGTTTGGATGTTTTGCGCGAGAGCTTCGGAAGGGCAGTCGCAGACGTTGAGGCCTCCTCACTGATATCGGCCGCAGGTGATCCTCGGTAAGAACTGGAAAGACTGTCTCGCCGCCGCTTTTCTCGGTACGCAAGAGTCTCGTAGGCGTCGGCTTCGGATTGAGGTCCAATCGAGATTGCGCGTCGTCGTGGATGGCGGATATTGGCAACGATGGAGGGTATATCGGAGAAGCTCGGCATGACCTCATGGTCTTTGAGTTGCGCAGGAACCGTTTTGTATTGCCTTGCAGACGGGTTAGCCAGCCAATCGTGGTTTGCGGATAGTAACTTACGAGGCCTTGGTGAAGAATCGGCGGGGTAAAATCAATCCTAGCTTTTCCAATCCACGGAAGACGGGCGGAAGCACCCGCAGCAAAGTAGGCTTCATGGTTTCTCTCCACGCGAAAAGCAACAATACCCCGATAAGAAAACGTAGACTCATCCTGGCCCAGCCTATATTCTCATAACTAGAGCGAGGAAGAGTCGCAGGATGAGGGGTGTCCCAGGTAGCGTTCGCTCTGGCCAGACTCCAGTAAGCTACTTGCGCGCCGATCATTACACCAGCGAAAGCGACACTGTCGTCAAAGCAAGGGCAATCATCCGCCGGCTCTGGGTGGATGCGAACAAGAGCCAGAATGATAAGGAGCACGAGCAACACTTGTTTCCCGCTACCGGTTTGGGCATACTCGTTGATTGCGGACTCGAAAACGCAGTGCAAGACAGCCAATATGACACCCAAAGATGACCCGATGACAACATCGAAGAAACCATGCATACCACAGTACAAGCGACCCAAGACGATTGACGTGACGTATAACCAGGTGATGCCCTGGAGGAAGAGGTTCAATCCTTCACTCAGCGTCGATTCCGGAGATCGCAGAAGGTAGAGGGCGTAGACTGCGACTGAGACGGCATTGGTCGAGTGAGTCGACGGAAACCCATATTCCAACGCCGCGGATCCAGACATTGTAATTCGTTGTAGCGGAGGCGACAGCGGGCGAGGGAGGCAAACCAGGTCTTTAATGAAGCCGCTAAAGAAAACACCGGAAGCCAGCAAGTGTACCATCCTAAACAAGCCTCATTAGCCACCGTTGTCGAGATCTCTTGACTGAAACCTACCCCCGTCCTAAGCTTGGATATCCGCTCCAGAAAAAGATCGGCAGAAAGACCATGAAGAAGGTGTGAGTTCCGAGGTTCGCCGTAAACGCAAAGTATGAGTCCAAAGCTGGTGTGCGGAATTTCTCCTGGCACCAAGCGAGATACGGGGTCTCATATCGTACAAGCGGGAGAAGCTTTTGTCGGGGCCAGTATCGCCAGGGGGGGAGCTGATTCCGATCTAAGCAATGCAGATGTCAGTCTCGTTGTCGCACTGTATTGAAAAGAAGAAGTACACGCACAATGATTCAGACTCCTTAGACCAGCGTCCGGCTGGCCCTCCGCTACCGGGTGACCCATGCTGTCGATGACGATTCAAACCGAGGCGATGCGCAAACCGTAGCTTTTCCCATCGATTGACCGAGGCACGCCCTTAGGACCGATAAAGCGGAGCAAAAAGTGCCTGGAGGTTCCTCCCGAGTCACCGACCGGGCCCTGAAGGCTATAATGAGAATGAAACAAGTGATAAGGGGCAATTGGGCAGAGAAGAGAAATGTTGAATTGCATCCCGCGGCGCTGAAGGCTGACTCTTGGCGTTCGCGCGTCGATAAGCTGTGCGCTTACTCATCCGACCCAGCACGACAGTTGACAGCATGCTGTGGGACTCGGCAGCGATTGCAATTCCTTCGGTCTCGAGATCATTGCCAGCCTGCATCTTGTCTCTCAATGGCCAAGAAATTGGGTAGACTACATCAGGGTGGCTGTGACAATGCCAAGTCCCTATGGAGGCATGAGGAGGCATGTGGACAAAGCACTGCAGTAAATATCCAAGGATTTATCGAGGTGTCGTCATTAATACTCTTCGTGAGATCCATTCATCATTTAAAACCGGCAGAAGAAGCGTTATGTAATAAGACTGAATCATCTCCGGAGTAAATCAAAACAATGGACCTAACAACTATATATATATTCAGGTACCAACACGCGGGGTAGGAACGCCGCCACGCGCTTCACATATCCGACAGCAGGGCAGGTTTTGCCAAACCAACGGATCTACTTATGAAGTGCATACAGAGTACAGATCTTATGCGCATGTCTCGAACTATTACTCCGGCCGGAGTAAGGGAGGAGCGTCCCTGGCAACTGATGCCCCGGCTACAAAACAAGGAACTAAACCTCGTTGCTTCGGTAGATCGCGACGGTTAAAGATACAACCGAGATTCAATAGTGCAGCCCCGTCTTTCAGCACAGACAGCGAGTGCCATGATTTGATAGTGATGGTGGGCTAGATGAGATCACTCGCGGCTGGAGGCGGGCGAGACCGCAGGCCAGGAATTTAGCAGGCGTTTCACCACAATGGCGAGAACCAACCAAGGCAGATGAAGTATGGATGAAATACTAAAAATAGTGGACATACGAGAAACAATTGGTCAGTTAATCAAGATCGAGCCTGGTTTATTCCCTAGTCTCCTCCGTAATTGACAGCGGGGAGCTGAAGTCATGTCAATGCTGGAGCCGCGCTGTTGCCATGGCAGCCCCGGGCTTCGTAAACACCGTATGGATTTCAGGCCAGCCTCACTCTCCAGCGCCATATCTTCAAGTGAAGCATCTCAGAATATCTCTTTGCTTGTTCGTGTCTTATTATCACATCCTACATATCACCTCGAAACATTGCCTATCCATCAGCCCGACCGTTGTCCTTGTTCCCCGTGTCTCATTGCAGAACGTGCTGGTGGAGCCTCGGACAATACATTGATCTCTCGTGCTGCTCCAAAATTGGACGAATCCGTTTGCTGCTGGCACATTCCAAAGAATCCCAGTTCCTGTTTCTGTCCGCCATCATGTCTGGATCGATGTACGACGACCAATACTATGCGCATTCGCGCCGCCATTCTCTCGTCACTCCTCCGCCGTCGTCGGCTCCGCGACAAAACCGCATGCGCAGCCAAAGCGTCAGAGTCAGCAACGGCACAATCAGCACAGATAACAGCATGTCCAGTGGGAGGGTATCGGAAGCAACGAATATCACTCAGCCGCCAGCGTATTCAAAGAAGTTTGTCGTGGTGGGAGATGGAGGTTGCGGAAAGACATGTCTGTTGATTAGTTATTCGCAGGGTTACTTTCCAGAGGTGAGTCTACTCTACAAGCCAGAAGAACTGCACTGACACGCGCAGAAATATGTCCCTACAGTATTCGAGAACTATATCACACAGACCATTCATAGACGTTCCGGGAAGACGGTGGAGTTGGCGCTCTGGGATACTGCTGGCCAGGAGGAATATGACAGATTGCGCCCTCTTTCATACCCCGAGACCGACCTTTTGTTTGTCTGCTTCGCCATTGACTGTCCTGCATCTCTTGAAAATGTCATGGATAAGGTGAGTCCCACAAGCCCCATCGGCGAACAGAATTAACGGTAATAGTGGTATCCCGAGGTCCTGCACTTTTGCCCTACAACCCCGATCATCCTTGTTGGCTTGAAGTCAGATCTGCGCAATAAGCGAACATGCATCGAGCTTCTCAAGACACAAGGCTTGACGCCCGTCATGCCAGAGCAAGGCCAAGCAGTGGCCAGCAGGATGAACGCGTCATATGTAGAGTGTAGCAGCAAAGAGATGCGCGGAGTGGATGCTGTCTTCCAGCTCGCGGTTGATACCGTGGTGTCCTTCGAAGAACAAGCCTGGCAGCCTCAACCGACGGGCAAAGGTGGCAATAGCAAACCTCCCGTTGGTAAGAAGGTCAAAAAGCGCAGCTGCAAGATCCTTTGATGGCCTTCCGTTCCCAGTTTCTTTCTGTGCCTATTATATCAAAGCCTGGTTGCTTTGACGTCCTGCTTTCCTGTTCCCAACCTTGATGTTAGCGCAGCTGGATAGAGGCAGCCTTGCCGATACTACATCCATGTTTCAACCTCCCAGTCTTGAATATTTCCGAGACTCAGGCGGCGGCTTTTTGTTTACTTTATATTTGCTGCGGACTTGCGATTCATGTTCTCATGCCCTTCAAAATGGACCCCTTCATTTCCACATTACCACCCCGACTGTTACCCTTTGGCGATTTGATTTGATCTTCTATTTTACTGATGTCTGCCATGACCTTGGCTCAAGGCCACTCCTTAGCATGCATGGATTAGGTGTTTTGGCGCATGCGGAAGCCCATGTACTTAACAAGCAATGTCAATATTCGATCAAGCTTCCGAGAAACAATATCAAACAGAATCTATAGAGCACGGAAGTATGCAAAACGTATGCGTATGTACAGTTGTAGATAGTTCAAGTCAATTCATCAATCATTTCTCGTAAAGTAATCACTGCTGCATCTCACTATCCCCTTCATGATGCTCATGTTCTTCCTTCCGTCCGCCCTGAGCATGGCTTTGATTGCGCTCAACCTCTTCCTGCGGCCGGCCCATGAAGTTTTCAAACTGTGACCACAGCGCCTCGACCGAGCCGAACTCGTTGCCGACCTTGTTACGTTAGCACCTCCCAATCTCAAAGACCTTGAATGGGTGATGGCCGGCTTGGCATACCGCAATGATACTGTCCAGGTTCCGCGTGAGTCGGTTGATGTTTGCTAGGACGTGCTCCATGCCCTAGTTGTTTGTTAGAGAGACATTAGAAGCAGGTGGTGTGTGCGTGTGGTGCCGAACCCTAGCAATATCCAAGACTAGTTCCTCGCGCTGCTCCTCGAAGACAGTCCGCGGGGCGGAGGATCTCGTTCTGCCGGGTGTGGTGGACATTTTGCTGGAGGGCGTTAGCAATCCCAATCCCAATTCGACCTCAGTGTACGAGTGAGTTGAGGGACTGAGTCACTGAGCGCTTGCGTACATTGATGATAGCAAAATACGATACTGCGATTGGATATCTCCACGAAGTCACTAAAACACTAATTGCAGCCTGCTGTGGACGCGTCGCCGTGGAGTTGGATGTTTTTGGTTGCGGGGCTGATGTTTTCCTCCAGAGATGGTTAGCCTGGTTTATGGGGCATCCATTCTCAGTGGTTCACCGCCTTCTTGTTCCTCGCCACCAGGTCCATCCATCCATGGGTCTGTTATTGTCTGTCTATGGAGTTGAAGTGTTGAACTTGAAACAGTAATTCTCGCACCCATATTTGATTTAATTGGTGGGATACAGCAAACATTGGTTCGCCGTTTGTGTCAGCTGAGTGAAGATCCGACCAATACAGAAGCTTGGAAGAGGCTTGAGGCCGTCCACGCGACACGCACGAGTCACGGGCACCAACTCAAGAAACGGGAGATCTAGGAGGAGATTGACTTGGATTCTAGTGAGAGTCCAGAACTGCTTTGGCTGATTAGTTCTGATTGCGGGGAAGATATCTCCAGATGAAGACAAGTTCTAACTTTCACGACCGCCAAGCTTGAGAATCGAATTCATGCCGCACTGACCCCTCGCCCTCGCAGAGTCAAGTCTCACTTCTAGGTTTCCCCTCCGAAGTAAACCTACAAAGATCCGCATGTGAATGTAATAAGATTCATCCAATCCGCTTTCTCATTGCCGGGACGAAACCCCGATGCAGTTCTGCTGCAGTCTGCAGCACAACCTTGGTCGATCCAAGCCCTCCGCGTCGCCGGATGCTGGATCCCCAACACAGTTGGCGGTTAGCGGTTCCCACCATGCGATATCAAACTCAAGTCTCAAAGCTGATGTTGGGCATGATCTACAAACATGGTACGCGGCAAGATGCTTTAGGCTCCGGCGCGGATGTTTAAGTGGTGCAGGCGAAGGTCTGAAGGAAAATCCAACAATGCCGAGGATCAATTGGCTGTGGATGTCGTGCGGGACCTGCCGATCACTAAATCTCTGACTTTGGCGGTTCAGGGCCAGGGCCGGCTTCTCCACCGTTCGATCGAGACTCGAGCCTTCGAGACATTTTGTGTTGTCGCTTCGAGTTCCTGGAGTCAAGCTCCTGAGTCGCAATGCGACCCATTTCGCTCCCCTGACCCAGAAAATCTCGTGAACTGCGCCCAAGCTTCGCTTCACCGTCTTTGCAGCGGGCCCAGACCGGGGATGTCGATGATTTCCTGCCGCCGTTGTGCGACCCCAAGCGGACAATGCATTATGCAAGTGACACCGCAACCTAACAGCATCGCACACGAGCATCACCGCATCTCTACACACAGTACACACGTTGACAATGTTTGATATAAGTAGGACGTGTCTCTCGTCGAAGGGAGTCTCGGCCTGGGCCAGCACAGCAAAAAAGAAATCCGGTCGACGATCTCGCATTGTAATTCCGACTACCGCATTCGCGCCGGGCTCGCCAGCGGTCTTGTACGCTCAAGGTGAGTGGAAAAGAGGAAAAGCCTCTGTACACTTTTCAAATAGATACATGAAAAGACGGCGACACACAATCTATGCAATACAACATGGACGGGGTATCAAGGGAAGGGAAAGCAGAAGCAAAATGTCATCTGGTAGGCCGCCAGCGTCCTAGCTGTAATCTTCGTCGTCGTAAATTCGTCGTGACTCGTGGGGGTGAGGAAAGAAGTACTCCCGACTGTTTCGCAGCGTGGGAGAGTCGGATAGGAAGTTACAGTTTTCTTCCGACAGTAATTATCTGACTCAACCGCTTCCACCTCTGACCGGGCGATGTAGGCGATGTGGGCGAACTCGGCGACGTTGGAGAAGAAGAAAGCGAGCCTGAAACCGAGGCACGGTCCACTCGTTCTCGGTCCAGACTGACCTTGGAGGAGTTGTGTGTTGAGGAGACGGGTCTGGGCCTGCTGACGAGGGCTTCGTGGGAGGCGAGGACATCCTCGAGACGCACGTCCGAGTCAGAGATGCGCGGGGTACCGCTGCCGTCTTTGAAGTCGAGGATCTCGACGAATTTCGAGGGCATGTCGCGCATTGTAGATGTTGTTGATGTGTTGGTTTGTTGATGGTTATGAGGTGGTAGGAGGTGTAGGAGGCGTAGGCATCAGTCACGAGACACTGGCAGTGGTAGAGAGGAGGAGGAGCAGGAGCAGGAGGAGGCCGCAGCGAGCGAGAAGGTATAAGTAAGTCGACAGAAAAAAGCAAAAGAAAGACAAGCAGCGAGGGCGATCTTCTAAATAGCAGCCGATGCACAGCAGAGGACCCCTTTCTTTTGTGGTTGTGGAGAGCAAGCGTAGACAAACAAAGAGGGAAGGATATTGGTCGATAAAAGGGCTGGACTGCAGTAGCGCCAATCTCTGATTCTGTCTTCAATCCCGGCCTTAATTTGTGTGTTATGATGTCTGTGGCGGGTTTCTCTCATTTAATCTCTACAGAGTACAGAGACATCTACACTTGCGTGTTTTATGACTTATCGTGTGCCATAGCGTCATAGCACCATCCTCTGTAAGCATAGCCACTTCTGACTGTTATACCCCGAGCTGAGATGGCGGCGGCGGGGGCACAAGACATGATCAGGAGGCGCTAAGCAAGCCATCACATTCGAAACGGAGACTGGAGTCTGGAGATGATCACCGCTTCAATCAGAGCATACCTACAAAAAGGGCTAGGGAAGCTCGAGCTGTCCAATAGCGCCCTCGTGAAAGTGTCCAGTGTGTATGTGTGTGTGTGCTCCCCTCCACAAGCATCGCCATCTCACAAAATAAAATAATAATACTATTTTCAAAGATATGACGTTGATATGCAAGTGATTTATTTTCGTCAGACCGCATTGATTAAGAGTTCTCCGTATGAGTATATCTCGACAAACCATATCCTCCATGTGCTGAGGCACAGCCCTATGGGATTGAACCGCGGCGATGATCATCACCCACCAGTTGTCAAATTCGCCTCCGGACCCTTTGTCTCCAAGACGCGTAAGAGATGATCCAAAGGTTGACGAAGCTCGATTTTGCCATAACTCCGGTTGTACTCCATACATGGATAGATGTATAGATAACCGTTGCGGTTTATTTGAGGATATCTCCGCATGCGGGGTGTCCATCCACCTTGCACCTATTTTTGAGCAGGCGACTGACATACAGAGAGTACAAAAGGTGCCCCACGTGCTTGCTATATATATCTCTTTTATGCAGCTCAACAAAGCGACTTGGATTAAATCCAATATACATCTTCGAGACTTCCAGTATATTTCCGCAAACAGTCTAAATATTCAACACCGACACTTCAAAGCTGTATACAGAGTAAACCGAGGTCTGTGAAGCCCAGATCTGAGAAAGATCATCGGTCGCGGCCTGAAGCGCTTACGCCTTACGGAGTAGGTAGCGTGGGAACTGAAGAATAAGATTCAATAACGCGGATCCACCAAAGGGTCTTTTGCTTTTGCTTTTTCTTCTAGAGCCCCTGGAAACTGAAAGGGGTGCCGAAGCTCACTTATGACTCGCTGTGCCTTGACTGTGATCGTCTGATCCTCATCAAAGATTCTAAATGCTGCACGGAGTATACTCCGTAGAAAAGGCTCCGAATCGACGAATTTTCGATGGCAACCTCGCTTAATGGCATTTAGCTCGGGTAGTTTAAGCTTCTGTGCCCAGGCGGCGGATCGTCTTGAGCATCA
Source organism: Aspergillus unguis (assembly GCA_018408605.1). Lineage (NCBI taxonomy): Eukaryota > Fungi > Ascomycota > Eurotiomycetes > Eurotiales > Aspergillaceae > Aspergillus > Aspergillus unguis. Next base: position 2,626,571 of record JAGUQC010000004.1, read on the forward strand.
AAGTCGTGCTCATGTTGCCGAAGCGATTCTCTGCCTTGTCGCGGTTTCCCCGCAACCAGTACCTGACCTCGAGTTAACCTCAACAACAACAACAACAACCAATCAAATAACCATTGAGACGCTTTAAGCGCAGTTATCTTCTTCTACGGACTCTCTTTATCCATCTTCATATCGCTGAACAGATAGTGGCACAGCTGATGAGCATGCCTTCCCTGAAAGGGTCTTGAACCTGAAAAAAAGGTGACGAGGACTGCCCAATGAATCACGAGGGGAAGCACGTGAAATGTCGAGATTCTCAATATTGGCACTTTTCCTCCGCTGCGTAGGAAGCCGGGTCCCAAGATTCTTAACCAGTTCGTCAAGCTAACTCGAGTCCAACCCCGAGTTTCCTCCCTCTCGGCGGACCTTCCAATAATTTCTCTGCCCCGAGTCTGTTCAGCAGCACTTTCGCTCTCTCTAATAGCGGTCTAGTCAACAAGTCTTGGGTGGCTTAGGCTGCCTTGTGGTTGTGAAGTATGGAACTATTGTTCCGGCCTCAGCGTCCTACCAAACCACAAGGTCGATTGTTCCGTGGGATAATCGGCAGTTTCCAACATATCAGGAGATTAATCGATTGGGATGGAAAGCCATATACTCCGTACGCAAGGGGCCATACATACCTTATCAGCTTCGCAATGGTTACATACAAGTCGATAGTTAATGAGGCAGACTGCGTAAGCGTATCATTGTAGATAAGAATAAGGGCTATCAATAATACTGCATCATATCCAAGTAACACGGTCTTGCGCACCTGGTCTGTTCCTCAGTGCCCGACATCTGCCTCTTCGCATGGTGATCTGCTTTTCCATAATCTGATGGCCGTTGTCGATGCCTCTGATCAGTGCCAAATCGCGCATCGCCGGTGAGAGAGGTATTGTATGCAATTTCAATCCACTCGACGCCCATGTACACACTCTCACCCACGTGCATATCCCCAGTCCAAATTCCGCCGTCACTCCAAAGATTCATAGCAATGATGCTAGGTCGATCAGGAACACTTTGAGACACAACCGCTTGTAGCATGTCATCGACATACCAGCTTGTTGTATTCACGAACCAGTCCATGCGGTGCGTCGTCCACTCTGACCAAGGCGTAGGAACGGTGGTCACAGTCTTGCTGGCCCCAGGTATGATAACATCATTGACAGCGTCGTAGTCCGGTTGATTCGCATAGTGGATCGTATTTCGCGGATCAGAGGTCAAGAACTCGACGTCGGACTCGCAAGTAGCAGAACGGTAAGTAAATATTCCAGCGCAGGCACCCTTAGGAACCGCATTGACATCTGGAGTTTCATCCTCTGGTCGTCTCGTGATAGCATCCTTCGACATAAGCCTCATCCGTACACGAATTGAACAACGGTGGAAGTTGCCATGCTGGCTTTCAATCTCCGCGCTAGACGAATGATCCTCAAATCGAGTAGTTCGGAGAACAAGCTGACTGGCATCAGGAATATTAGGGTGTCTTGCGAAAAAGGCATTCGAGTCCGCGTTAGCCATTGGGATTGTGCTGTCTATGGTTTGAGATCGACTCCATGACTGCGTCAACCAGTCGTTCTTGAAGTCCGTCTGTGAAAGAGGGATTGTTTCGGCCTCCCAGAGGGCCCCGTCAGAGGGATCAAATGCGCCGCTGTTCAGGCTGTGAGGGAGGGGAACGTTGCGAAAATCCCATAACTTGTAATGCGTGAAGTATCCTGGGTCGTCACCCGAGACCTGGTAGCAGTCGCATGGGTAGTGGCCGGGAACCCGCGGGGCGAGTTTCGAGAAGTTGGTGTTGGTGGGAGGAAGGACAATCGAAACGGCAGAAGTGATCAAGGAGAGATTAGGGAGAAACGCGAGGCCGAATCTCGTCATTGGTAATCAAAGAGATAGTTGAAGACTATCAATAGGATCAAACGACCTGTTTACTTGTCTCTTCTCCCGTGAGGATGCTGGAGACTAGGCTGGTCTATGCAGACTCATGGAAGGAGCGCAGTGATGGCTTCCTCTCCAAACGAATACTAATGCCCTCTCAATCAATTAACTCATATCTCCTAGTAAATCTATAGTAAATAGTGAATAGATAAAAAGTGCTGTTGTTTATGCCAAGGCCCAGTTTGTATGGGAAAAGGCTTCCCCCGCATTGACTTTTGCAAGCCACAACGATTGTGCCTACATTTCACATCCAACTGAGGTCGGTGGGTCTATATCAAGTAGTCATTTAGATAGGATTTATGAAGAGTAATTTTGTTTCTTGTGGTTTGTTTCTATCCTTGACAGTGGAGTTTACAGAAAATGGCCCGGGGAGCTTCAACCCGATCAATATTATATATTTTCAGCAATTGAGGACAGCGCCGAATAAAAACCATAAACAGAGTCAATTGATGTCATATCATAAGTATACACAGATTGTTTCATGTCCGTTAAAGCGTGATGCATGTCAAAATCGATATTAGAGAAAAATTTGGTGGAGTGGGCTTCTGATGTTGTTGGAAGGCGTCGCTGGAGACTCAGTCCTCGCTCAACCAAAATCTTTTCCACCATTCCTCTCATCTTTATCCTCTTATCACTGACATTAACACCTTGATTGAACTACCCTCTTTAATCCTTCAGAGTATGTTATAGCTCCTCCACCAATGAAATCACTGACACCACAGATGTCATCCCGCCGCCCCATCTACACCAACGCCTCGGCAAGCACTGAGAAGAGCACATTCTCAGAAGCTCAAGGCCTTCGGCAATTCCATCAGTCTTTAGCCGGCTACGCAAAAACACCACTAACACCCCTCCCCACCGTCGCCGCTGAACTTGGCGTGCGTGCCGTCCTCGTCAAAGATGAGAGCAACCGCCTCGGACTTCCCGCGTTCAAAGTCCTCGGCGCGTCATGGGGCTGCTATCGTGCCGTAGCAGCTTACCTGGGCCTGTCGCCGACCGTTGACCTAGAAACGATGGCGGTCAAGGCAAGAGAGAGATCGGTCAGTCTTCTGGCGGCGACGAAAGGAAATCATGGACGGGCGGTGGCCTTCATGGCAAGAACGTTGGGCATTGAATGCAGGATATTTGTGTCTGCGTCGATGGATACGCCGACACGGAGCAAGATCACCCAGGAGGGGGCCAGCTTGACAGTCATCAAAGGCGACTACGACGAAGCTGTTTTGATGGCATTGAAGCTGTCCAATGAGCAGGATGGAGCGTTGCTGATTCAAGATACTGCGCTGGATGGGTACGAAGAGGTTCCGGCATGGATTGTGGAAGGATACTCGACCATGATGGCTGAAATTGAAGACCAGTTGGCTGAAATCGGTCTCACTGCCACAGCTATGGTTACCCCGGTTGGAGTTGGAAGTCTGGCGAACACGGTTGCAACATTCTGCAAGTCGAGAGACGCTCCAGTCTCCGTGGTTGCTGTTGAGCCTGACACGGCTGCCTGTTTACAGGATAGTCTAGTAAAAGGGGAGTTGACGCCGATAGAGACGTCGTACACTATCATGGACGGCATGAACTGCGGGACTGTTTCGACGACAGCCTGGCCAAATTTGCAGCGCCTTGTGGATGCTAGTGTGACAGTATCATGCTACGAGAGCCACCAAGCAGTTGAATACCTGAAATCGAACTCAGTCACGGCCGGGCCATGTGGAGCTGCATCTCTAGCAGCGCTTAGACGTTTGGCACAAGAGGAACCCCGGCAATTATTGACCAAGGACTCTGTTGTCGTTCTTTTGAGCACGGAAGGACCTCGCGACTATCCTGTCCCGTTGAATGTCTCTGCCGACGGGGCGGTGGAGCTGACAAGCACACTGACACGAATCAACTCATCGAATCCTACATTGTCGTTGGCGGACGGTGCAGGCGAGGTTCAGATCAGCGATTACCTACAAGCATGGTTCGCTCACAGGGGAATTGAATCGCATCGAGTAGAAACAGTCCCCGGACGCCCTTCTGTTGTTGGGGTGCTGAAAGGCACTGGGGGAGGAAAGTCCTTGATGTTCAATGGACACATTGACACGGTTAGCCTAGCAAGCTACGAGAAGGATGCACTCGCTGGCAGCGTCGATAGCAGGGACGGCAAGCAGGTTGTCCTCGGCCGAGGTAGCCTAGACATGAAGGGCGGTCTTGCAACGGCCCTGGCAGCAGTCTCCGCCATCAAGGCCAGCGGCTCCACTCTGCGCGGGGATGTAATCATTGCTGCTGTTTCAGATGAAGAGGACGCGTCCCAAGGAACACAAGACATACTAGCTGCTGGATGGAGAGCAGATGCTGCTGTCATTCCTGAGCCCACAACCGAGGTAATTGCACACGCGCATAAGGGCTTCGTCTGGCTTGAGGTCGACATTTTAGGCGTAGCCGCTCACGGATCAAACCATGTTGACGGTGTTGATGCTATTCTCCACGCTGGGTGGTTCTTACGTTCGTTGGAGGAATACACCCAGCGGCTTCCGGTGGACGATGTTCTCGGACCAGCAACCCTGCATTGCGGACTTATCCAAGGTGGCGAGGAGGCATCATCGTATCCGGCAAAGTGTACAGTAACTGTTGAGATTCGGACTGTACCTGGACAAACGCCATCGTCGGTTGTTCAAGACTTCAAGAGCATGCTAGAGGATATTCAGACTCAAAAGCCAAACTTCAGATTCGCCGAGCCAAGGGCAACGCTTTGTCGACCGCCGCATAAGATGGATGCAGATCACTCTCTCATCAAGTCACTATCATCTTGCGCATCCTCTATGGGGATTCAACCAAGTGTCCAGAGCGTGCCGTTTTGGTGTGATGCTGCGCTGCTCAGTGAGGCTGGGATTCCATCAGTCGTTTTCGGGCCATCGGGATTCGGCCTGCATGGAAAGGAGGAGTGGGTCGAAGTAGATAGCTTGCTGCGCTTGGAGGGAGCTTTTGAGAAATTGGCTAGGGAGCTTTGTGCTTGATTAGCAGTGGTCGTGTATATACTGTAGAATCTAGGGCTGAGTTTAGGTTCAGGCTAGCGCACGTCGTGCGTTGAAATAGTTGCAGCGGTTCAAAAGTCTGATACATTCCATGAGGGCTGTACTTATTATCGAGCTTAACAGACTTGTTTCCCACTGGTTAGTCTTTAAGGAATGAGCGCTTTGCGGATGCTGCCAGTGGTGTCGACGCTGTCGAGGCCAGAGCATACGATCTGCGCTATCATTGGCCAGGATAATACAGCCTAAGTTTCAAGGCATCAATGGTGAGTCATCAACCGCCTCATTGGAAGAGAAGGACGAATTCGAAAATCTCGAGAAGCTTCGCCATCTACACGACTTATATCAAATTCATTTTCGAAGGTTAGGATACGCCTTTGATATGGACGGCGCGGGTGTTCCGGGCCATGGCTACCCCGATCCTTTGCAATATCCCCATCTCGAGGCGGGGGTCGAGCTGGAGCGTGGGGTAATTGCGGCACCATCGACCAGTTCATGGCCACCGGCTGAGGAGGACATGTTTTTCGACTGGGATGCCTTCCACAGGTCACAGAATCCGAACTATGGGGTATTGAATGCAGAACCTGAGCGTACATCATGGTCAACGCTCGACCCTCCTCATTTCAATGAGACGGCCCCGCTATCAGGAGGCGAACAGCCGCCAAACGAGACATTCATCGCCGACACCTCTGAAATACCAGCAGAGTTCCAGAGAAGGAACCCGCCAATTATTCCTACCGGCTTCAACAATGTCGCGGAATGGTTAGACGGGGCATATCGGCCCTCGACGCCCTGTGACCACTGCCGCAGACACAGGCTGCATTGTTTGATATTGAGACGCACATCTAATAACCCGAATCCTGTGCCCTCGTGCTCCAGCTGCGTGGGCCTGTTTCGACCGTGCAGTTTTGGTCGAGGAGATAAGCGCCAGCCGTCGGGGTTCGAGACGCTTTCTCCGGTACTGGGGCATTTGCATGGTGTTATCGAGGAAGGGAATGAAGGTGAGGATGGTTCCAGCGCTGGCGCTGAAGTCCCACGCAAACCAGATTTGAAAGGAAACAAGCAGTTTGTACGGAAAGGTGCTCGAGTATTGAAGGACTGGTTTTATCGGAACGAGGAGCATCCGTATCCTTCTGAGGAAGACAAGACTCGTCTTGCGCAGGAGACCGGGTTCTCAAGACAGAGAATATCCACGTGGTTTGCAAATGCGCGCCGGAGATATAAGCAGCAGAGAGAAGAAAAGCCGTCGACGAGGGTATATCGTGCTGGATCGCCTATGCCGATGCCAATATCGACGAATGTTGCTACTTTTATGACACCGATGGAGCGGTGGCAGGCATCGCCGCCAGATGAAGAGCCGGTTCCCGAGGCTGTCATTAGGAAGGCAATTGCCTCATCTGGGAGTTCGAATATTTCTGGTCATATTGACACTCCTTCCACAGATCTATCGTCTACGGGCGAAGGGTCTTCACTTGCTTCATCGTTGTCGAGCTTTGGTATCCCGGCGTCGGACGCATCGGATAGTAGTTCGTCGGCGTGGAGTTTTCGCTCAGAAGAGGGCTTTCGATCACGACCGTATCGCCGACCATCAGGTGCTAGAAGAGGACGGAAACGCGTTACCGAAGACGGTAACTATCATTGCACTTTCTGCACGTCATCATTCAGGAAGAAGCACGACTGGTCGAGGCACGAGAAGAGCGTCCATCTTCCGCTGGATGTCTGGATCTGCACGCCAAATCCTCACGAACTAGAGGGCATGGATATCCCATTATCAGAATGCAGATTTTGTGAACAACAGCAGCCAACTCATGAGCACTGGGAGAGCCATGACTTCCTCGAGTGTGCATCCAAACCTCTACCTGAACGATCGTTCAGCCGAAAGGACTATCTATGGCAGCATCTTCGCAAGTTCCACGGATGCACTAAATATCCAGTACCCAACCTCGATTCATGGCGGTCTTCGCAGAACGAAATCCAAAGCCGGTGTGGTTTCTGCGCAGCGCCTTTGCCTAACTGGTCAGCACGAGCAGACCACCTCGCCGCTCATTTCAAAGAAGGTTGCCGAATGTCACAGTGGGTAGGAGATTGGGGATTCCACCCTTCTGTCCTTACCAATCTCAGGAATGCCATTCTACCGTTCGAGCGTTCATGGTGTCTACAACCAACCTGATCTCTACAGTGGTAATACCAAAACGGTCGGGACGGATGCCTTTCGTCTCACGAAAGATGACGCTCAGGCGGAGTCTGGCCTATATCTGTGGACCAATCGGTGCTTGAAATGCCGTTACATTTTTGGTGGCGATAAGCCTGCGCGGGTCGCTCATTGGATTGTAACGAGTCAGCTGGATTCGTGTCAGCACTAGTCTTTCGTAGGGCCCAGGATTCTGCGCTAAGCCTCTCCCGGCTGATGCCCGTGTACTGTCACGCATCTGTATGCTGTATTGTAATATCACGAATTTCTAACATTCATCAATTGCTGCTGCTAGAAAGCGAGTTTAGCTCTAAAAGTCTTATGACACAAATAGAAACATGATACCTGTCTTATAGTCGTATTTATCTTCTAATTTTCTCCCAAAATGATGGATGAGTGAGGATCACTCATCATGATGCGTGTTGTTTGCCAAGCAGCACTAGTGAAAGAGGAGCGCACGGGGCGCACGACCCAACTGCAGCAGCCCCTTCATTGTCTTCCCACAACGAGCCCAACCTTTCATCCGCTGCCTCCCTTCTGCCATCTGCCTCACATCACCATCTCCATCACCACTTTGCCCCATCTACGCTATATCGTCATACCATCGATCCCATCATCTATTCCATTACCAAAATGGACCTCGGAAACTGTTGTTAGAGTCAGAATGACTATACGCCGTCTATCATCATAAAGCACACGTTATTCGATTTTGACTACTGGTCGCTCACCTCGTCATACCACATCCAACATGACTGCCACCCTCGAACGAAGTCTTTCCCGTACTTCTAGTATCTCCATGCCTCTCTCACCCATGATATCCTTCCGCCATGAAGCCACGACCCCTATATCCGAATCATCCCTGAATCATCTCCACGAACGACTGTCCGTTATCGACTCTCGCCTTCTCGAACTGCGATCCACTGTTCTAACCAAGGACGGCTATGTTGACCGACGCAACCGAGAGGATGAGCACATTCGCCGTGAATTTGAAGCAAACCGATCGATCAGCAACCGGATCGACTTGAACGTCGTCGCGTTACGAACTGACGTCGACCAGCTGAAGTCGGGCATCCTGCAACTCAAGTCGAGCCTAGGGCAAGCCGGAAACGAAACAGTCTTTCTTCGCAGTGATGTCGATCGACTTTCCAAGAATGTTGATCAGATTCAGGCTGATCTCGAGCATCTGCAAACTGACGTTTGTGGATGTCGCATGGAAATCAGCAAACTGCACACGACTATCAGTCAGCTTCGTACCGATCTTATCACGCTCCAGCATGAGACTTCTCGACATCTGAACTCGGTGTTTGAGCGTTTCTCGCTGATTGAATCGCGCATGAAGCATTCTGAGCGTGTCCGTTTCAACTCCCTGGCTCATACTACACATGCACCTATTACTCCTGTTCCGGTTGTTGAAGAAGATGGAACCTTGCGGTGGCCGGAGTATTTTCCCAGGACTGTTTGGAGGTTCTGGTGTTTGAAGAAACGCAGTCGGCGTGAGTAGATCAGTACATTCCCCCCTCACATCTCTAACCATATCTAGACAATCGATTGGCACAACTTGCCGAATTTTATCAGCTTGGCGGCTACGAATATTGGGGCCGCATGCATCAGACCGATGGAGTGTTCAGCGATAGCGATTCTAGCGATTCGAGTGACTGTCCATCCAACCTGACGCGTGCCGAAGCTGTCCGCATGTTCCCTGAAGCCGCACACCAAGCGCTCGCAGCCACTTTGGGTCTCGTATACTACAAGATCCGGAACGAAGTTGGCGACAACCCTCTGTCTCCCATTCAGCGACCGCCGAAACGGCAGCAAGAGGAGGTGGCGTCCATCTCGTCAAGCTCCAAGCAGAAGCCCGTCAAGATTCCACGCCGCCCAACCCACCAAAACAACCTCTCACCTACCGCTCTCCACAGGCTTATTACAGGCCCATCTCTTGAATCGAAATCCCTCACATCTGAGGAATCCGACAAACTCGGCTGGAACGCCAACGCGAACTCTGAAGTCTCCGACGACGCTATGAGTAAACTTCGCGGCATTGTTTCTGAAGAGGTCGGCTCAATCCTTCGTGCGCTAGAGCGTGGCAAACTCAAGATGAAACCTAGCAGATCCGAGCGCATGGCAATGAGCCCGACTCGTTCCCGCTCTGGATCTCGCAATGACAAAGCTCCCGCTGTTCAAGGCCCCGAGCCTCAGACTGCTGCTGCCAGCACGGTGCCCACTGAGATCATCTCGTTTTCGCGCAAGGAGTTGCAGTTGCAACAATGTGAGGAGGCCACCATTCCTGACACCGCGTCGGTGTCTGATACCACCAGCGTCTCGACTTGAACTTTTGTGATTCGAGCGCATCGCACTGCTGTTGCGATTATCATCCAAATCATCCGCACAGGATAACCAAACACAATCCGCATGCCGAGCAGCGGATGTGAAGTGGACTGCGCCTGGAAGTCATCGCCTTGACGTTGTCAAGAAAGCGTGTCCAAAATGTTCAATTTGTGGCACGCTGCAAGCGCATTTGCGCCGATGATATTCCCGCGCAGTCTGCACCGGTCGTCTGAGGTGACTTTGAAGGTCCGTTGAGGACTTCATCGTTTACAACCCAGATGATCTATCCCTTGATCGCAGTCTGGTTAGGGCTTTGTGGATTCGTTGAGAACCGCATTACCTATCATTAGACTCACCTACCTCCATCCGCATATGTCAACACTTGACATCGACTTTTGATTATCGACCTTGAGGATCCGTTGAGGACCTCATCGTCCATGCCCCATGCCGCTTGTCTACGCGAGGTTCACCACGCAACTATGACTCTGAAGATTGCTAGATTGCTTTCTTTAGCCGCACATTTGCACTTGACCACTATCAAGCAACTGGCGTCCGTATTGATATACCCCTTTGGTTATAAGCATATTTAGGCGTCTGTGTTGAGCTTCTGGAAATACCTTTTGGGATTGGATATATTATTTTGCATTTAGCGACTTGTGGGATTTTGAACTTCATTTTGGACATATTTTGGGCTGATTGACTTTTTGGTGTATATGGCGTACTTTGATATCTATTTTGATTTTAGCAACGAATGGGCAATTGTTGACCATCCGATAGCACACTTTTTGTCGAGCGATCGAGCCTCTGCTTGCACTCCGGAGAGTGTCGGACGACGTGCGCCTTCGCTTGACCGGAGTACATCCATGACCCGCTCTACTTGGTACAGTAGCCTCTCAGTCGACTGGCGCTCGTTGAGACCTGATCTGATCGACTGCTTAACCTCGATAGATAAAGGTAACCCCAAGCATTTGACCCGATAGTTGTACATTGGCAATATTACACATTATTCACAGGTATTAAAAAATCGTGCTCATATTCCAACTCCGACATAGCCCTGAACGAATGTCATTATGCCGGCGCGGCACCTAATAGATCCTTTTCCAAAACTTCCAACATCTTGCCCTCGTCCACCTCTGGAATATCCACTTCGCCGAAGAGAGGTTGGGCGTTTGAATCCGCGTCGATGTCTTCCCCTCCTTCGTCCGGGTTTGAACTCTGGTGAGTTTGTAGATACTCCTTTTCTGATATGAACCTAGACTCCCCCGGTTGATCTTCTAGCGGGATTTGTAGGACGTATATTGTAGGGAACTCTAAGACGGTGCGGTTTCGCAGCGTATCTGATAGTTTTGCGTTCGGGTTCACGGCGCTGACGACTGGCTGTTTTGTTGCGGTGCGTGGACGGTGCAGGTAGAAGAAGGCGTTTCGGTAGGGGCGGAGTTGTGATTCGGAGGACGGGGAAGTATTTGTATTTTGTTCGTTTGGTGTTTCTGTTGACTGCGGAGGGAGCTCTGATGCATTGCGCTCTGTTTGGTTCTCTGTTGTTTCTGCCATTGAATCTTGTTGAGTCGATGCTGGTGTTGGCAGAGTAGACTGAGGTAGTTCTTCGTCCGCAGGTTGTGCATCTGTCTTGCCATCATTCTCAGATATAGTCGTAGACGTATCCTGCGCACGAAGCTCCTTCTCCTCCTTCGTGAAGGGAAAGGCTCGATCATAGGCTTCGGAAAGAGTAAGAGTCTCCGCGCAATTCACCCGTTTCGTCGAGCCGTCCGCAACCCATTCGACCGTCCATTGAAGACATTTTTGCCTGTAGTAGCCATTAGCAGTGCCCAAAGTAGAGGATATGGCGACAAAACATACTTAGGATTCCACTTCGACCCGTTCATCTTCGCCCGGCTCATTCCCTTCGGCGCCTTGATCACCTTTACACCTGCTTCTTGAGCCCTCCTCAGAAACCCAGCTTCACCCTTTACCAGACCTCTGTCAGGTCCATTCCCATTCCGCTGCGCATTCCCCGCGCGCTTCCTCTTCCTGTCATCCTGTTCGTGCTCCTGTTCATCCTCCAACCCGACAACCCCCAAATCACTAACGCCCCTCTTCTCGACATCGACGCCCCGATTCTCCGCTTCCCGTCCCGCACGCTCAATCCGCCTTTCGATCCCGGTAATGAAATTGAAGTCGCGATCGAACGCGCTCTCGCTGGCGAGTTCGTTGCGGCGCAGGTATGCGGCTGGGTCGCGGACCCCGGAGCACTGCGACCATTGCTTATGTCGCTTTGTGCATGGTAATGAGCAGGTTCGTGTTGAGCAGCGCGGGCAGCGGTATTTGGGCGGGTTGATGTGGCTGATTGTGAGAATGTCAGTTAGTGATGGGTCTTTTGAACGGGAGACGGGAGGTAGGAGGGGCTACCAGATCGCGCAGAGATTTGTGAGGAGGGAGTCTTCATCTGACATATTAGATATTAAGATAGGATATTTGCTGATGAATGGCAAAGGTGAAAAGATCGTGGTCAAGATCGAAGTTTGAGAGTCGGAGCTGAGTTGAAAAAGTGAGCTTATCGATAGCGATTGACACGCCGGTGCCTTGCTGCCTGAGAGTTGGGTTCCTGCCTCAGGCTCGATGTTGTCATCTCCGCCATGGATTCTCCAAGTCTTCTCGTCATCCCCCGGATCCATGATTATAGATCCATGATTATAAATCAAATTGCGAATTCCCGTCGTGGTGTATCGCGTGCTGACCGAATACTCTACTTATATACTGCAACTCCCACAGGTCATAGAACAATCCATCTCATATCACCTTTCTGTCTATCTACAACGTCGTATACTCCCGCATACTAACTAGATACTCCAACATGGCCACCAAACCTTTTGCTATCGTCGCTGGTGTTGGACCAGGAACAGTGAGACCGCTAACACTTATCATGTTATAGATAAGCTAATAATCATGACAGGGTGCAAGCATTGCTCGCAAATTCGCCCAGGCATACTCGGTCGTGGTACTTGCCCGCAACCCCGCAAACTACGACGGTGTAGTCAGCGAGATCAACTCCGCTGGCGGCCAAGCAGTCGGCATAAGCACAGACGTCTCAGACTCCAGCAGTGTGAAGAGTGCGTTCGACAAGATCAACCAGCAGTTCAAGGATACCCCGCTTGCTGCAGCGGTTTTCAACTCCGGGGGTGGGTTTGTCAGAAAGCCGTTTTTGGAATTGACGGAGGAGGAGTTTGCGAATGGATTTAAGGGTCAGGGGTATGCATCTGCTGTCCTAATTGCCTCACTGTTTGGTGGTTGCTAATGATGGTAGAATTGGCGCGTTCAACTTCGCGCAGAGCACACTCCCTCTCCTACAAAAAGCCATCTCCGTATCCCAGTACCCCCCAACTCTTATCTTCACCGGCGCAACAGCAAGCGTCAAGGGCTCTGCGAACTTCTCTGCCTTTGCAACCGGTAAATTCGCGCTACGTGCTCTGGCCCAGTCTCTGGCCAGAGAATTCGGACCTAAGGGCGTGCACGTCTCGCATGTTATCATCGATGGGGTGATTGATATCCCACGTACTAAGGCGTGGGCGAATGATCATGAGGATGGGAAGTTGGATCCTGGAGCTGTAAGTTTCTAAGTCTTTGGTCGTTGTCAAGAGGGCTAACGATGTAGATTGCGGATGCGTACTGGCATTTGCATACGCAGCCGCGTACCACGTTTGGATTTGAGTTGGATCTGAGGCCGTATGTGGAGAAGTGGTAGACTTGACGGTTTTGCATTGTGGATAAAACAAGAAAACGAAATGGCATTACTATTAAGGGGTCATCTAGGAGCATATATATCCATTAAGTATCATTCTTAAACCTCCCCATTCATCCCTCGTAGATCATCACTACATACCTACAGGACCAACCCCAGCATTACCGGAAGAACACCCCAGTGCAAGGGGACCGAGAGAGGAGCCGCCGCACCGGTGAAAACAGGTCCAGAAGGCGACCCGGTAGGAGACGTTGTCGGCGACCCAGGTGTTTGGCCTGGGGTAGACGTTCCGGTTGTCCATGGGTTGGAAACAGACCAAGTAGAGCTGTTAGGACCTGGAGTTTCGGCAGACCCTCCAATACCGGTGCCAGAGCTAGACTCGGCATCAGAGCCAGGACTAGTAGCAGTCGCCTCGATGCCGGTTGCAGTTGAATAGTCGGTCGAGGTGATTGTAGTCTCCGTTTCCGTGGAGGTATCACCGTCCGTGGACGAGTCTGAGTCCGAGTCTGAAGAGCCCGTAGACTCTGCACCCGCGCCGCTGCTACTATAGCTACTAGGTGCTTCAACTGAGGTCGAAGAGAGCGTGGTCGAATCGCCGGTAGCAGAGTCAGTCGGTTCGTCTTCGTCAGCAGAGGAAGTAGACGTGGCAGACGAGGTCGGCTCGTCATCCGCACTCGAAGTCGCCGAAGTGGACGTGGTCGAGGCGTCTTCATCCGAGGACGTAGAAGTCGCATCGGAGCCGGACGTAGACGTAGACGAACTCTCTGACGTCGAAGTAGAACTCGAACTGTCGCCAGAACTAGAGCTCGACGTCGTAATCGGCTCTGAATCGCCATCATCCCCATCTCCGAGCCCAAGACAATACCCAAGCCACTGGGCAAAGTCAGGCGGGATGTCCTGTGAATCACTATCACTATCATCGTCCTCATCGCCAAATCGATCAACACAGCTCTTGCACAGCCCGAGCAAGTCATTGAACACCGAGCCTGCGGCGCACAGAGACGGGTCTTTGCCTGTGTGTTGTGCTTCCAGTGCAGCTTCGTTACAGTCATCGTAGCACACGTCTGGGAAGACCACGTCTGTAATGAGGGTCTGACGCTTAACGAGGCCTCCAAGGAGGCTGCCCCCAGGCGAGTACGACTTCTTATAATACTTCACCCCATCACTCTCCGGGAATCGGAAGATCGAGTAATTGAGTCCGAAAGTCTCCGGGTTCAGGTTGAAGTAGTGTCTCGAGACATTATAATATTCGCCGACTTCGTCCGCCGTGCCGGGCTCACCCCAGTACTGGTCTTCAATGTAGTCTGGCGCTTCAATACATTCGTCTGGACTGCAAACATAGCCTTCGGCTGGGAGACCGGCTTCGACGTTGCACCCGCCTGGAATGTCCAGGTGTTTGGGACGGCAGAGATAGCCTGGTTTACAGCCCCAGGTGTAGTCAGTTGGGAGGGGAGTGGGGGGCGTGTAGGTTGGGTTGACCGTTAGGCTGGGGCAGACGGAGATTGTGCTTCCAGTTTCTGGAGGGTTAGTAGAGTGCAAAGAGAGACTGGAGTGACTTACGAGTGACGGTTACGGGAGGAAGAGTCTCAACATCGGTGATTGTGGCAGTGAAAGTAATTCCGGCTGTAATTCCGGGGCCTGTTTCCGTGAGTTATGTTCAGAAAATATGGGCTTGAGCGTACCTTGGGATATAACCGTGGTCGTGACCACCTCGGTTTGGATTATAGTAGCGACTGAAGTCGGGCCAGAGACGGTGAGCGTAGAAAGTACTGTAGAGCCTGGCAAAGTGATGGTGGTCTCTTGACCAGGAAGTGTAGACGTGACTGTGGACTGGGGCAGCGTGATGGTCGTCTCCTCCCCGCTCACGGTCGATACAGATGTTTCTGGTGGGAGTGTAATTGTTGTCACCTGGCCAGGGAGAGTCGACGTAATTGTGGACCCAGGAAGGGTGGTTACTGAACCTGGGATCGTAATTGTCGTCTCTTGCGTGATGGTGGAGCCCGGGAGTGTTGAGATAATAGTCGACGGGGGAATCGTAATTGTAGTCTCCTCACCGCTCACTGTAGATATAATTGTTGATGCAGGCAGAGTCGTCGTAATTGTCTCACCAGGCAAGGTCGTCGTGATTGTCTCGCCAGGCAGAGTGGTTGGCTGATAGATTGTGGTCTCTTGGCCCGGAACCGTTGAGATAATAGTCGACGGAGGAAGCGTAATTGTAGTCTCCTCGCCGCTTATTGTAGAAATAATTGTTTCCGGAGGCAAGGTGATAGTAGTTTCTTCGGCAGGCAAGGTCGTCGTAATCGTCTCCCCGGGTAAGGTCGTTGACTCGTAAATTGTGGTAGGCTGCGTGATTGTTGTGTAGATTGTGGTGCCCTCGCCTTGCACAGTCGAATAGACTGTAGTAGGCTGGTAGACCGTAGTAGGCTGGGTGACAGTAGAGTAAATCGTGCTACCCTCACCATCCACAGTTGAGTAGACCGTAGTTGGTTCATAAATTGTAGTAGGCTGGGTGACCGTAGAGTAAATAGTGGTGCCCTCGCCTTCCACAGTCGAGTAAACCGTCGTTTCAGTCGTAGAAAAGACCGTGGTGGGAACAGTCTCATAAACCGTGGTCGGGACAGTCTCGTAAATCGTGGAGTAAACCGTTACCGTTTCAATTCCGCCACCGCATACAGTCGTAGTTGTACTCGTAGTCGAAGTGGATGTGCTGGTAGAGGTACTCGTCGATGTAATTGTCGGCGTTGACTCGGTATAAGTGCTCTCGGTTGTCGACTCGGTGTATGTGCTCTCACTGGTAGAAGTGCTGAGCGAGGTGCTGATCGTGGTGGTATAGTCCGTCGTAATAGTAGTAGTGTAGCCCGTGCTGGATGTGCTAATTGTCGAGGTGGTTGTGACGGGCGGTGGAATCTCAGTATAAGTAGTCTCAGAGGTCGAGTCGGTCTCCTACTTAAGTCAATTGAGTCAATTGATTGAGTCCGAGCTTAAACATACAGTGCAATCGCAGTCTGTGGCTGTGATGGTGGTGTCAATAGTCGTGGTAATAGTAATTCCCTGGCGGGGAGTGATATGCCCCGTTGCAGACGTCGCGAACGACGAGGCTGCGAGGAGCAGTGCGGGAATTTGTGAGAGCCGCATGTTGTAGGACAAGCAGATGGCTCAGACAGCGGAAACGACAGCGAATGTCAGCGAGCGACAGATGCAGGTAACGACAGGGGAGCGCAATGGGAAGCGCAACGTCGCAATTGTCATGCAATCATGAGTTAAGTAGGACGGTCCAGATCATAAGGTGCCCAGGAAATTACAGTGGCCGTGCAGTGAGGGTTGCAGTGAGAACAAAGAACGATAGCCGTCTTTGTGCTCGGACGGTTCGGGCAAAGTAATTTATATCCCCATTTACAAACCCCAAGAGGCTCTGAGCGGGGCAGTGAGACAGAAAAAAAGCAGTACGTGGCTCATGCAGGACGGGCTGGCCTGCAGGCAGGATAGGATAGCAGCTGGAGTTGGAGAGGGGATTGGAGAATGGGCCTGCTAGCTGCTGACGGCTGAATGATAGAGCTCCTAGATAGGCTAGTGGATGATATTATCCGAGAGACCAAGCGTAGAGTAGTCTTCATGGATGACTGGGATGACAGTTCATGAACGATAGTTCATGACCGAGACTTAGGGCTGTCCTACTTTGATAGACCGGGAAGCTCTCCAGATCGGCATCTGTCATCATGGCATTGCGTCTGGAAATAGCCGGGCTGAAAGGATTGTTGACATTATTGAATTCAAGCAATCCTTCACACTCGCCGGTTCCTCAAGCAAGCTGATGGGCCCCGCTTGGGCATGCAGCTGTCGAGGCTAGTCTGCTTAGGCCGCTTTTTGGTAGCATCGTGTAGCGCGCCCTGGCCCCGCCGATTGTGACTGGATATGAAAGAGGTAAAAGCCGTCCGAATTCTGCTGGGAGTTGGTCCGCTAGACCGTCACTGGTCAATGGTGATGATGACAGGTCTAGCCTTGTTCGGTCGGTCGGTGCCCTTTGTCGACTCCTCGCAGACGCTGGGATATTGCCCAGCCTCACATTCTTTGTTGTCTGGTGACACAGAACCATCCTGCGATAAAGCCTCGACGCCAAAGCTGCAAGGAAAAAGGGGGTAGGGGGCAGAGACTGAGAAAGAACATGGCTCTGATCCCATGGACCGACTCCTTGATATCGTACCCAGCATTCCAATCTATGCAAGTAGAGATCCTGCCCGTGGGGGGTGAAGAGAAGGTGAAAGCTCCGAGTGGAGTCGAGAGGGGTCACATGAACGCTAGTCCGGATCGGGACACGGACTTCGGATCCGGGATCAGGTGACCCACTCCGCTCGCTGTCAGAGAGGCGATGACAGTGACAAACATTTGGAACAAGCAAGTATGAACAATGAAAACCTCATTTAGACATTGCATCTGCTATTGAGGTCTGCGCCATCGACATGCTGGCCTATTATCCAGTGCATCACAATGATCTGCTCGTGACCGACCTTGCCCAACCTTCCCCTCAATCAACATGATAAGGATCCCAGCAGCGCAAGATTACTACAATCTTGGCCAATTCCACCGTCACATCACAACAAACAACCCCGATGCGCAAACCTGGTTCAGTCGCGGCCTCGTATGGGTCTATGCGTTCAACCATGGAGAGGCTGCTTACTGCTTCAACCAGGCCATCGCCCATGACCCCTCGTGTGCAATGGCCTACTGGGGTCTCGCCTACGCCGTTGGCCCCAATTACAACAAGCCCTGGGAGCGGTTTGATCGACGCGACCGCGCCGAGTCTGCCAAACAGGGATTCGAAGCCTCCCGGACCGCGGCTGAGAAGGCTGAAGATGGGACGCCTTGCGAACGGGCACTTATCCAAGCGATGCAACACCGCTTTAGTCGACCTCCCGTTGACCCTGCGAAATTGAATCGCAATTATGCCCTGGCCATGGAACGTGTCTATCGCACGTTTGGCTCTGATATTGAGATTGCTGTTCTATATGCTGATGCCCTGATGAATGTCACTCCGTGGGCTCTCTGGGATCTAAAAACCGGGGAGCCTGCGCGGAATGCCCCGACTTTGCTGGTCAAGGCTGTGCTGGAGAAGGCTCTGGCCAAAGAAGCAAACCATCCCGGACTGCTTCATCTTTACATCCACTATATTGAAATGTCGCCCACCCCAGAACTAGGAATTAACATCGCCGACCGTCTGCGCGATCTTGTTCCTGACGCGGGGCATATTCATCATATGCCAAGCCATCTTGATATCATAGTTGGCGATTGGAGACGCTCGATGGACGCCAATCACAAAGCAACCATTGCAGATGAAAAGTATCTTTCTCGAGCTGGCCCATATAATCTGTACACCTTTTATCGACTGCATAATTACCACTCGCTCATCTACGCTGCAATGTTTGCGGGGCAGTCGAAAACAGCAATGGATGCTGTAACGCGGATGGAAAACTCAGTCCCTGAAGGCGTTCTTCATATGGAATCACCTCCAATGGCAGATTGGTTGGAGAATTTCATGGCCACGCGGCTGCATATCTTGATTCGATTCGGCATGTGGCAGGACTTGATAGAAACGAAACTCCCTGATGATCAGAAACTATACTGCGTAACTACCGCCACAACGCACTATGCCAAAGGCCTCGCGTACGCCGCTACAGGACAAATCAAACAAGCAAGGAACGAACGCACCCTCTTTCAAAAAGCCAAAGCCAGAATTCCTTCATCCCGCCGGGCATACAATACCAAAGCAATTGACACCCTAGCTGTCGCAGCCGCGATGCTAGACGGGGAAATTGCCTACCGCGAGCGCAAGTTCGACTCTGCCTGGTCTTATCTCCGGCGCTCAATCCAGCTAGAAGATAGCCTCCCTTACAGCGAGCCCTGGGCTTGGATGCAACCAAGTCGGCATGCTTATGCTGCTCTTTTGCTGGAACAGGGACACGTCCATGAAGCTGCGATGGAATACCGCGCTGATCTAGGGCTAGATCAAACGCTGATCCGCCCGCGTAGACACCCAAAGAACGTCTGGGCGTTGGCGGGATATCACGAGTGCTTGCGTAGGATGGGGAAGGAAGCAGATGCAAAGGAGCTTGAGCCTGCATTGAGACTTGCGCTGGCTGTTGCAGATGTCCCTGTCAAGTCATCCTGCTTCTGTCGCGGCATGGCTATGGCTGGAGTGAAAGAGAGTCGGTTATAACGTCAACACTTGAGGATTGAATCAGGTATTAGGGCTAGTATTAGCTACGTATAGTGTGAAGGTCACCACATTATATTAGGTTCGCTTCCTAGTCAAGGTACTGGCCAGAGCATAGACCTTGGCTATTAGCCCTCTTCTACTCCAATATCTATCAAACCTTCTCCTCAGTGTCAACCCCAGCCTCTCCGTCCCTCCTCTGCACCATCTTATCCCCCCTCACCAAAACCCAAGACCCCAAGATCCCACTAATGGCAAGAACCAAAAAACACAAACAAATCACATACGAAACACGATAACTCGGTCCAAACCGCGTATTATACACATGCGGCCCGCAAATCCCACTAAACTGCGCCAGCGCATTCGTCAGCCCGATCCCGATCCCGCTCGCGACTGTCCCCTCCAGTGCGCGGATCCGCTCGGGCCAGATGACGGGGTATGCGGAGCCCGCGCAGGCGGTTGCGACGATTAGTGCGATGTATTTCACGGTGGGGTTTGAGATGGTGATGAGGATGATGTAGCAGATTATGATTGTGCTTTCGACTGGGAGGGTTAGTATACTGGCGTGGTTTGTTTAAGGAGGGGAGATGTACTTGAGACGGCAGTCGTCCAGGGCCGGATCCATTTCTTGTGCAAGCTGTGTCCGCAGATGTTGAGGAAGATGAAGCATGCAACATAGGGTGGCTACATAATTAGCACGGTATCCCACTGAACTGTTTCGGGGGAGAGGGGGGATACAATATTCATCAACTGCGAATTAGCCGTCGTGGTAAACCCTAAGTCGTAGATCACCGTCGGCAGCGCATAATTCACGCCAAATCCCCCAATGCCATGTCCAATCCAGTACGTCCCGAATGTGTACACTGTGGGACTGCTGAACAGCTGCTTCAGGTCCTTCCAGCTCCAGCTACGGTCCTTTCCCGAGGGGGCGGTCTTTGCGAGACGCTGCGCGACATACGCTCTCTCTTCGGGGGTGAGCATCCGCGCTGTCTCTGGATAGTCGGGCAGGCCGACGAGCGCGACGAATGCAAGAAGGATAGCAGGGATACCTTCAAGAATGAACAGCCACCTCCAACCCGAGAGCCCACCCAGCCGGTTCATGAAGGAGATGGCGTATGCGAGCAGCCCGCTCAATGCACTGGATAGCTGCCCTAACGAGTAGAATAGTGCAACGCGCCAGGGCATCTCGCTCGGCTTGTACCAGAATGCCATGTGGTATAGCACACTGGGATAGAAACCCGCTTCAGCAAGGCCAATTGCGAACCGCACGACCATCATGCCTTTAAAGTCCTGCGTTGCGCCGGAACATGTAGCGCAGATGCCCCATGCCAGAATGAGGACAAACATCCATCGCGAGGGCGTCACTTTCTTGAGTAAGATAGTATTCGTCGGCTCGAATATCATGTAGCTGTATGAAAAGATGGACTGGGACCAGGACCATTGGCTTGGACTGAACCCCAGCTCGGCTTTGATCCCGTTCCCTTGTTCGAGGTTGATGATTGCGGCATTGGCGTAGTTGCTGCTATCAATTACCCGGAAGATATACACAAATGAGTAGAAGCCGACGAGCCAGAAGTCGATCTTGCGCATCACGCGCTTCTCGAGATCGGGGTCATAGCTGGTGACTGGGCTTTCAATAGTAGGGCTGGGAGGAGATGAGGTAGAAGAGACCTTTGGGCCTTTTTCAGCTGATAGAGAGGACATCTTGTCGCTCATACTTGACTACCTTCAGCATGATGTTTATATAGGACATAGTGATACCATAGTAGACACAATCACGACATTGGAGTATCTTCATTAACATTGCCGTCGGTGTTAATCACTGTCTATCGCCGATTGCTCATTGTAATCAACAATTGTAACATCCCGTTTCCTACCCTCATCCTGAAGGTGATTATTGGCAATACAATTATTGGCATCCCAGAGACTAGTTGCAGTAGACCGGCAATCGACAAGCCTTCATCCTGTTGTTCGACAGCAAGCCTGCCTATCATTCTTCACCGGGTTGGATATCACGCAATCCACGACGAGAATGAGACCTGATACCCCGCTTCCTGCATCGACATCTCCAATTGTATATACAGGGTATACTGTGAATTACTCGTGATTATCGCGTCAATAGCGGTTCAAGTCGGGGAGTCGGGCTTAGCTGGAGGACGAGATGGGGTGGCTAGCTGCTATATAAGCCTGCTCCTGGCTGCCGCACGCACATCCTACACACCATCTAACTAGCAATACTCAGCCAGATTCATTGCAACATGGCCCCGTCTGCAGTACAAGAGCAAGACACCCCTTCGCCCATCCCAGTCAAGCCCTGGACGCGTCCCGCCCCAACCGCCGAACCCCTCGACTGGGCACCGCTCGCCAAAATCGACCTGTCCAAGTTCGACTTACCAAGCGGAAAAGAAGAGCTCGCTAAAGATCTCTACGATGCAGTGACTCGTGTCGGGTTCTGGGTCGTTGTCGGGCATGGGATCGACGACGAGCGCGTGCTCCGCCAGTTTAGTTTTGGGGATGCGTTTTTCAAGCAGCCTCTCGAGGAGAAGAGGACTTTTCCTTGTAATTTTGAAAAGGGGGAGTATTTCGGATATAGGGAGAATGAGCGGTGGGTGGGCGATACGGGAGTGAAGGATAATGTTGAGATGGTATCTTCTTCCTAAAAGAGTAATATAGGGTTTGTCAACTG
Organism: Aspergillus unguis; assembly: GCA_018408605.1. Taxonomy (NCBI): domain Eukaryota; kingdom Fungi; phylum Ascomycota; class Eurotiomycetes; order Eurotiales; family Aspergillaceae; genus Aspergillus; species Aspergillus unguis. Next base: position 2,648,666 of record JAGUQC010000004.1, read on the forward strand.
ACGAGAGGTAGTTGAACATCCCCAAAGACATTCCTGCGTGGGACCACCTCCCACGGCATAGAATCGTGCAGGAGAACTACGAAGAAATCGCGTCTTTCCACCGCGAGCTCTTCGACAAGGTCGCCCGCAAGCTGTTCGTGCTCATGAGTATCATCCTCGAACTACCCGAGAACTTCCTCGCCGATGCCCACGCGTACAATAAACGCTCGGACGACCACCTGCGGTATATGATCTACAATGTCCGCACGCAGGACGAGTGGGACCGTGCCCAGGGGTATACGAAAGGCGGACACACCGACTTTGGGAGCTTGACGCTGCTGTTCTCACAGCATGTTGCTGGGTTGCAAATTCGGACGAATGAAGGGGACTGGAAGTGGGTGAAGCCTGTGGAGGGTGGAATTACGTGTAATGCAGCGGATACATTGACCTTTTTGACAAAGGGTATCTTCAATCCAAGACGAGTGGTAGAACAGTGCTAATGGTATGGCAGGCTTCATAAAATCAACCATCCACCGCGTGGTGACGCCGCCAAAAGACCAGCTTGATATTGCCCGTCTGGGTCTGCTGTACTTTGTTCGACCCGGTGACAGCACAGTCATGAAGCCTGTTCCTTCGCCTCTGCTTGACCGACTGGGCTTGCTGACAGATGAGGATAAGGATGAGGGTATCCCGGCTGCCACTGGCGAGGAGTATGTTCGGGCTCGCGTCAAAGATGTGCACTACAAGAAGGTGATTGACAGGAGGGAGAACACGCAGTTTGAGTTCAAGGGACTGAAGGTCGAGAACTATTATGCTTAGTCGTCTTCTTATAATATATCCTGCTTCGATGTTGGGTAGGGCACTGAAAATTGCACTCTGGTACGGATGAACTGGAATGAATGTTTGACGTCTATACTCCTGATTATTACAATCCTCTATAAAACAAAAGCCACCCATTATTCCCCTACTCACGCCCCAAGAGCCTGAATAGTCACAACATTGCACCGGTCCAAAAAAGCCAGGGCCTCGCTCCTCGTATGCCACGCATCATTGTACGTCGCACTTAGAGTCAATCGCCCGTCCCAGACCCCCAGAAACAGTGCCAGCCCAGTCACGAGATGTTCCCTCGTAACCCATGGGTTGTCGAGTGTGAAGGCGCCATGAATAGGAGATACCGTATCGTCTAGTACCCCAAGATCAGAAAGAGAGACCGATGGGTTGCTATACGGTTTTGGCATCTGTGGCGTTGCGTTGTCTTCCGGGTACGACGGTGTTATCATACCCCAGTACGAAGGGACCATCTGTACGCGGTGCTTGTCGTTGCGGTTATTCAGGTCAAAGCGGCGTACTGCGCTGGCAATTTTCATAAACTCCTGGCGTCGGGGGATGCTGTAATCGCGAAGCTGGTTTGGTGCGCCTATGGATTGAGGGGGGACAGCCAGGTCGATTGCAAGACACTCTCCACAGACGGAATGATAGACTGATGCTGCGTGTGCTGGAGAATTGTACGGCTCAGCGCATTGCGATCTTTCATCCAGTAGAGAGTAATCGATATACCGGATTGTCCGTGACCGGGAATGGCGCTTCTGGAGGTCCCGGAGGACGGTGCCGATGGCTGTATGATAGGCATGCGATGCGCTGAGACCGAGTGCTTTGCATGCCTTGAGCAACCGATGGGTTGACTCTACTGATAGCGTGATGGCCACTCGCTGGTGTCTCCCTGGTTGCGTTGCTCCGCTGCGAGTGGAAAATCCGGCAATCTCGACGTCTTTCCGTATTTTGGCATTCGAGGAGGCTGCTTTCTCGAGGCGCATGATTTGCTGCTTCTTTAATGTTGATGGGACCCCTGCGGCCACTCGGAATGGCGGACTCAACCGTGTCCATTCATCTCCAAAAACAGGCAGTGGATATGCATCTCCTTGACGTAGGGCTTGTGCCGCATATTCGACGAGAGTGTTCAACAGCATCAAGACGCCTTGATCATCGACAATATCAGGACGAGCCCGGAGAATCAAATCAGCCGTAAATGCCTCGCTCCGTCTATTCAGTCGCTTTATCACGAACACAGTAGGAAGTGCTGGAACCGGAGGGTCAGAGTTGCACCACTGCAGACCAGAGAGTTTGGTGCGAACGACCCGAAATGTATCTTCCATCCATGCAGCCTGCGACTCCGAACTCAGACACATCTCGTAGACCTTTCTGCATTTCTTCCACTGCTCGTTATACTCCACCCGAGACGCAACCGTCGGCGATTCATAGCGAAGGCGCAGCCAGCCTTTGCGCAGCGCATCTTCAACCTCCTGCTCTGTCGCTTGTGTCGAAAGAACCACGGAGCCAGTAAAAGCAGAGCAGCACCGTCCACTCGCCTCGTATTTCTTCGCGAGCGATGTGTAGAATTGTTCGGCCTCGTCAATATCTCGCTCCCACCGTCCAGGACGGACTTCAGTCCATGAATAGTCGGAAACGTCTATTGAGCCCATGGTGCATGAGTCTCGGAACGAGCAAGCCTCGGACACGGTACGGTAGATATACCACTCGTAGAATCATAACCGTGCAGATTAGCCAGAATCCAGCCGCTCAGGACGTTTGGATACGGCTTGCCCAAATTGGCGAGGCATTCGGCCCGCAGTCCGTCTCCAATGCGGATCGCCCGACCAGAACATCGCACCTCGAGCTCTATCGTCAGGACTCGGCCGTTTGATATCATTGACATTTACCAATCAGATGTATCGCCAGAAATCAAGAGTCGTGGCTGCTGACCGTTATCCGGTTGAACTTCGGTTGAAAACGCGAGACCTGCAGGGGTCGTCAAGCAAATGAGGCCCGAGAGCTTGGAACAGAATAGACTGCATGCTTGGTAGTGCTCGGGCTGAGCTTGAAACAGTAGTTAACCAAGGAGATCATTGCCTGTAATATTGCAAGCCTATATCATTTGTCAGATGTTATCAGCCAAAGAAGGAATGATCCACCAGTCGAGATCGTGATGACATCCACCACGTGTTGAGAAGGATAAACAAGCTTGGCAGCGCGATTAAGTTATGCACTGGATGACTCTGTCTATTCACGATGCTAGTCTATATGCAGTCTACCAAACACTCGTACATCTACTTTGTCCCGTTGGACACAGCCAGAGACTTCAACAGCGTATCGACCATTGTCAACGCACTCTCATCCTCGAGTCTCCGTCCGACAAGCTGCAAGTTGACGGGCATACCATGGACGGCTTCAGCCGAGTCTATTATTGTCAGCACTCGTTAGATAATATCGGGAAGGAACTAACAGTCATTCTGAATCTGTGCATCGATATCACTCAGCGGCGAGTGGTTCTCATACGCTGTGTCAATACTCTTGTCCGACTTCACACCACAAGGGAAAGACACGGCGGGGTAGTCGAGGACGTTGAAGACGCCGGTATATCCGACGTACGCGAACTTGCCATTCTCGACCGTGCTGTATGGTGTTGTAGGGCCTGGTACATTAGCATTATTTCATCTTACAAGAATCCAACATACCCAAGATTGCATCAATGCCAGTCTCGTTCCACCGGTCTAAATACGACTTGCAAAGAGTGTTCCTCGCTAACTGAATCTGCCACATCTCGTGGACACCAAGCTCGCTTGCATTTGCGTAGGTGTTCATCTCAGGCCGGAAAGGCTCGTTTGTTGGCTCGAGGAGCTTTCGGACTGATTTTCCGCCATCTGCGACGAACATTTTGGACAATGTATTTAGGAGGTCCTTATGCTCTTTTGGCGCCCACGTAACAATCTCATGACCAGCTGCTTTGAGTTTGTCGACTGTTTCGCGAAGGGCACGGGCAACAGGCGGCGTTGGAGTCACCAGTCCATCGTCCCAGAGAATGCCAATCTTGAGGGTCTTTTTAGGCTCGACGGTTCGCCAGGGAATAGGCAGACATTTCGGATCACGAATCCAGGGCTGTTGGCCGACGACGGTACTGGCCCATAGCACGACTTCCTCCAGGGTCTTTGCCATAGGTCCGTTGACGCTGTTGACAGCTTCCTGGCCTGCCAACCCGGACCGAGTCTGGAAGTTCGGGAAACGCCCAAATGAGGGGCGGATGGTGAAGATGCCGGTGCACGCAGCGGGAATACGAAGCGAACCGCCTGCAGATATCAGCACTGGTCCTGCAAAGAAGTGGCAACCTTACCGATATCTGTCCCAACACCGATCCGACTACCACCAAATGCAATTAGCGCAGCCTCTCCGCCTGAAGAGCCTCCAGAGGTAAGCTTCCGGTTACGAGGGTTGACCGTCCGGCCGAAGACATTGTTCACCGACTCGGCGATCATCATGGCAGTCGGGACGTTTGTTTTGCAGTAGAGCACCGCTCCGGCACCAAGAAGCAGATCGACCAGTGTGCTGTTGTATGTCGCGGGGTCATTGACCAGTGAGGTAAATCCAACGGTCGAGTCATATCCGATAAGGTTAAAGTTATCTTTAATCGAGATGGGCAGGCCGTGGAAAGGCCCTTTTGTCTTTCCGGTTTCTTTCAAGTAGGCATCTAGCTCCTTTGCCTGGGCGATCGCTCGGTCAAAGAAGATTTCTGAAAGACAATTTGTCTAGTACGATTAGCGAGTGGCCATTGATCGGACGTGGTGAGTTACCAATTGTTGCGCCACAGCTGCGGTCTTGCAAAACGCCTTGGTCACTTCCTCTGATGTCCATGACCCTGAAGACAGATGCGACAGGATAGCCGGTGCAGTAGTTGACGTTATCTCCAGTTCGCGGTCCGTAAAGAACCCCGACTCTTTAGGAAAGGTTGTAACGTCCAGCTGATCTTCTGAGGGGAGTATATCCGCAGGGATCACCCATTCGGCTGGGATGGAAGCCTTTAGAGCATCGCGTTTCTTTTCCGCAACTGATTCCCACGTCATTGTGTACAGTTTGTCTAAATGTAATCCGTATACCCTGCAAGTTGCATGCAGACGCGAGCTTTTGTAGGTCGGATCGAGGCCGATGCGGGGTCCCAAAGTGCCGAAAAACCGGATAAGATGCGACTGATGTAAAGATCGACAATGCCCTGATTGGATATGATCACCGACTGTTCGCCAGATCTATTCTCAAATAAGGCAGAAAACGCGATGCGTCCTGGTGATATTCTCGTCTAATTTGTAATGGGGGCTTCCTCTATGTAGGGTGCGGAGGCGATGCAAGTGTACCTCGGATGACCCTGGCTCTGACGCAAACCTTAATGCGCTGGAATGGCTAATAATCTCGATCCAGAAATCTCATCTTAATATCTGATTACAAGCTCAAAGGAGGGAGCGGTCCATATAATATTTGTCTGAATTGTCGTGTCCACGCGGTTGCGGCTGGTGATAAGGACATTGCCGTACCTGATTACTGTCATTCTGGAAATGATAATGGCAAGACTCTGTCCTCTGATGGGCCTGATTCACCGAGTCCCATTTGCCGAGGACCAAGTCGGTATCAAGAGTTGGAGAAGCATGATAAGCTAGTCCAGCCAAGAAGTTGGGGTAGACATTGAAGGCAAGGCAGGTCTAACCTTCCCGCGGCCCAGCTTCAGATAAGCTGATCCCGCCCCAAGACAGTGGCGTCGATAAGGTATCACAGGACATGGCGGAAAATATAAAGGAACCCCTCGCGGAGATTCTATCAGTGATCACGCACAATGTTGGCCAAATTCGCCTCGTATATCAAGGGGCATGAGAGTGTGCCCGGGGAGGCGAAGCTCCTCCGCAAGATCGACACGTTCATTCTGTCTTTCTGCTGCCTCTGTTACTTTATCAACTACCTCGACCGGACAAACCTCAATAATGCCTACGTCTCGGGAATGCGCGAGGAGCTGGACTTCCAAGGCAATGAACTCAACCAGATTACCACCGTTTTCACGGTAGGGTATACAGTTGGAATGCTGCCATGCAATCTCGCCTTGACATTCTTCCCGCCTCGAATTTTCTTTCCTCTGGTTATGGTAATCTGGGGCGGCTTGACAATGGTGACCGCTGCCGTGTCATCTCCCCAAGGTATCATGGCCATTCGCTTTTTCCTCGGTGTCGCGGAGTCATCAACGTTCGTGGGAACGCATTACATCCTGGGATCCTGGTATACGGAAAAGGAACTGGGCAAACGCAGCGGAATCTTTACCGCTTCGGGGCTTTGTGGGACCATGTTCGGAGGATTCATTCAGACAGGCATACATTCGTCAATGGACGGCCTGCGAGGCCTCTCTGGATGGCGGTGGTTGTTCATCGTACGTTGTTGATATTGATCCTGGGGAAACAAACTGACGTAGTAGATCGACGGTCTGATCACAATCCCGGTTGCCATTTACGGCTTCCTCATGTTTCCTGATACTCCCACCACGACGAAAGCAAAGTACCTCACGGCTGATGAGAAGGATCTGGCTGTGGCGCGCATCCCCGAATCCGGGGCTGTCAAGGTCCCGCTGAATTGGAGCTTCCTCAAAAACATCTTCACCACGTGGTACTGGTACGGGTTTGTGATGCTCTGGATCATTGCGGGTGAAACAGAGTCCTTCAGCTCGAATTCTCTCCTGGGCTTGTATCTGCAGTCTCACCCGACAAATACCTACTCCGTCTCTCAGCTGAACAACTATCCGACTGGCGTTCCGGCGGTAGGCATAATATCCACCCTATTTTGGGCTACCCTCACGGACTTTATGGGCGGAAAACGGTACCTGGTTGGTTACTTCATCGCCATCACTGGGGTTGTCACGTCAGTAATAATCCTCACTTGCTTCGATTCCACCTCTGCCGTCATGGGTGCCTATTACTGGGCTGGAGCCGTGTACGCATGCCAGGCAACGTTCTTTGCGTGGTGTAATGACGCCATGAGATACAAGGATGATCGTCTGCGGTCAGTCGTCATTGCGAGTATGAATGTGGGTAGCAACGCGGTGAACGCATGGTGGATCATCATCTTCTACTCTGCGAACTTCGCCCCACAGTTCACCAAGGGGATGTGGGCCATGATCGGGTGCTCGATTGCGCTCGCCGTATGGACTGCCGGTATTACCATCATGATGGTGCGGGAGGAAAAGAATAGGGGAGACCAAGATGTGCGTGTCCTGGATCTGCGCGTGCAGGAGAAGGTTGTCTCGACGGCTTAATCGAGCGTAACATCTTAATGTAGAACCAGATAGTATTAATGTAATGGAAATTATGCTCAGCCATATGCAGCAGGTTCGAGAGTGATTCAAAGCATAATAGAGGAACGAATGAGATGCAGGGAAAGGAACTCCATTTGACACCATGATGAGTCTTCGGCTCGAAAATAATGAGAGGAAGCAAGTTGTCACGGCGGAGTAAACATTGAGTGCCAAGAGTAGTCACGTGCTATAGGCAAATAGTTTCCTGCCCCAGGCACCAATAAATATTCACTCCCACCGAGGGCAACACTCATCATCAAGCTTGCACAAACAGCTCATCCTGTTGAGCGCTCAGTTAGACGAACGGCTGTCCAATGGTGTCATCTAGTTTGCAAGCACCAATTACCGATCCCCAGCCGCCGGGCTTAGCACGGAGAAATTCTCAGACGATGAAAAATCAGGCAATGATCGACAAGCAACAACAGTGACAAGCGAAAGTCCAGAGCTTGGACGGAGAAATTGCGGAGAGCTTCATTTCCTCTCCGCATTTTCGGGATAGGTTGCGCCGATATGGCATCGCTTGGAGTTGAACCCCTGCGGTGTTCCCCACAGTATAAGTGGGCGGATGGCCTGTCATAGCCTCAATCGAGTTGATCGACCAGAAGTCGGACTGTTGTCGATATGAAGTTTTTGCAAACCCTTTCCGCTGTTCTGGTTGCTTCGGTCGCTCAGGCAAAGTATATTGTGCCTGGTGGACGATGGCGGGACACTGAGGGGAACTTGGTTAACGCCCATGCCGGCAATATATACTTCGACAAGGAGACTTCTAAATTCTGGCTATTCGGAGAATACAAGATTGAGGGACAAGAAGAAGGCGGCGGTGTCTCCGTCTACTCTTCAGATGATTTAGGAACTTGGGAATCGCACGGGCTGGCTCTGGGTAAGTGGGAACACAAGTCAAAATACCAGCGCTGACTTGCTCTTCAGAGCCAATCGAAGGGCACCCATACATCTCAACAGAGGACATTATTCAACGTCCGAAAGTCGTATTCAGCGAGGAGACTGGGAAGTATCATGTACGGCTTTGATCAAATGCATTCGCGGCGCTAACGGGGATAGATGTGGTGGCATGCGGACAACTCTACATACGGAAGGCTTCTCCAAGGCCTGGCAACATCCGACACCGTTGCAGGCCCATACCAATTCGTCGATGCAGTCGCACCTCTAGGGAATTGGAGTCAGGATTTTGGCATGTTCACTGACCGCGAGGACGGCAGATCCTACGCTCTCTACTCAAACGGTGACAGCGTTGATGGCCGAGATGTTTACCTGACCCGCTTCAACAAGAACATTACTGCTCTGGACAAGGTGATTCACCGATTTCCGAAATATGATCTAGAAGCTCCTACAATTATCCAATCGGAGAAGAGCTACTGGGCATTGATGAGCCACAAGACCGGATACCGTCCAAATAGTATGTTTCGTGACATCTTTACTCGAATGCACTGACAATGACAGATGTCGTTGCCTTCCGCGCCGACGACCTCAGTGGACCATGGTCTCAGCCGTTTATTGTTGCCCCGCTGAACACCCGCACGTTTAACTCGCAGTCTGGGTTCTCGATTCAGATCAAAGGGACGAAAAAGACAACCTACTTGTACCTTGGTGACCAATGGGACTCAAATTCGCTATGGGAGAGCAGGTATATTTGGCTCCCGATGAACATCAATGAACGCAAGAAGACATTAGAGTTGGAATGGCACGATGTTTATGACTTGGATGTGTAGGTTTCTCCCCAAACGTCAGCGCCGTTATTGACAAAATAGGAAAACTGGCGAATGGCACGGGGTCAAGGGAAAGACATACACAGCTACCGAAGCTATAACGAACGGTGATGCATATCTTCAGGAAGCTGTACGTTCACCGCTTAAACATCATAGTTTATCTAACTGTACTAGAACTTTGCTACTGATGGGGCTATCCTAACCGGCATCTACGGAAACGACAGTACCGTGACGTTTGAGGGCATCGAAGGCACCGGCAAGCCGCAATGGGTGTCTTTCTACTACCAGAGTAAGAGACCCATCCTCAATGATAGGCTCAGCTGACCGCCTAGACATTGATGACATGGGATTTGGAGACCAACGTAAGTACCTTTCTATGAAAACCTTCATGTCTAACCCAAATAGCGGGCGGCTCTCCCGACCGCATCGGCGGCGACTGGCAACTGCGCCGAATCAGCAGCGTTGTCGTCAACGGCGACACCAAGAACGTGGAAACTCTCTACCAGCGGGATACTCACAAGGGAATCATCCTGTCGACGCCATTGGAGTTGACGTTGAAGAAGGGGCGGAAGAACACGATTACTGTTGGCGGATTGTACAACGGGTGGGATTACAAGGGAGCAGACCTCGATAGGATTGTTGTCTACCCGCCGGAGAACTAAGATATGTAACGACCTAGTAATAAGAAGTATAACTGCCATTTGGACAATGTCTGAGATGCAGGATGTCGTTCTTATGTCTATACTGTGTACCAGATAATCTATAGGCCAATAGAAAAGAATGACCGCGCCCATGGCCAGTACAAGCCCAATCCAAACCCATTCCCGAAATCTTCTTGTTCTACCCCGATCTTATAAACAAGATTGGATACCGAACAATCAATACAAGAGGATCAAGGTGAAGGCAGACCAGGGCGGTGTGGAAAAGGCCTCGACGTGCTCCCACTGTCTACTTTCTTCCATCTCACTTCACGCATTATTGCCAATGGTGGACAGTCAAACACCCAATGATTCAGGAGACTTTGGAGATTTTGTCCGCGATGAGGACCAAGAGTTGGACCTTGAGGAGATTGTCGAGCCGTGGGCTAATTATGACACCACACATACGCCAAATGTCTTCTACCCAATCTCGCTGGGAGAAGTGCTTGACGGGAGATATCTCATTGAGCATAAGCTCGGGCACGGCGGGGGCTCAACCGTGTGGATGGCTCATGACCTCCAGACTCGAACGGACGTGGCTCTCAAAGTCCTGGCGCTTGGCGGCTGGGGAGAAAACGAGGGCCGCATGCAGCCTGAAATCAGCCGAACTGTGAAAGATACATCCCACCTTGTGCTGTGTCTGCGCGGGTTTGTCCTTCCCGAAGGCGCTTCCAATCACCGCGTGCTGGTCTTTCCCTTAATGGGCCCGTGTGTTGATCGTCTTACGTTGGAAAACATTCCTATAGCGTCTCGGATGTCTGCTGCTCGGCAGCTACTGGAAGCTTTGGAGAGTTTACACAGCGCTGGCATCGTCCATCGCGGTAAGTACTCGATACCACCTATTTTATGGATCTAACGATTCTATGCAGACTTGAACGAGAGAAATTGCATGTGGGGAATCAAGCCTCTGGGTCATCTTACCAGGAATTCCAAATACCAGGCTCTCGGACGGCCGCTGAAGCAAAGTATACCCTTTGTCGAGCTCTGGAAACAGGGGGAGCTTGTCAGTCCCGTCAAGGTTCCTGAAGACCTCCGTACAGAAAAGTTCTACCTGGGCGACTTTGGTCTGGCGAAGAAATTGGGCGACTCGGCGACAGAACGCGGCATCCCGCCAATGCAGTTCTGTTCCCCGGAACGCCTTCACAGGAAGGAGCCCAGTTTTGCCTGTGACATCTGGAGCTACATGATCATTTTTTCAATGCTTTATCTTTGTTTCCCGCCATTCCCTACCTTCATAAAAGGCGGGGTCATAAGTGCCATTGTCAGGACTCTTGGTCCGTTGCCGAAGCATTGGCAGGGCTCTTACGCAGATAGTATGGACTACTGGTATGACCAGTCTCAGGAGCCTGATCCTAAATACGATCTTGCATCTATTATTGCAAACTTCCGTCCTGACGCAGACCCCGTCGAGCGACAGCATGTCCTCGCCATCATGGCCAGAGTATTCATCTATGATCCTGAGAAACGGCCCACGGCGACGGAGCTGCTGCGAGACCCTTCCTTTCGAGCTATCATGAATAAATATGAGGGTTAATACTTGCGCATCGTTTCTACCGGAAGGTTCTTGCGGCTAGCCAAGATACTATGCCAATAACATTCTATTTCATTCAGCAGACATGCTTTCAGGCTGCAAAGTCACTGAATACAAGGATGTAAGTAAACTTTATTAACGTAGATCAGATACATTAGAAAGGTGGGTATAATGCGGGGTCACGAGATCAATCACCTCATCTTCCTCGGTCATTCAACCCCTTCTTCCGCTACCACCATGTCTGAAACATTCTCATCCATCCCAGTCATAGACTGGCGCCGTCTACAAGATCCAGAGACAAAGTTACAGGCGCTAGATAATCTGCGTGAAGCCGTCTTTGTCGTTGGATTCTTGTATCTCACGAATCATGGCCTCGAGGTACACTTCTTATTCTGCGGGATGGCCGTTTCTAATCCCTCCAGGATATCATTGAAAAAGCTCATGCCAAACTACCTGAATTGTTTGATCTGCCGGATGATGTCAAGGCAAAATGCGACATGATCAACTCGCCTTCGTTTGTGGGGTATACCCGGTTGGGTGCGGAGACGACCGCGGCTAAAACTGATTTGCGAGAGGTTTGTCTTCGAACATAATTTAAAGAGTTACTAACTAGAAAGCAATATGACTTTGGCACGCCGGGAATGAAGACCTGGACGGAGGACCAGGATATCTGGTGGCGGTTAGAGGGGAATAGTCAGGTAGAATCATCGTCGGTATAGGAACCTTCACTAATAACGCTAGTACCCCGATGCCCCCGGAGTACAGGACCTGGTGGAGGAGTATATTGCAAAGTCAGCAGAACTATCTCAGCAGTTCATGCGATACGTTTCCGAGTGCCTCTCGCTCCCGGCAGACACCTTTGCTGGATTCAAGGGCAATATGGACAGACTCAAGTTTATAAAATATCCCCAGGCACCGCCCGACTCCCAGGGCGTTGGACCGCATAAAGACTCGTCGGGGCTGTTTACCTTCCTATCGCAGGATGACACTGGTGGTCTGCAGGTGTTGAACAAGAACGGCGACTGGGTCGATGCTCCGCCTATCAAGGGAAGTTTAGTCGTGAATATCCAGCAAGGGCTCGAAGCTATCACGGGTGGTATATGCGCTGCGACTACGCATAGGGTCATTGTAGGTTTACCCTCTGACGTTGGATCATACTGATTGTTATTGCAGGCCCCGACGACCAAAACCCGGTATAGCATGCCGTTCTTCCTCGGTGTCCGGATGGACCTTACGACAGAACAGCTCCGTGAATCAGCGGCCCATATTGTCGCACGGATCCCCGTCTCAGATGATAGGAAGAAGCGCGCTGTTGATGTGCCGAGCGAGTTTCTCTCGCCGTTGTATTCTTGTGTCAGTGTTCCTCTTCTTTGATTTACTTGTTCTGACGATAGGTAGTTTGGCGAGGCGTATCTTCGCAACCGCATACTTAGCCATCCGGATGTTGGACAGAAGTGGTATCCAGAGTTGTACGAGGAGTACTCTAAGCAGATTCTTTGAATCTACAGGGTCGTGGTCCATTTAGAATACCGTCTAGTCAATAACTGAATCACTTCCCCGTACTGCTTCTGACAACCCTTATATTCATCGAGGTACTAGTCAAATGATTTCATTACTCCCAAGACTTAAAGAGAGTCCACAACTCTATTGCAAATTATGCATAGTCAAGCATCTATGCATCACCCAAGCAATCAGATTAGTTATAAGAATATCATTCGATACTTTTAATCACACTAGGCAAGCATGAAAAGTCAACAAACAATTTCAAAGCATCTATCTCCAGATACCCCGGTCATGATGACACCTTCATAAATGAGCTCTAGTTCAATCACGTCTCATTGAACCAGACAGTTGAACCCATGCTCTCAGTATCTTAGATCTCCTGCAGCCACAACATGAGGCAACCGATTAAATCCACCGTTTCTGCTCCTTATATCTCCTCTCAACAATATCCAGCCCCACCCACCGCTGCAAAACCCCATTGAACAGACCAATAGGCAGGTACGTCGCCATCCAGACATACGTCGAGAGTTTCCCGCGCCAGATCCAAAACGCGGGTTTCGGTCTGGTCATATCCCGGACGACATTCTTCGCCCACTGCTCCGCTGCGGTGTCGTCCGCGTGGTTGATGTTGATCATGGACTCTTCGACTTTTTCCTTGGCGAGGTTGTATAGCGAGGTAGCTGGTAAAACGGGTGCGCCTGCGTTGTCGTGGAAGTTGGATTGTACGGCGCCGGTGATGAGGTTTATCACGCGGATGCCGAACGGCTGGAGCTCGCGGCGGAGGGTCTCGGTCATGCTGGAGGCGGCGGCCTTGGACATGTTGTATGAGCCTGCGAAGGGGCCGGTCCCTGCGATGATGCCGGAGACGGAGGTGTGATTTATGAGAAGAGTTTCGTCTTTGGGGGCGTGAGGCGAGTTCATGAGTAGAGGCAGGAATGCGCGCGAGACGGAAATGAGGGACCAGACGTTGAGGTCGAACAATTGCTTCGCCTTCTCGATTTCAATGTCCATGAGGGGCATGGAGTATCCGGCGCCGGCGTTGTTGAGCAGAGCGTCAAGGGAGCCTTTACCGTCGTTGCCGGAGCCGGCAGTCAACTTTTCGATTGTAGACACGCATGCTGCAATTGACTCATCGGAGAGGGTGTCGAGTTGCACGGTTTCAATGCCTGCTTTCTCCGCGTCTTTCAACTTGGCCATGTTTCGGGCTGAGGCGAAGACGCGCCATCCCGCAAAGTGGAATTGGAGAGCGAGGTGAGAGCCGAGGCTGCCATCTGAGCAGCCGGTGATCAGGATGCTTCTCTTGGGTGACATTTCCAGCAAGTATCAATAAGAAGGGGGAAGGTGCTTTGCGACGATAGACCAGGAGACGAGTGGCCGACACTCTTATAACCGCGAACCATACTGAAGTATGAAGACCACAGCCAGTACAGAATTCGTGAGTAGAACAATATAAATCCAGGACAATCTAGAAGGCAGAACAATCTGAAATCGAAAAGGAAGGTCAGCTTAACCACGGCTCTTAGACAAAGAGCCCGTGCGCCACTGAAATTGGAGCTGTGTGACAAAGAACTGCCGGTAGTGCTGGCGGACATCAGCACCGAAATTGTGTCTCACCTGCTAAAATCAGGATCACCTCATGCTGTTTTTGACTTTCATCACTGTAACGATTCGATAGGGTTGGTCAATTGACTTCCACTTTCCCTCGTCGGGTGCGCTTGGAATGTCGTGGGCGGCCAGGGCTCGTTTGGCCGAGGGCTTTCCAGTAAGAAAAAAAGTACACAAGTGCTTTGAGTGCTGTTTTCAGATGATTGTCAAAACAGAAAGGCATCTCTTCATCATGGTTGCAGTAGAAGTTCAGGCTGATGCTCATGAAGTACGGTGTCTATGCTGTGCTGAAGATCCTCCTGCCTACAAATATATTTTGTCACTTGAGCTGAGCGGATTGCGAGATAAATTCCCTTTGCTACTGTCGAACTACTTCACAAACCTATCCAAGTAAGAACTTTCAAAAACCATTTGTCTCATTGAATCCCCCCTGAGCAGGATGGCACAAACAGTCAGGAATGAGAAATGGGAGCCAGGCGTAGGTGGAGAGTCAACATCTCCGCATAATCCCCAAGGCACGTGATATCTTGGCACGTGCCCCCACAAAGTGTTAACGGTTCCGCCGGACCTGCTGTCTTCCCCTACATCACTCATGTCTGATAATGCATCGGACATGAACTACATGCGCTCGCCTTTGCCGACGCGGGTAAGCTCTGCGTGTGAGAGATGTCGCCGTCACAAAACTCGGGTTAGGGCCCATGAAGCTTCCAGTCACGAATGCCTCTGACAACATTTATAGTGTGACCCATTCCGACCCTGTTCCCTGTGTGTCAGGGCCCAGGTGAATTGCCGGCAGACTCCCATCAACCGAGCGCGAAAGGACAGTACACGGAGGTATCAGATAGAAGTTCGGAAGTGTGGATGTACATTGACTTGAATGTAGATCCAGGACAGTGAGAAACCGCCGGAGCCAAACAACGCCGTCGACAGTTCCTGCCGGCTCAAGCCCCGGAGAGTCAAACCGTGAGGTGATTCAAGATCCGGAAAAGGCGTCTCGCAATGACAATCCATCCGAGGTCGCAACTCCCCGGTCAATGGGTTATGGCGAAGCAGAGTCGACTATGGGAATCGCCCACAGAATTGTCGGACTTGGCCGTCAGCACATTGATGAGCAGTCGACGTCTGCTATTCCGGGATACCAAGCAAGTACTGCCATTATAGACCGACCCACAGCGGCTAGGGGTCGACGAGTACCAATCTCCTCCATACTGGGTAAGGCATTACCTCCCACGGACATGTTACATTCGCTCCTTGAGGATTACTTTGATGCCGTTCACTGGTTTTCTCTCGTCATCTACGAACCAAACTTTCGCAAGGGCCTTGATTCTGTGATTGATGGGCTCGCCTATCCTTCACAAAAGCCTTTTCTAATCCTGCTCTTCGTCGTCCTTGGGATGGGTGCGTGGTACCGTTCGCAAAAGCAGTCCATTAATCCCAGCGATACCCATGACTGGCGAGAAATGAGTGACGAGCTTCTTCAGGTGGTTGAACTGTCTATCGTTGAGGTGATGGACCAGCCGTCAGTCACTTCAGCACAGATTTGTATCCTTTTCGGCTCCTACTGCGTCTACCACGGGCGGCCTAATCTTTCCTTTTCCTTACTGGGCGCCACAATCAGGATATCTCAGGCTGCGGGGCTATATCGCGAGCCCTCGAGGGGCAGTTTTGAAGACAAAGAGGAAAGAAAGCGGGTATGGTGGACGATCTACACTTGGGATAGGTTTGCTTCTATCACATATGGTCGACCGTTAGGAATCAACGACCGAGATTGCAATATTAGCATGCCCGCGAATGTCCTCGAGAATCCGCACTTTGCTTCACCAGTGGCTGGGCAAGGCTACAAAGTTTGCTATTCGACTTATCAACGGGAGCTCAATCGCCTATATCTCACTGCATCTACTGCTCTTGAGGCTATTTTTGGTTCGCGAACGTCAGGCTCCTCCAAAGACCTGGCTGGAGACACATACCTCGCATTAGTGAAAGAAGCAACCCAGAATCTAGAGACCTGGCGAGCCGAACTACCTGTGCACTTGACCTCAAATTTTGACCAGGACTTCCGGCCCGAAAATGGCTTGACCGCCAAAGCACACGCTTTACAATCATTATCGCTTCAGCTGACCTATGATAGCATCTTAATCGTCCTGCACCGCCCGCTGTTGGCAAGGCAGGTCGACTTTCTGTCATCCGACCTTTCGTCGACCAGGAAACGTGGAGTAGGCTCCCATAGCCAGGCTTCGGATACCATCAGCCCAACTCGGGGGACCTCACCCTTCGAAGCCTTGTCACCAAACGTTTCAGAGGCAAGCTCAGTGCATTGGTGGAATGCCGCTTTGAGAACTTCACGGGTAACTGAGTTGCCAGTCCTTGCACAGCTTGCAACGGATAGTCATTTGGTTGCCTTCCTGGCCATCAATGTATTCAACGCGGCCATTGTTCTAGCGGTAATGGCTCTCTCAGATCCATTATCAGACGCAGCACAAACCGTAAAACGTACGATTACTCGCATCTTGCGCCTACAGGACCTCTTGGGTAAACGATCGGCACTGTCAAAACAGAGCACAGTTATCCTGAAAAATGTCGTCACACTGCTTCTTCGTCGCGAATCAGAGGCTATCTTGGCCCCAATAACTAGAGATCACCAGGACGAGAATCAGCAGCCCCATGCTAGTTCTGGGCCGATGTCGGTTGAGGATACTCTGAGGTTGCCGCTTGACGTGGGGTTTGAAACTGCAGAGCGACGGCAACATTGGCAAGATCACGCCAATATTCATCGTCTGAATGAAAGCCTCGCCACTGTACAGCACGGTAAGCTCCCGATTCCTTGCTGCTCTTACATAGTTGTTGATTGGCTGTTTCTTAGTTGTACCATACGGTGAGGACAATCGCCCCTACGACTGGCATCTTGGTCAAGACAGCAATCAGCCATTTGCGATATCCCAAGAGACGCTACCACGGGGTCACTCCTCGGCACCGCCGGGACAGTTGGATCCCATTGGTACAAGCATTTTTGGCGATCCATTCCAAGGTACTACAGATGCCAACGGGGAAGGCGGGTTGTATTGGCTCTGGGACATGTCCTGGAACGGCGGTATGTAGTGCTGGACTCTGTTTATAGAAAATACCTTCATGAACGGCGGAACTAAACACAGCAATGGTTTTTGATTTGGGTTTGAACTAACTATGGCAATGTTGCTTTTGCTAAGCGCTCGTCCACTCCCGGTCCATATATGACGCTCTTGATACCCACTCGACTGGCCACATTTTGAAATGCAGCCTCCGCCTCTGAGAACGAAAACTCATGCGTGACAAGACCCTCCAGTTGGACACGCCGGGACTCGACCAAGCCAATGGCTGTTTGATAATCTCCGGGCCCATATCTGAAACTGCCTCTGAAGATGGCCTCCTTGTCGCAGATCTGACCGACGGGGATGGAAGGATTCGGTCGACCTAAGCCGACCTGGACGTATGTCCCACCAGCCGCCAGTGCATGTATTCCACTGTTCATGCATGGCTCAGCACCGGTGGCATCAAGAACGACATCAGCTCCGAAATCCAGACAGGCTTTCTTCAATATATCGTCGGCATTCTGTTCGGCTGACTCCGAGACGGTTCGATGCGTGTGCGTGGCGCCGTGTTTCCGCGCAGACTGGAGCCGGCTCTCTACAACGTCCACCACAACTACCGTAGAGGCGCCAAATGCACGCGCAACACTGGCGCACAGCAAACCGACAGGACCAGCACCAAAGACAATTCCAGATTTTCCCTGCATATCTCCTGCCAACCGGCAGCTGTGCACGGCAACGCTGAGCGGCTCAATTAGTGCGCCGTGTTGCAGCGAAACATGCGACGGCAACTTATAGCAGCACTCTGCGGGCAGGCAATAATAGGTCGCCAGTGTCCCATTGTAAGGTGGTGTTGCAGCAAACCGCATCCCCCGACAAAGGTTGTATCGTCCGGCACGGCAATGGGCACAAGTGTTGCAGGCGATGCCGGGCTCGAGAGCGACTCGATCACCCACAACCAATCCTGATTGACTTCCACATTCTACCACGATTCCTGAAGATTCGTGACCAAGGACAATTGGTTTATCCACAATATACCGCCCGATACCTCCATGTTGCCAATAGTGTATCTGCCGGAAACCTTTCGTCAGCCGAACTATAATGCAGCGGTTTTATTTGACTGGAAGCAAAAGCTAAGGCAACTCACATCTGAACCGCACAGCCCAGTAGCTATGACTTTGACAAGTACGTCGCGCTCTGACTTGAGCGTCGGTTTATCGCGGTCTTCGTAAGCAAAGGAGCCTCCGGGGTAGAGCACAAAAGCTCGGTTTCTAGCCTAGTCCACCAAGTCAGCAGAGTAGAAAGGTAGGATGCCAACAGCAAACCTGGTCAATTGTCATAATTGTTGCTTGTAGTTGAAGAAACAAGAGCTTGAAACGAGGGATTTAATCCTGAGGGGTCAACTGCCTACATACTTCAGGGCAGACTCGGGTCAGGGTCGACTCGACCCACACGGTTCCGGCGGATGTTGTTGCTTTGCACTGCAAGTCGGAACCGAGAGGTTTGCAACGCGGAACCGAGTCCTATGCCCATTTAGCCTTGCTCAAGGTTGACATCCATTAGTTTGTCCCGCAATGATTCCCCACAGCCTACAGTCATTGGCTGACTCCGCGTATAGAAAACTCAACACAGTCACAAGAGCCGAGAAGTGGAGGGTTTGTGGGCCGAAATCGCATCCGGGTCTACACTCTTGCAATCGGCACCTCGGGGCAGGTCGGGGATTCCCCGTGGGTTGGAGTTCCGGGGTAGGAGTAGAAATAGAGCGACCGACCCCGGCCGGTTGAGAAGGACCAGAATCAGCCGGCTTGATTCCTCGTTAGAATGAGCGGCAAGGTATCCCAGCATGAGCAGGCACCAGATGCCACCATCCAGCAACGTTCACGGGCAGTGGCCCTCCAGGTTGCAGAGCAGCAAGGCTGGCTGGAGAGGTCCCTCAAGCCTAAAATAGTGTCTGCTAGATATCCGGTCACGGGAAAGCCCTTGCTGTATGCGACCTGTGCTTTTGGAAGCCTAGGGGATGCGTTGTTTGGGTATAATTCGGGTACGTTCCTGCTCGGAAACACGGTTGCAAGTGCTCAGTACTGATCTATACAGGCATTATGTCTGGTCTGCTGGTGAACCCTGTTTTCGTGTCTCGGTTCTTCAAGGACTATGGCGGCGCCGACGGCACGACGGACGCAGTCAATTCATCGATCACGGGGATATCGGTTGCTTGCCTTCAAGCATCAGCAGCACTGGGCGCCCTGATTGCCGGCCGGCTTGGAGATATAGTAGGACGAAAGAAGTGTGTTCGCCTTGGAGGCTTCATCTTTTTCTTCAGTTCATTCATCCAGATGTTCGCACCTGGGTTTGCTGCATTCATGGCCGGCCGCACTATCCAAGGAATAGGTGTTGGGTTTTTGTCCATGACTGTTCCTATCATTCAGACAGAGATTGCAGCTCCTCATCGCCGAGGGCTTATGGTTGGCGTCGAGTATACCTTTCAGATAGCGGGATATATGTTGTCGTGCTGGGTTGACTATGGGTTCAACTTTTTACTTCCAAGTGGAATGTCATGGCAAGGACCGTTCATTGTGCAGATCATCCTTTCTTTTATCCTCTTGGTCATGTCTTTCTTCCTACCGGAAACTCCGCGTTGGCTGGCGAAGAATGGCTTCATGGAGGAAAGTCTGCAGACTGTTGCCGATCTGCATGCCGATGGAGACACCCAAGCCGATCATGTCCAACACGTGTTTCTTGAGATTCAAGAAGCCGTCATTTACGAAACGAACCTGGGAAAGTCTAGTTGGACGGTAAGCACTCTCAGAGCGAGGTAAAGGCAAGGCTGACAAGATAGGAAATGTTCACTCGCTATCGCAAGCGGACGATTGTCGCCATCACGGTTCAAATGTTTGCTCAGCTCAACGGGATCAACATTGTCTCCTTCTACCTTCCGAGTACCCTTGCATCTGCTGGCTATGATGATAGAAAGTCGCTCTTGTTCACGGCTGCCAACGCGCTTCCCTATACTGCTGCCACCATCGCCACCTGGTGGTTAGCTGATCGATGGGGCCGAAAGCCTCCCCTTATTCTTGGAGGTAAGTTTTGGCTGGATATTCCCAGGTTCAATCTGACGATTATTGAAGGCATCGCAATGGCCGTCCTCCTCGGAATCGTATGCGCCTTCACGCAAGCCAACCTCGACATTCAAACCAAGGCCGACGGCCAGTATGCCTTCGTCATGCTGTACAACATCGTATACGGATTCACGTGGGGTCCAATGCCGTGGCTCCTGCCCGCTGAAATCTTCCCTCTCCGCGGCCGAAGCAAGGGAATGGCGCTGGCGACGACAAGCAACTGGACGTTTAATTTCATCATCGGGATGGTCTCGCCGGATGCGTTTGCGGGTATTCATGGATACTTTTATCTGGTGATTGCGGGGTTTTGTCTGTTTTCTGCTGGGCTGGTGTGCTTTTATTATGTTGAGACGGCGAATCATAGCCTGGAGGAGATTGCGGCGTTGTTTGGGGATCAGGCGTTTGCGGACGAAGATGGAGTGCCTGGAATTCCAGAGGTTAAGGATGATGATAGATGTTGAGGGTTGCAGTAGATGAGTCAATGGGCCAACCTGGCAATATACTGTCCCCCGTGCCCCAGGAGCAGTAAGCTTGGACTAATGACAGATTTTTGATAGAAGAACAGCGCAGAGTCATACAATGGCACTGGAATGGCCCTAGACGAAATTACAGATTAGAAGGATGCAATGCAGGAATACCATCAGCTGTATCAAAAATAGAAACAGCGTATCTGAAACAGACAACCGAACGAAAAGGCCCTGAGCAATGAGAGTTGACCTTAACCGATACTCTCCGGAGTAGGCAGCAAGCATCGGAGTGTTGCCAAACCCGACCGCATGGCTTGCGAGACTCAACCTCGTGAAGCAAACCAAGCTATGGAAAGCGCATGATTCAGCCCCATACGGAGGACGGAATCAGCGGGCTCGAATCCCGCCCGAGGGATGCCTTACGGGTGGGTCCAGCACGGACTGTACTCTGTAGACAGTGAAGACTGGAGGGCAGGTTATTTTCTTTTCGAATTACAGAAAAGATAATATTTTGCCTAGTAATGGAAAGAAAACATACTTTGTTTTCCTTGGCATATAATATAGGTACCCTTGATATATATCTACTGTGTATACTCCGTATGGGCAGGTACTTGAGTATACCTGAACTGTAATAATAAGTCTTTTCTTGGCATACGCTTAGTAAGCCCTATACCCATTTTCTTTTCAATTGGAAAAGCAAATATTGCATTGTTTTTTTCTTTTCACCTAGTGAAGAGTGAAGAATATGGCGGGGAGCTGAACAGGGTACAGGTTATGGAGTGAGTCGGAAGGATCCATCTGACGGCAGTGCAGCTGGAAGTCGGCAGTTGAGTGGTGCGCCCGTAAGAGCCTAAAATAACAGCCAAGGGTTCCGTTTAGGGCTGTGCTGGCACATACGAGTTGGCCAATCAGAGGCCGGGATATGAGCTTAACTGGACGGTGGAATCCAGATGCCTGAATCCTTGCGAGCTGTTTTCTGACATTGTTTCTGAGTGATGAGGCTGAGCTTACGGGCTCTCTCTATATAATGCTTCATCATGATCGAGCTCATCAATATCAATCATCTCAACTCATCTCAACTCATCTTCTCTTCTCTCAAGCAGTTTTATACTATCAATTCATCTCTTACCATTTCAACCATCACATCATTTCAACCATCAATTGAGCAGCAAAATGAAGGTCACCAACCAAACCCTCCTCGAAAACCCCGACCTATGCACCCTCGACACCTGCCCCCTGAGCATGGCCTCGGTCGAGTACATCCCCAACCTCGCCGGCCAGATCATCTTCATGGCCCTCTTCGGCATCGCCCTCCTCACCCAACTCGGCCTCGGCATCCGCTACAAGACATGGACGTTCATGGTCGCCATGGTCCTTGGCCTGCTTGGTGAAATTGTCGGCTACGGGGGCCGCGTCAGTCTGCACGATAACCCGTTCAATGGAGATGCGTTTCTGCAGTATTTGGTTGCGTTGACCATTGCACCGGCGTTCTTGACGGCCGCTATTTATCTGACTCTGAGCCGCATTGTTGTCGCGTACGGCGAGAAGATCTCATACTTTAAGCCGCGGACGTACACCATTACATTTATCACGTTCGATGTCATTGCTCTGGTTCTCCAGGCTCTTGGCGGTGGTATCGCCTCGTCTGCCGACGACGACGACAAGGATACAAGTGATCTCGGAATCAACATCATGATTGCTGGTCTGGCATGGCAGGTTGTCTCGCTGTTCATCTTCTCCGGCATGGCGACGTACTTCTTCCTCCGCGTCCGCAAGGCCCGCAGCACCGACTTTAACATGGATTTCGCGCACCTCCGACACAGCAGGTACTTCAAGGCGTCTCTGTGTGGATTGGCTACTGCCACGCTTGTGATTATTGTGCGGTCGATCTTCCGGTGTGCAGAGTTGAGTGAAGGATTTGACGGACACCTTGCCAATGACGAGGTGACGTTTATGATTCTCGAGGCCGCGATGGTTTCGATCGCGGTGATTTGCTTGACGGTGTTTCACCCTGGTGCTGTCTGGAAGGCACAGTGGCATGAGGCTGTGTGGTCGACCAGGGGAAAGAACTATGCAAAGGCTGTTACTGTTGAGTCGGAGGTTTCGTTGAATCGGGTTTAAGCTTAGGGTACTGGTTATAGACGTTTTTGATGATTTAGAGATATTAGCGATTAGCAGGATACGTTTATTTGGAATTTAGCAAAATGTTATGGATTCAGCTCAAACTCATACTGCACCTCCCCGTCTATCACAATGACAATGCTCCCAATTCTGTCATGCAGAATCGACCCGAATTCAGTAAAAGCAGTGTCTGGCTTCAACAGCATGTCGATATATTCCTTCAAATACCGTGCAATCCACTCCGGCCGGCTCGCATACCGGTCGAGCTTGCCAATCCCACCATTATCATGCCAGGCGTCCCAGTCTTCAAAGTCGACTTCCCGCGGGGGTAAAGGGTATTGCGTTTCCGCGGACGAGACGTCCAGGATAAGCATGTCGACTGTGATCCCTCGGTCAATGAAGTCTGTCTTTCTATAGCGGCTGCGCAACTGCCGCATCCCGGTGTTTTCATCCTGCATGCGTATGTCCTGCTGTTTGTCTCCGACGGCACCGTACTGGAGGAATCGTTCCAGGATGGCATAAAGGGGCCATTCGAAAGCGAACCGGCCATTGTGGGTTTGGTATCGCGTGGAGGCTGTTGAGAGGATGTGACCGAAGAGTCGGATATCAGCGTTGAGTGTGACGACGTGGGATGTGAGTTGCGGGACGCAGGTCCAGGTTGGGTAGACTTCCTCTTCGTTTAGCACGGAGATGTCGAGATGATACTCATGAAGATGGGCTTTGCGCAGGCTGAGGATGGCCTTTGTTTCGGCGGATATTTGATGGCAGGTCAAGAGAAGGGCCAGGCAGTTTGGTGGACGATGCGTGCTTCTGTCCTGGGAGTAGGCCCGGTGTTTCCATGCTCGGTAGTCAATATCTTGGTAGACCACTCTGTTTTCTTTTGATGGACTTGCTGGGGGTTCATGCTGGGCGATGAGGGCCTGCTCGAGGATGAGGCTGCGGACTTCGACGGGGAGCGAGAGAAACATTCTGCTGATATGTAAAAGTTGGCGTTGGTTTATGATTATAGCGTGTTTTATAACTGCGTGTAGGCACCAGCACAGCCACAGTGATCGTCCTCCGAGTGATGCCTATCAATATCTAATCAACATAAGTTATTCCCGTTCCTCTCTTTAGCCTCATTATCTCAAGCCATTGTACTATCCTATACTATCTCGGTTTGAAGTCCAGTTTAGATGCCAGAAAGACCTCATTGACATCTGTAGACGATTCCGCGTGGCAAGGCCTCAATATTCCAGGAAGTTAGACATTGGATGCCTAGAACACGCGTTATATTCACTGATCACTGATTTCTACACCACAGGAACTATCTAATATGGCTAGTCTCACTTTCAGCAGTCCCAATGCGTAAAGGAACAGACAGAAAGTGAATGTATGGCTCCCAGGTGGGTCTGGCCTTCAACAACATTCACTGACCTACCTATTCTCTAATTATGAAGGCCGGTCTAGATCCTCTTATATAGCTATAGTTTAGTACCAGAGCAATGCAGACCCGGTGAGCAAGCACGTCAAGATGCACAATCAGATGAACAGCCAACATAAGAGGACACAAAGAAACAGGAAACATGATTGCAAATTCCTGCATGTCTCACAAAGTCTATCTGAGCCAGCCCTAAGAGACTTCACTTTTTAATTCACTTCACTTCCCCGTCACGTGTAGCACTGTTTATCAACCCTTCAACACCCTCCACCATTCCACCCTTTCTCCAGAGTTCGTTCTTGACATCTTTGACCATCATGGTAGGCCAAGGTACATACCGACTCGACCCCCAGGGAGACATGGTCCTCCGCGTCCACGGCGTTTCTCGTCGCCTGCTGGTTCTGCAGACCAACAACGTCGAACCCGCTGCCTTTGCTAGACTGGCTGAAGAGCTGGACCGCGAGAATGGACTTGACTTGGACAAATACAGCGGCAGGACCCTGCAGATCATGGTTTCTTCAGAGCGTCTGGCCGAGGTCAGCACTTACTTTGCCGATTTGTTCCACCCGCTGAACGGCTCTCCCAAGGACGACTACAATAGCCGTTTGAACAAGGCAATGACCCGCAATCCTGTTGCTTTTATCTACCTCCTGGGCATTCTGCATGAAAAGACCGAGCTTGTGCCTGAGACTGTGCCGTTCAAGACCTTGGTTGACTTTGCCGTCTTGGTGCATTGTCATGGATGCTACGACGCTACCAAGAAGTTCGCCAATCGTTGGATCAGTGCCTGCAAGTTGGAGCTTGAGGAAGATATGGATGAAGATGATCAGCTTGCCTGCGTTCTTCTTTCCTGGGTCTTTCGCCGCGCGGACATCTTCGAGTCCGTTACCCGCGATGTGATCATGGACAGCGAGGACCGCATCAGGCCAGACCCCCTGCACGCCATTCCTTCTCATGTCATCAGTATGTTTCTTCTCTTTTACTGTTCTTATCTAACGTATCTAGACAAACTGAACCAGGTCCGCACCGAACGCCTCAACCACCTCATCAGCAAGTTGCACTACCTCGAG
Source organism: Aspergillus unguis (assembly GCA_018408605.1). Classification (NCBI taxonomy): domain Eukaryota; kingdom Fungi; phylum Ascomycota; class Eurotiomycetes; order Eurotiales; family Aspergillaceae; genus Aspergillus; species Aspergillus unguis. Next base: position 2,674,112 of record JAGUQC010000004.1, read on the forward strand.
GACGAGATTCTCACCGGCTGCTTAAACCCCGAGAACCCTGACCACTCTGCTGCTAGCAACGACTGCGCCTTCACCGTGATGAACGAGTACACCCGCTTCATGATGGCCGAAGACCTGATCCTGCCGGAGCCGAAGGCGCCGTGGTTCGTCGGTTTCTCGATCTCCAACCTGATGCGCGTGTGCGGGAAGATCCAGGTCCAGGAGGGATTCGAATATGAGTTTGGTGGTATTCACGGGGAGTGTTCGTTCAAGGCTCGTGTTCGTCGTGTCATCGAGGCGTTTGACACTCCTGAGGGATTGGACTTTGAAAAGGAGAACGCTCATGTCTTTTTCCCTGAAGAGTCTGAAGAGTATGAGTCTGAAGACCCTGAGCATGAAGACCCTGAGCCTGAAGAGTCATTGCCCGCACTGTCTGAGGTGTCTGGATTGTCTGACCTGTCTGAATTGCCGGAATTCTTTGAGGAGTATGAACTGTCTGACATATCTGAGGAGCCTGGACACGATGAATCGTCTGAAGACGGATATTAAGTTTACTAACCGCATTGGAGTTATCATGGATATGTTGGAATGGTGTTATGGAGCAGGATACTTGAGCGATGATACACTGAATGTACATTAGATCGTCTGGAATAGAGCTAGACTTGAATACACCTGCCAATTTCATAGTACTCTACATCTACCAGCTGTCTCTAATAACGTAGTCAGAGTCTGCTGGTACTCCCGGCAAAGGACCTCCGACTCCAGGCCATGTGCCATTTACGGACAAGGTAACGACAGCAACAGGAGGTGAAAACTTTTCACATCATCAATAACTCTTACCTTTACAACCCCTCATCTCAATTGTATTTCCCTACCCAATTTTTACTTCCGCTACGACTGCTGTGAGTGACAACCTTTGCTATAATACTTGGTTGATATCTAACTAACCTAGCTGTCTAGACAATAGTGGCGTCGACTGTCCCACAAAATCCCTCTATCAGATCGGACAACGACGTCCTCTTAAATATCGTCAACCTCCCCGCCGACATGGCATACCTCGAACCGAATACCCCTTCAGACGGCTGGAGTTGAATACCGAACTCCATTCTGCAGCGCGTTTCATCCGAGCATCTTGTTATAGCTTCCAGTACTTCCGGGCCATGCTCGAGACTCCGTTCCGCGAGACAACATCCCCCGCTGCAATCGTTGAACGGAAACGGATGTTGACGTCAAAAACCCGGGTCCAACGAATCGAATTCCTGACGATGATCGTTTCCTGAACTCGCCAGGTTCCTGGCAGGTCTCGATGGATATTCTCAAAGCTTCTGCCTTGTGGTTGGCCATTAGCGTCACAGAATCTTCAAGAGAAGACCAAAGAGCTCATTCAGCCTTCGGATGACCTGGTCTCTGCTGCCCCGACCATCAATGCATCGCCGGGTGAGCAAGCTGTCTGCGCGGATACGCATTTGGAGCCCTCACGAAGCAAAATATGAATCACAGCCCATCCCGTCGAAAGCGCAGTTCACTGACTTTTCAGTGCTCCTAGCCAGATGGACCGGTACTACGTGGATGTCGGAGAAGGGTCTCGCATACGCAGTGACGCCTATCTGTGCTTTGAGGAGTCTATGCCCAGTTACCAAAATTTGAGGGGCCCGCTATTGGTAATATGAAGTTTAATAATCTTCAACCCGTTGCATAGTGCGGTAGCCTTGTCCTCCTCGAGGTGGTAATGATCTAGTATGGGGAGTTAGGGCTCGGCGGTTCGTACGGTTCACGTCTTACACTATCTTATTAAATGTAGTTCCAACGCCCAGGACACAAATATCTTTCAAGTGACCGGTTTATAGATATTTCCATGGTGTTTTAAGAGTGTCCCGTTGAGAACAAAATACGTCCTGCTGGAAACCCTTGAAGTCACGTGCCAGCGAATGTCAACACCCTCCCATCACATCTCCCTGTTAAAACTATCAGTTTGTCCTCAAACACCTGTCGGCTACGTGTATATTAGTGTGAACAAGAATGCAGCCAGTATATTCTTGTCTTGTCCGATTCTGTTGTATGTGAGTGCACGTGATCAGCCCCTGGCAGTCACGTGTCTCCAAGCAATACCCGCAGCAACAAACACCAACTTTGCTTCGACAACAACCAGCCATGAAAAGAAAGTCTACGTCCGCAACTCCCAAAAAGGGTGCCAAAAAGCAATGCTCGTCAAATGGCCTTACACTTGGGGAAATCCTTGGTCAGCCCGCCCTCAATTATGAGTTGGATCCATCAGGGGACATCGTCTTCGAGCTGCCGAATGCGCCAGAGGGGATGCCGCCTGATGTCAAACCTGAAATACTCGGCGGGCTAGTTAAACTCGAAAAGCCACCAGAGCCGACCTCTTCAGTTCAAACGAAAGCGGGCGCTCCAGGGGAGAACTCCGCAGATGCATCAGCTCCGTCCACCAGAGAGGCACCAGCTGGCCGTCTTGTTCGAATCCGCGCATCATCCAAACATTTGATACTTTCCTGTCCATACTTTGCTCGTATGCTCAACAGTACCTTCAAAGAAGCGACGGAGCTTGAATCGCAGGGCTTTCTCGTGCTTCAATAGACTGGCCCGCCCTCCCCTTCCTCCTTCTCATGACGGTCATTCATGGCAAAATGCTCAGGATTCCACGCAAGGTGTCGCTGCAGATGCTTGCTGATGTTGCTCTTCTTGTTGACTTCTATGAGTGTTATGGAGTTGTTGTGATATTCTCGGACATGTGGATCAGTGACCTCGGCCAGAAACTTCCTCAGTCCTACACCAAAGACGCTCAACTCTGGCTATTCATCTCGTGGGTTTTTGGCAAGAAAGAAATATTCAATAAGATTACTAGCGTGATTCAACTCGAGAGTACGGAAGAAATCACGTCCCCTGGCCTTCCAGTTCCCGGTGTTACTCTAGGTTTGTGTAGATACTCCCTCCTGTTGATTACGTGGACTGATGTGAGAAAAGAAACGCTGAACAATAGGCGAAACGAGGCACTTTTAGGCCTCATAAATGGACTTCATGCTCTATACTTGCAGCTCATCAACGAGGGAGAAGAGCAGTGCAAAGGTAGCAGGCACCATTGCACCACCCTGATGATAGGGGCTTTGATCATGCACATGGTGAGAATGGGGGTCTTTCATCCTTTCCCTGAGCCTCCGTATGCTGGATTTGATCTGCGCAGACTTCGTGGGGAATATGAAGAGAAATTACATTCGCCAAACCACGGCGACCGGTGTTGTCCAGGTGTCAATTATTCTGGCGGTTCAAACTCTTGCGGTTTAAGTCGGCGTGTTTATGATCTCTTGAGATCTCAACCCACACCGTCCGGTCTTGATATTGACTCACCCGAGTTTGCCAAAATGCGGACGACAAAGAAATAGCCTTGGGGAAGAGCTTACCACTTTGCCCTCCTGGCCTCCGGAATAGAAATGACCTGAGTATTCGGATCAAACGGGTTCCCTAAAAGACTTACACGGGCTGTCTCGGTCAGGTGGCCTTCTTTCCAATCGTGAATTACTGCTCCGCCTCTCATTGGACTCAAAATATTTTATCTCCCAGTCCCGACAGTCTATCGCGCCGGTTACAGTGACATTGATTCAGCCAAAATCGCTTGAAGATGGACTGTCCAGACACCACCTCTGTCGGAGATCACAGATTACGCTAGGGAGATTATCGTCTACAAATATAACCGACGTGCTCTTGGTATGGGCCTATAATCACAATTCATAATGTACCACGCTGCAACCCGGCGTTGAGTGCAGTCTTGTCGCTGCCCTTCTCTGGAAGGCAGACAGTATTCAGATCTCCCACTACGCAGCTGTAGTCCCGGACCGCGCGGGCGAAGTTTCGCTTGGATACGTTAGAACCATCATACTGTCAATTGACGGAACGAACTTGGAAAGATGTGTCCAGAGCCTTGATCGCCAGCTCATGAGCCCGGGCAATAGCGCCCACTCCCTGCTTTGCCGTATCATCCGCTCCAACCATCGTCATTTGGTCGGCGAGCGAGAGAAAGCTCAAGCTTCCGCGAAAGAGATATATGCCAAAAGTAAATGGCATGAACGATAGATTGCTGTCGACAGCGAGGACTTGCGCGATGCAATCGCCGATGGCGAGAGGGTTCGCACTGCACTGAAAGATATCAACAGTGTCATCAAGCTCTCCAAGAAAGACCATATGCAGCACGCGCACGATATACCGGCTATAGGCGATTACAACTTTTAGCTGCTGCTGTTTTGGATGGGAGGACCCGTCGGCGGGGTTACTGAAAGATGACGGGGAGATTGGAAAGACAGGCAAGTTGTCGTCTGGAATTATCGGATTCGCTGGAAAACTGGTGGCTTCTAGAATCTGGAGACTGAATTCACAATCGGAAAGCATTTCCTGGATTTCTTCAGCACGAAAGACATCTCCAGACTCTCCTAGACGCGGATGCTGATTCCGGGAACGAAGCTCCATGATATCTCCGAGGATTGCCATCAGTGGAAGGAAATACTCAAAGAATCCTGCTCCCGAGACCTGTGTTGGAGGTCCGCAAGTTTGAATAGGGATGTTTTCCAGTGGGATATTGTCCATATCCTGCCATATCCATTCCGGCAACGGGCAAAGGACCTGACACTCGGAATCGTGAAGCTGCAGCGGTTCATTGAAGGAAAACGCCAGGTGTCTGTCCAATGAGTAGACTAGCCAGAAAACCCTGCGGCGCTCTTCATGCTCCCTGCGTGCAAGCAGAGACATTTGCTCTGCAAACGGGGTTCCTTCTGCTATTCGTGCTTCTGAATTGAAGCTCAGCTTTTTGACTAAAAATACGGCCTTGCTCCACCAGGTGAAGCACTCTTCTCTGGCCACTGATCCCGCTGCGACGCATGCCAAAAGGACGTAGCTCAGTACGTCGTCGATATTCTGCTCTGGTATAGTGTCGAACGGGGGATAGACATCAGATTCATTAGAATGCCAGTCTAGTGAGGGGTGTCAGTCATGTTCAATTGTCCTGAGGATCACATCTTACCGTCGGCTAGTTCCAGGTCAGCATACTCCCTCGCTTGTATCAGCTTCATTGACAGAGAGTGCAGACGTTGCGTGACTCCGATCCGGCTGCTGGTATCTGGGAATATATCCAAATGCCCTGTATATGCGACGCACCACAGTATAACTGCCAGGAGCGCAGGAGACAGCGGTCGTTCAGCTGTTTCCCCAAGCACGGAGCAAGCTCGAATCACCGGGGATAGTCCATAAGGGCACCTTTCATTTAAAGAATTCGCCGCTGGCTCAGCAAAAAACACATCCAGCAGATGGCAAGCCTCTTCGGGTGTTAATATTCCTTCCAATAGCGATATGATCGGGTTCAAGCATGGGTAGCGGCAGGTCTCAGCAATTCCGCCAATTCCGACAGACCTGGATGGTGAGGGAATAGAAGAGAAAGGACTATATGACGGACGACAGCTTTTATCCAAATGAAACGATCCGTCGGTCGAGTATACGTCCGGAGTCTGCGTGCCGACGCTTGTTGGGCTTCTGGTATCTGGGTTGTCCGCGATCCAAGTCGGTCTAAGATTGAGAGTTGTTGATGGTAGTGAAAGAGTCTCTTCACGTTCTGCACCTGTGAATCGCTTCTTGGGAGGCACAGATGAATTGGATCTAGACTTCGGACCGCGCTTCTTGACCGTTCGCTCGTACCGGCAAGGGTATTTCCGTTCTGTTGCTGTCAGAAGTGGAAGACACGAATGAGGACGGCACATACTATAGCAACGACTGCTGTTGACATCAGACGCCAATTAGCCTCAGCTCTTCGCATATCCTGAGATATCATACCATGGCAGACCCCCGCTGCAGCGGGTTCGGGAGGTATTGCATCGATCGCATGCCCGCCGAACCCTATCAACCCTGTTGTCTCCACAGCTCTTCATGAATTTCACCGAGTTCGACAACGAAATGAACGCGTGCTAGGAAAGAGGAATGCTGACTGTTATGAGAGTTTTGCCAGGAACTGGGCTGTACTACAAACTTCGGTATGCTTTCTTTCCTGCCTCTCTTCTTAAGTGCAACTTCATCTCATGCGACGATACGAATGCAGTGGCCTCCAAAGGATATCAACCGAATATCAACCGAAACAGCTAAGTCCCTCCAGTGTCGATAGCGCAGACTAGCGGTTCCTGATATGCACGCCCCCTGCCCCATTTGGCACTCTTCCGTAACCCCAGATTAACTCGCCTGCACCTAAACTCACCATGACGACAGCAGCATGAAATATGGGGTATTCGACATGACCGCCGCGTGGGAGGTGCACATGGTTTTCAGTTGTTCACATCGCTAGCTCGAACCCTGCAGAGGATCTCGACGCTCTCCTTCGGACTACAGGAGGCGTAAGACAGCACTTCCACGTCAATCACCAGGGAAGTGCAGCAGGCGGGATAGCCCGATGTCCACGTCAGAGCTGGAATGGCGAACGATTTGCGGGTGAAAGCCACCGGCACTGGACCAAATCTGTTTCTTGGTTCTTAGTGCCCTTATGGAAGCCCTCTAGAAGACCTGTCGCTCTTTGGTCTTGTTCGACCCGCGCCTGTTTGGCCAGTGCCTGACTTGCAATTCCGCTTTACCGAAAATGCAGGTCACTCTGTCTGAGCGAGAGGGTTCACGTAGCCTCGCCATGAAGCGATTTAACGCATAGTAGTAAGTGCGTCTTGTCTCGGAAATTGTATGTTTACAGTACTCCAAGCAACCCCACGAAAATGTTCATTTATCAGGGGTTCATGACCTCAAACCTTCGATCCCCCGGTGCTGCAGTCCGCATTGCCGTCAGTTGTTGATAGTTTCGCTCTGATCAGGCTTGGGCCCCTGAATGGTGGGATCGCTCAATTCTGATTGAGGTAATTCCTCTCGGCCATCGGAGGAAAGGAACGCAAGTCTGATTCCTCAAGAGAACGAATGAGATTAGCTCCAACCAATTTGACACAATCAGGGTATTCCTCTTCAGTGACAGAGTCGGGGCGGTTTGTGCCGATTGCCGCCTCAACCTAGCCCCATGTGGGAGTAGGTGCCCTATATGCAAGGCTCTAAGACTCCAAGGATCATGCTAACGTCTTATATTCCTTGCCACTTGTCTCCTGTTACTTGCTAAGGGGTTGGACTATGATTCAACGAGAACAGACGCTGACGACCAGCGATTTAGTATTCAGGCCTCCCACGAGCCCCTGGTTTCATCATGATGCAGTCCTTGCAAATATCATCCCTGTATCGAGATACAGCTGGCGAGGCCTGGTATTATCCGATATTGATTGCATCGCTCTCAAATCCTGCTCATTGCGCTCTGGTTTCAACCATGCGTCACTTGAGTGATACATTGATCCGTTATCGAGACGCGAGCGAGTCCATGGCCATGATCCTGCCACTCCGCACATTTCCTTGTCAGGATTGAACCCTACTCCTTACAATTACCTATGATTTTGTCATACGCCCCGCTGGTGTGCATACCGAGAGAGAGAAATGGCACCGCCCTATCTACGGAGTAGATGCGCCAACGAAAAGTGGGCAAGAGCTTCAGACGGAGTCAGATTTTAGGGTACCTGAAAACTAGCTCGGTACTGAAAATACAGACAGAAACCTAGCTTCCTTGCTCACACGGGGATGGTCAAATCCTCTTGGCTGATTCCAAAGGTGTCTAGCCTGCTGCACTCTGTCCTGCGGTCTGATACAAATGTCTCTCGAGACTGGGACGTTACTCACTGGCGAATGCAAGGCTTGTTTGGATTAGCTAGTCCTTTCCCATGCCGAGGCCCTTAATGGCTAGGGCCATTTGACGTACCGGTTGCCCCGTTTGATGCCCGATACGATGGGGCAAGTGGTCTGTCTGTGGCAGCTCCTGATAACAAATAACCTCGTTCTTGCCTACTAGGCTTTGGAACTCCCAACCGCCCCTCTATCGATATCTAAGCGCGGCATGATACCCACTTGGTTTTGGCGGTCTAGTTCGGTGTGTTGACACGTTGAGAGGGCACTGAGGGCGCTTCGCTTGACCTTGAAGGAAGCACATCTCACGTCAGCAATTCCTTTCCAACCCCTAACTTAATCTTGCTAGTCATGCTTGGATCAGACTATTACGGAGTATTCTGATAAGCATTTATACGTAGTTCTTAATGTGAGATCACCTGCGACTCGTTGGCGAACTCATATATCTTTTTATAGTAATCAACAAAACAAATTCTACAAAGCACGACATTTAGGAAGATACAGTACAGTTATAAAACCAGTTTAGCAATCCAATACTAATGACAAGCACTCTGAGAGCTAGGCAGCTGGAATACTTAGATTTTCTGCAAAAGACGAGCTCGCTCCAATATAATAGGAAAAGTAAGGGCGCCCAGCACCCGCCGAATCATAAACCACAACGCACTATAAAGAACAACTATTTGACGCTACGAAGGCCAATTAATAGGCATCCCGAAATCCATCCACCCAGCGAGCGGGTTATCCGCCATAGAGAGATCAGGGTACGAGGTCCAGGGAAATGGCTCATCGGCAATTGAGACAGGCATGTTCAGTCCGTCGGTAGCGGCATTTATACTAAACGCCGCCTGTTGCGGCTCATAGACATAATTGGCGGACTTGTGAGAAGGCACATGGTTGGTTGTTCGTGCCTTTGACACATGCGGATCGTAGTTTTTGTGAAACCAAGCCTGAGCGAACTTTAGCCAGCCAGTGTAATCAAACCCCGTCTTTTGAGAGCCAGGACTTGGATGACTCGCAATTTGACGGTCTATGCAGACCTTTAGCATGCGCACCATGTCCAGGTCGTCGCACAGAGCTTGCACCTGTGGGTAATTCCGTCGCAAGGTCTCATCAGACACTGCCATTAGGGTCAGCTTGCACGAAATCACGGTGTTGAATCCGGATTGAAGCCATTCGGAGTAGCTGAAGAATCGCTCAGTGCCAGGAGATATCCTGGTCAGGAGGTCAAAGAAGTTCTTTGCGACAGCAAGTCCGTGGCAGAGGATCTCGGATTGGAAACTAGACGGGAGCTGCGATTGGGGTTTCTTGTCAAACAGAGTAACTTGGCAGAGGTAAAGATTGACGGTCCACAGATATGAAGCCAGAAGGACTGAGGCCGGTTAGCACAGGGATATCGCAATCGAGGATCGCTTACAATTTGTGGGTAACGCTGCCTCAAGTTGGTCGCTATAGTCTTGTAGTTGAGCTCTGAAGACCCGAAATGACTGCTGAAAGTTCCTCCCTGACACGGTTGACTGTCCAGCGTCTGGGTCAGTAGAGATCCTGTCCATCTGCTCGAAAATACGCTGCAGTCGGACCAGGTCGATAATGAACCGGTCGCTGGGAAACTCGGGGTCCTGTGCCAAGCCAAAAGCAAAGGCCTCGAGGTGATGGTTCCAGGGGAAGGTGCACCTCCTCTGGGTTATAATTGCAAAGCTGTAATTCGTAAGTACAGTTGCTTGGCTGGTTTCCGTCTGCTTACCATGAACAGAGGAAGGAGCATCCAATAGACGCCCTTTGTTCAGCCCTTGACATTGAGCGAGGTTGCGTTTCCTCGCCTGCCTGGTTAAGGGCGATTCGATGGCCGCGTCTATGCAGGTCTGCCGGTCGATCCAGTTCCAAGTCTACCACAATTGCAATTGCAAGATGCAGGTAGGTTGACAGATCGCGCGGCCTAAATCGCTGCTGAACTTGATGTTGAGACCTATAAATGTGAGAGTCTGATCAGACAAGGTGAATGTGAAGGCACCGACCACGCCAGTATCAAAAGAATGCCCTGCAGAGTTTCAAACGATGGTGTTTCACGAGTGAGGACTGTCCGCTCAGCCACGATGGCCTTTACTTCCTCATCGAGCGTTCGTTTCAGCAAGCGGTCGTCGATCACAGAAACAGACAAGATGACCAAGAAGAGAAATGGCTTCTCAACACGTAATTGATCGGCTACTGTATCAGAAGGAAGAGCGACGAATGGAAAGTGTGGCATCATAAACTGGAGGAAGTGGTCCAGCAACGCTGCGGCGTCGTCTGGCGACAGCAATCCCCTGTCAATGACATCGCCCTCTCTCTCGTCATGACGCCGGTTGTCAGACGGCCTTTGTTCAAGAAGTTGGTCGAGTCGTTTCTCCAAAGATTCAAGGCGTCTGAATGATTAGTTCTAGTCCGTCTTGTTCCTGGGCAGCGCAGCTTACGTCTCTTTTCTTGTCCAAGTCTGTCGCAATCGAGCTGGTCGGAAATAACAGGGCTTATTCAGCCTCAAGCAGCTACAGAATCAGCAATCTCACCGCGATAGATCAAGCGGATGAATGATTGTACCGGTCGCAGACGGGAGAGTCTACCGAGCGTAAGCAGCGTATCTTGGCCGTGGCGCAGGTCTGACACGTCTTCACTCGTGCTGGGGAGTCGGACATGATAACTGGCAGCGTGAGAAATTATGTCCGAGAGTTGTTGGGCACGGACACGGACACGGGGCGGATAGAAGTAGATATAAGCAGCAATGGTGGTAGCCTGCGCCCGGAGTCGGACACGGACACGGACTCCGTGCAGGTGGGGGCTAAATGGTATCGTATAGCAACTGCAGGAGAATATGTATAAAGGCGAGCCGGAGGAACAAAAACTGCTGCTGGCAGTAAGCAAAAGGAGCACACTCAGAATGGATCCTGAGAACTGTACCCTCGAGACCTGCTCCATTGAGGATGCGTACGTCACATATCAGCCAACAATTGCCGGCAACAGCATCTATACCGCACTCTTCGGCATTCTTCTCATCGCCCAAATCGTGCAATGTCCGATCTATCGCATGTGGGGGTTCTCCGGGTCGATGATCGCAGGTCTGATTCTCGAAGTGCTGGGTTATATTGGCCGTATCCTGTCCCACGATGATCCTTTCAGCTTTGACTGGTTCCTCATGTAAGTAATCACCGGCGAACTAGGACGAATGCTAATTGCCAGGAACCTGATCTGCCTCACTATCGGACCGGTCTTCTTCTGCGCCGCCATCTACTTCCTCCTCGGTCAGATCGTCGTTGCCTACCAAGGCGAGGCCATCTCTCGCCTACGACCCCGGAACTACACCATTGTCTTTGTCTCGTGCGATATTATCTCACTGGTCCTGGTGAGTGCCGGTGGTGCCATTACTTCGAATGCAGACGACAATCCGAGTCTGTCAGACACGGGAGTCAATATCATGATTGCCGGCCTAGCTTGTCAGGTTGCCGCGTTGACAATTTTCATCTGTCTTGCACTGGAATTTGCATTTCGCATGCACCGTCATTTGAAGCACCAATCGCTATCGACAATGGTCGACAGGAAGGACGAGTTTGAGAAACTTCGAGCAAAGAAGTGGTGGAAGGTCTTCTTGTTAGGTATGTACATATACCCTTGCGCGGCAGGGAAGCTAACTGATAGGATAGCCCTGGTTCTCGCCACGATCACCGTCTATGCGCGGTCTATTTTTCGAGTGGTTGAGCTCAACGGCGGGTTTGACAGCGCGCTGGCCAACGACGAGATCGCATTCATGATCCTGGAGGGCGCGATGATCTCCATTACCTGTCTCTGCCTGACAGTTTTGCATCCAGGAAAGGCACTCGGCACCCGACGGAAAAAGAGCGACATGGCCGAGAACATTGAGTTCTAGTTGCAGAGAGTTTCTAGAGGGTCGGAGTAAGGAGTATTGTTTTGTTTGGGTCTAGAACCATAATGTTGATCGCTGTTCGTCATGACTCCATTGCGCTTTCCCGATTCCCGATCGGCAATAATTCTATATAGAGGCAGCAAATTCTTCGTCAAACCAACGTACCTATACCTTTCTTCCTTCATTAACCCTCTCATCATGATAGCCAAAATCACAGACCCGTATAGCTTCTTGGATGACTATAGCGAAGGCGCTCATCCCCGACTGCTGGAAGCTCTGTTGCGCACCAATACCTCACAACAGACCGGGTATGGGACCGACCAGTACACAGAGGAAGCCCGTCAATTGCTCTTCTCCCAGTTGCAGGCGACTGAAGAGGATGTCTCAATTCACTTTGTTCCAAGCGGGACAGCAGCAAACTTGATTTCGATTGCGAGCTGCTTGCGTCCGTATGAGGCTGTTCTCGCTGTACAGACCGGGCATATCATCGACAAAGAAGCCGGAGCGATCGAAGCTACGGGCCATAAAATCATTCCGGTGCCTGCAGTACGAGGGAAGATGACACCAAGTAATCTCGAAACCGTCCTTGATCGAAATACCTTTTTCCCTCACATGGCCAAGCCGAAACTGGTATATATTTCCAACGCAACCGAACTCGGGACCATCTACACCAAGAAAGAGCTTCAAGCATTATCCGGTGTCTGTCAACGGCGAGATTTACTGTTACTTGTCGACGGAGCCAGAATGGGAGTGGCCATGACCGCAGAGAAGAACGATGTCATACTCCGTGACCTGGTGGATTACACGGACATCTTCTGGATTGGAGGCACCAAGATGGGCGCGCTGCTCGGAGAAGCCATTGTTGTGCGAAAGGCACTGGCTGAAGGGTTTGAGTTTCACATGAAGCAGCGAGGGGCCCTGCTGGGAAAGTCCAGGGTGATGGGTGTCCAATTCAGCGAATTGTTCAGAGACGGGTTATTTCTCGAGCTTGCACGACATGCCAACGCGATGGCCAGGAGGATCTCGGACCAGTTTGTGCAGAGCGGATGGGAGCTGGCAGCAGAGACGGAGACCAACCAGGTGTTTGTCATAGTAAAGAACGAAGATCTGGCCCAGCTGGAGCAACACATCCGGTTCTATGCGTGGGAGCGAGGAGGTGCGAGTACAGTCGTGCGGATCGTGACCTCGTGGGCGACAGAAGAAGAGGCTGTGCACAAGCTGTGCACTGTGTTACATAATATACATAATTAATACATCACTACTCCATACTTTACTCCGTACATCTTTTCCGATCTGTATTCCCGATCTCCTATCATCCCACTTTCTGCCATGCGCCTGTCCATCTCCTGCGCATCCTGTCGTCAGTCCAAGGTCAAATGCGTCCATGATGGCCATCCTCCCTGTCGTCGTTGTCTGCGTTTGAACCGCAATGGCTGCCTTCTCACTGACCCTCGTTCTTCCACTGTCACCCCTTCTCCGCGCAGACCAACAGCACCTCGGCCTCACACAGAGAGCAGACAAGAACCACGCCCACAATCACGACGAGAATCACTATCGGAATCGGTCAATTCGCCCATCTCCCTCTCCTCTGCTACTCTAATCGCTGCCTGTGACCTCTACCGAAAGAAATTCCCTGTCGTCAACTTCCTCCACTACCCCTCATTGATCGCCGACCTCTCGCGAGATGTTTCCTCTGTTGAGCCAGTCTTCCTGGCCGCGCTCCTCTCGCTCTGTGCGCGGTTTATGGATGATTTCCAACTCGATACTTCGGAAACATACGCCCAATATGCCCGGTCGCAGCTTGCCCATCGCGCGTTTGAGTCTCCCTCCCTCCCGCTGGCACAATCGCTCGTGATGATATCGCTATACGAGTGGGGATCTGGCCGGCCCTACCGAGCGTGGATGTACAGCGGAATGGCAACATACATGATCCAGTCCTTACTGAAGAGCGCGGACGACCATATGGAGCACGCGCCGGAGAAGTTTCATACCCAAGATCAGATCGCGTACGAGCAGCTCGTCCGGACATACTGGTGTTGTTTTGCGCAGGATTGTGAGCTTAGCTCAGGTGCGCGACAGCACTTTGCCCTTTCGTTTCGTCAAATATCCGTACCACTGCCAATCAGTGATTCTGATTTTACATTTGGCAAGGTGACGCGACGGATGACACCGGCCGATATACTCAATGTAGGTACAGAAAGGGTGAGGCTGGGCATCGAGCACGGACTGACCATCGTAACTCGGGGATTTGATATCTTTGTGCGCATCCTACGGTTTGCAAACGAAAGCCGTCGCGATCGAGCTCGGGGGCTGGTGCGCTCGTCTTCGTCTACATGGTTGGGCTTGAAGCAAGAGCTGGACGAATGGAGAGTGCTGCAGGATATAACAGTTCGCTATCCAGACACAAGCGCAGCGGCCCATGTCGCCCTAGGTTATGGCGAATTGTTTGTCTATATCAACCTGGTGTATTTCATGAGGTGCGCCCTTTCGTTCCTATCAAGGAATCTACTAATCAATCAAGCATCCTTTTCCTCTACCGCGACCGGTTTCTTGCGACTCCCAAAGCTACCGACAATTTGAACCTGACGGACGACGCCGACGAGACAACAATTGATCTTCTATTCATGACCGCTCAACATATCGGCGGCATTCTGTCTGCTCTAGAAAGCTGCGCGACGCCGCTAATCACGCCTTATGCCGGATTCAGCATGTTCGTCGCTGCTCATATCAATATGTATGGAACGGTGTGTTCTCTTCGATATCCGGGAGGGCTAGAGCGAGCGGAGCAGGAGAAGAAGGCGAATCTACTATACCTGGAGAGGTTATGTCAGTTTTGGAATGTGGGAACTAGCTGGGTATGTCTGCAGTGCCCTTTTCGGATTTTAGCTAATGAAGACAGTGGCAAACACTCCAGGAGGCGAACCGTTTTTATGAATGCGCACGATCGCATCAAAATCTGGGGCCTGACCGACATCATCTGGCGCTGGCTGGCACTTTTGATGAGTATGGGGACATCCGAATTTCGCGACCACATCCCTCCCCTTCACAACGCCAAAGTCCGGCCAACGAGAATTTAGCAGCTGAGGGCTCAACCCCGATTGAGACTGATAGAGGCTACGATCTCGACATGGAAATGATGCAGTGGCCATTCCTCGACGAGAACTGGGCTGCTGGGTTTGCTACGGCGTACGATGGAACATGGCCCGGCTTGGGATAATATCCCATTAATTTATTTAATACATTATTTGTTGTATCTATATTATTTATTTCAAAAATATTTTCTAAACTAAAATAAGATTGTGATCTTTTTGTTAAATTACTCTTTTGATTTTTACATTATCAACTAAAATAATTTAAATATGACTTTGGATCTCGTTTTGCTGCTTAATTTAATGCTAATGGTTGAGTGTAATGAATTGAATTCAAGTACAAACGCGATAATCAACAGACGAGGTCAGCCCGGCTCTTACTCCTTGACCTGCACCTTGACTTCCGCAGATCAGTCATGGATGCGTCAGGCTGCATGTTCAAGAGTGATATGGCCTAGCACTCCTTCCTGGACAAGTCCTTCAATTATATCGAGACACTAGTTCTCCTTGGCAATGCCAGTATATGAGCTTGGACAGGTTCATTGGCGGCAACATCGCATAGGATCTCAAGGGTCATCGGAGCCACGGTGCACATTATGAACTAGGCATACTCAGACTTACTTTATGACTGTTTGGAGGAACATATCTTGCCTGTCCATAGTCTCTGTTGCGCTCGAGTCCGAACTTGACGCCTGGTTCGTCGTCTATACTGACGAAGAAAAAACAGAGTTCTCTTTAGACTTACTGTCTTGTAGATGGATGAGATAGCCACGGGCCGTCAACCTCTGGAGGCTGGGCAAAGAAGCCGTAGGTAGCTTGTGAAGACATGGTGAAGATGGTGTTCTGGGTAATTCAGACAGAAAGTTGAGGTGATAGACTTGCGCCTTGAGCAACCAACTAGATTTATAGACAATGCGTTGACGGAGAGTACAAAGGTCGGAAAGGTGATTGACATTCATTGAACATTGTGAAGCCTTTCATAGTTCCTTGAGTCGTTACCTGCTGACTGCTACAGGCTCAGAAGCAAACGTCAACAAAGCCTTGATGATCATTTCTTTGTCTCATGGAATGGTTTTTCTGAGGTACAGTTGACTGAAGCATTTTCTATGTTCTGAAACTCATTTATTTATTTATTTTTCTTTATCTATCGACTCCCACTACCCTGCGAGTGACTATGCGCCGACATGATCGAAACCTCGACCTGTTTGGTGATGCCCCTTCGCAGCTCCTTCTTTCGCTCCTCGTCCTCTACATGCCTCAGAATTCTTTCAATACTATCCGTCTCATCCGGCAAATCCTGCTCAACATCCCGGCTCTCGGACGGCGTGCCGGAATAGTTCTGCCTTGATGGCCTTGATGGCCCTTTGTTGCTCGAGAAGTGACTGCTGAGCTCATATGACCTCGACCGTGCGGCGCTGGATATCTTGCGCACGGATGAAATCAGCAGAGGGCGGATACAAGGCACGGATGAGGTGATGATGATGATTAGGTTCTCGGCGTAGCCCCAGCGGATGAGCTCAATGCCACCGGTGGACCCGAGGTTTGTGATGCCGGGAATGTCGCCGTACTTGGTGCACTTGATGATGGATGCGACCATTGCCAGAAGACCCAAACTCATGAGGGTGATTAGCCCGAGCTTGATGCGCAGGCGCAGATTGAGGTTCCAGAAGATGAAAGTGGGGAAGACGGCGAGGAAAAAATCGCTTGCGGTATTGACGGCTGAGACGTTAGTATGGAACTGTATCAAGCGAAGAGAATGCTTACCAGATGAGAAGTAAGCAAACTTGATCACTGCATCGCTGTCGCCGCATTTGCCTGTCGCGGTTGGATCCCATAGCATCCTCACATTGGTACAGATGCTCAGCGGGAGCACACCAGAGACGATGTTCCCAGCCAGCTGGAGCAGCATGACAAACCACAGAGGGATCAGGTATTTCGGATTCCGTCCCAGAATAGCAATTACATAGAGGGCGAATGCGGAGCGCGCGAATCCCGTACTGATGGTAACGAGGGGGATTTCGATTGCGATCGCCTTCAGGACGATCTTCAAGTCGGCGGGACTTGACACGAGTAGGGTTTTTAGGTTTGTCCCGAAGCCATGGTCGACCGATTTCTGTAGAAGAACGGTGGCTGCGAGAGTCATGGCCTGTGCTGTTAGCAGGGAAATGGGCCACGATGGGGAGGAGACTTACCCAAGCCACAACCATGAGGACATCATCGAAGCGGAACTGTCGCAGCTTGATCTTTGCAAAGACACGTAGAATGAGAATGACAGCAGCAATTGCATTGGCAGCCCACATTCCCGCGGCGAGGGCAAAGCCAGGGTCGTTGCTGTGGTCGAAGCCCATGCTGCTCAGCGTTCAGCCCTGTTCAGCAACTGCACCGAAGTGTCCAGTGTGGAATTCAGGGCCATGCTCATGTTTTATGCAGGGCCTGGCTGACGAAATCGGCTGAGCGAACTGACTGGTGAAACTAACTGGCTGAACTACGGAGTAACTGGCTGGGCTGACTGGCTGGACTGACTGGTGGAAATGACTGACGTCTCAGGCGAACCTTGGAATGCCCCGGGGAATTTCCCATGTGCACAGCGAAAATATTCGCAGGCCAAGACTCAGAAGCAGCCAAAGCAATGTCACTGGCCTACGAGGTCTCTGCAAATCTGCTAGTTTGTGGGGTTTGGAGGATAAAGTTCCATGGATTTCGCGCAACGCCACTTGAGTCTTAGGGTTCGGTTCGGCGAACATTCTTCTGGAACGACGTTGTTGGTAATTATGCTTCTGCAGCAGATTACTGAGTATACTCCGTAATACTGGTGCTGGCAAATGCTTGTGAACGACGATCTGATGATCAAGCAGCGCCGATATGGTGTCGATCGGATCGTCCTGTTCATATGAGGGTCTGTTCGCCTTCGATCGAACTGTTAGTCCACCCTCATTCTCCACTGTTTGCGTTGAGATCCGGAAATCCCGATCTCACCAGAGAGAATTTAGCGAAGTTCAAGCGAAGTTTCGGCCCCAATCCCAAGAAAAGCATGCATTCCTTCCCACGAGTGAATTCGGCCCCATTCCGTGACGCTTTTAGCGGTCGGCCGGCATGCACCGCCGGCCCAGACTAAGCCCACCGTCAAGGCACAAGCAAGATCGGTCCAGGAACGTGCGATCGAGCTTAGTCGCGCCGGGAGTCTCTTTCTCTGGTTAGCTTGTCTCTGGTACTCGCGGCTACTTGACGGTTTGGGGAACACGTCCGACACGTGGTAATGGGCCTGGTCTCGTCATATCAGTATAAGACGAAGATCCCCTCACTGCTACGGAGTACTTGGCAAGCTGACGACACCATCCTCACAATGAAGGCTATCGCGACTGCTCTTCTTCTCGCCGGCTCGGTCGCTGCGTCCTCGGACTGTCACTGCCTTCCTGGCGACAGCTGCTGGCCCTCTACCAGCCAGTGGGATGCGCTCAACAGCACCGTCAATGGTCGCTTGATTGCGACGGTGCCGATTGGATCGCCGTGCCACGATCCTACCTACGATGCGACCGCATGCGAGGCTCTCCAGAACGACTGGAACCTGCCTCAGACCCAGTAAGGCCTGTTCGCCCCTTGCTTGAACGCAATGCTGACCGCGCAGCTATGTTTCCTCATCCTCTGTGATGCAGCAATTTTTTGCCAACCGAAGCTGCGATCCTTTTACTGAGGAGTCTTCTCCTTGTGAGCTCGGAAACTACGTCAGTTATGCTGTCGATGTCTCGTCAAGCGACGATGTCGTTGCCGCGATCAAGTTCGCGCAGGACAACAACATTCGATTTGTGATCAAAAACACCGGCCATGAGTATGTTTTCCTCCTGATGACGAGATTTGTCTAACTGTGTTAGCTATCTTGGACGTTCGACCGGAGCAGGAGCTCTCTCTGTCTGGACCCATAACCTTAAGGATATCGAATATTTGGACTGGTCGGACTCCACCTACTCCGGTCCGGCTTATAAATTAGGCAGCGGTGTTCAAGGCTTCGATGTCCTGGAAGCCACTCATCCCCAAGGTCATGTCCTTGTCGGTGGGGAGTGTCCGACCGTTGGGTTGGCCGGAGGATACACCCAGGGAGGAGGCCACTCGGCCCTGAGTACCAACTTTGGCTTGGGCGCCGACCAGACGCTGTCATTTGAGGTTGTCACCGCTAGTGGCGAGGTTGTTACTGCCTCGCGCACTGAGAACACTGATCTGTACTGGGCCCTCAGTGGAGGGGGTGCGGGCAACTATGGTGTCGTTCTCTCTCTCGTTGTCAAGGCGCACCCCAGCGAGATTGTCTCTGGCGCCTATCTCGCCTTTAGCACTGCGAACCTCACTGAGAGCGTTTACACCGATGCTATTGAGCATTTCCACCGTCTCCTTCCTGACATGATCGATGCTGGGACCACGGTCATCTACCAGATCCTCCCTGGATACTTCCTTATCAAGCCGTTGACCGCATACAACAAGACCAGCGACGAGGTCAAGACCATTCTCCAGCCATTCACCACTGAGCTTGATGGTCTGGACATCCCGTTCACTGTCTCCTACACCCAGTATGATTCGTACTATGATCACTACAACGAGTATATGGGACCTCTGCCCAACGGCAACCTCGACGTCGGCGACTTCACCTACGGCGGTCGTCTCCTCCCTCGCTCGGTCATTGAGTCAAACCCCGGCGGTATTGCTAGCGCGCTCTACAACTTTACCTCTCAAGGTGTTGTCGTTGTCGGTGTCGGTTTGGACGTCTCCAAGAGCAACGACGTTGACAACGCCATCTTTGCTCCCTGGCGTGAGGCTGCCGTGACGATGCAGTTTGGCGTCACTCTCGGCAACACCGACTCGTGGGACAAGATCCTCGCGGACCAGCAGACCGTGACGAACGAGCTCTCTCCCCAGCTGGAGGAGCTGACTCCTAACTCGGGCACGTACGAGAACGAGTCTAACTTCCTCCAGCCGAACTGGAAGCATGTGTTCTTCGGTGACAACTACGACAAGCTCTCGCAGATCAAGAGCAAGTGGGATCCGAACAACTTCTTCTACGCCTACAAGGGCGTCAACAGCGACTACTGGACTGTGTCTGAGGATGGCCGGATGTGCAAGGCGAAGTCCAGTCGCTCGGTGTGCAAGGCGTGATCTTGGATCAAATGTTATGTATAGATATGTAGACCGTTCTAATAATTTTGATCAATCTTCCTGTCCAGATGTAGCTTAGTCATCAGTATGTGACTTGTTTGTTGACTTGACTTCATCCATCTTCACCTTATTATGGCATTCGTTATGCAACGCTTATCACGTATATTTAAACCGTTTCTCCGGCATCCATTACCCGCGCGGAATTTTCCACTTGGACCACTTCTAGACCCAAACTACAAGGTGGATGAGGAAAAGTGGGAATGGTACTCGAGGGAGGCCTTCCTGCCCATCAAGATTGGCGATGTCTTCCAGTCAAAGTATCAAGTGGTCGGAAAACTCGGCTACGGAGGCTATTCCACCGTATGGCTTTGTAGAGATCTCCAGTGAGTTCCTCTCACCTGAGTCATGACAGAATTAACCATGTCAGGGAGCATGCGTATGTTACGTTGAAGCTATATGAGCATGACTCGTCGCATGCAGAGGGGGAAATCCGGGTCTATGAACACCTCCAGGGTCTTCAATCCAGCCATACTGGGTCTATCCTCGTGCGGACGATGCTAGACAAGTTCTACCTTAGTTCGAGGGACGGCTCTAAATCTTATCAATGTCTTGTTCATCCACCACTAGGCATGAGTCTGTTTGAGCTTCGGAATCGGACTCGTGGCAAGGTGTTTCCTGAGAATCTGTTGAAACCGACCGTAATTCATATTCTGCTTGCGCTGGATTTCCTACACACAGAGGGCGGAGTGTTCCATTCTGGTTAGGCCTCTCATCTTCTGCGTTCTGTGTTGACTTTAGTAGATATACAAGATAAGAATATTATGCTCAATGTTGAAGACGAGTCTATTCTGGTTGACTTTGAACAAGCAGAACTATCCGATCCAAGCCCACGGAAAACGATTGGCGATGTAACCATCTATCCGTCTCGAAAGCTGGGTATTCCCAAGAAACACGGACGCCCTGTCCTAGCAGACTTTGGCGAAGCTCGCTTTGGATCGGAGACGGGCGCCTATTCTGGTGAGGTCCAGCCGTTCATGTATAGGGCTCCGGAGGTGTTACTTCGCATGCCGTGGAACGAGAAAATAGACATTTGGAATCTTGGGGTGCTGGTATGTTCTTTAGCGTCAAAACTGTAGGAGATCTAATGTTTAGACTTGGGACCTCTTTGAGCGAGGACATCTCTTCTACGCTCAGGATGCAAACGGGCGGCCGTCGGATATCCACCATCTAGCGGAAATGATCGCGTACTTGGGGCTACCGCCGCAGGAGATGCTAGTGGATAGTGAATATGCAAGCGAGTTCTTTGATTCAAATGGTAAGCTGATTCCCCTATACATCTGAAACCTTCTAAACGTGCTAGGCCAATGGAAAGGACTCGCCAAGATTCCGTCCACGACATTGGAGAGCATTGAAGGCAATTTACAAGGTGACCAACAGGAAGGCTTCCTGCGTTTCGTGCGAAAGATGCTCCAATGGCGACCGGGCGACCGAGCTACTGCAAAGGAATTGTTAGCGGATCCTTGGTTGAGATCATGACAAGATGCTTCTAGAACATAAGCCATTCTGATTCCATGTGGGCCCGATCACTTAATGGCATGTTTAACTACAATTCTCCAATGGCTGAACTGGCATAGTGGAATTCTACATTGTAAGGGCCAAACCTTACGCATGACAAATAGTAAGCCCAGGACTCAACACAGAGCTACAGTGGTTTTTCAATCTGAAAGAGTTAGAGGCCGCGACTATTGATTCGGCGAGTCAGGTTGTGCCGGAATATCCGTAACCCTACCTTGATGCCTGTATAGAGTTTGAGGGTCGACTAGTGAGGTGTCGCAGGATCTAGTCGACTCTGTATGTGTAACGTTCTCATCTGGTGTTATCCCCGCCCTGCGTTGTAGGGGGCAATGGCCATGTTGCGAAATATCCATGCTGCTAAAATATTGGACAGACATGAGGCCCTACACTGAAAAGACGGTGAAGATTTGAATGAGAAATTAATTTTTGTTGGTGGTGAGATGTTATTGTGGTTAAGGTGTGCACAAATATATAATTGTTCATATTGCTTGATGACCTTGCATAAACAAGCTTGGTAACATTGTTCAGTAATGTCTTTTACAATATAGGACAGATATATTTCATGAAATAATAATAATAAAAAAAAGAGGAAAAAGCAGACTGTGAATGCGGGGATTTCAGATTTCTCAAGGGCAGCCAAGCTTTTCAGCTTAGTGGCGAGTGTTATCTGATCGGTCCACTACTGCATCTACTGCAGAGTATTCTGTATAGAGTACATACATTATTCTATACTGTTCATCGGAATAGTCTCTAATAACATGAGAAAGACCAAATAAATGAGCTGTATTTCATAGATTACTCCATACTCTGTCTTCTGTCTTCTACTGCCTACTCTACTCTGGAGTAGTGCCTGGCAATCACGCAATTGTAGCGCCCCACTTGTCCCAATTTTCACCATAACTTTTCTCTCGACAATTCATGATCTTCTTCTCTTGATATTCATCCCAATAATTCGCCATGACCACCACCGAAGTCTCAGTGGGCGCTCCGGCCCCTAGGAACCGCTTCCTGTCGGTCTTCAGGTCAATCCCCTTCCAGATCGCCATTGCCAGCGGGGTCTCCTTCACGGCCCCGGGCATGTGGGATGCCCTGAACAATCTCGGCGCTGGCGGTGCTGCTGAGCCGTATGCGGTGTCTGCTGCGAATGCGCTGCTGTATGGCCTGTTCGCGGTGGTGTGTGTGGCTGCTGGTGCGATCAACAACCGCATTGGCCTTCGCTACGGACTTGCCATTGGGGCTATTGGGTATCCGATCTACGGAGCTGGACTCTACACCAACAACTACTCGCCCACGACCTGGTTCATGCTGTTTGGCAGTGCCCTGTGCGGTATCTCTGCTGGATTCTTCTGGGCTGCAGAGGCGGCCATCATCATCGGATATCCAAGTCCGCAGGACCGTGCTTTCTACCTAGGTGAGTTTGCCACTCTCTGCCATGAATGTTTCTAATAGTATAGCCATCTGGCAAACTGCCAAAGCAGCGGGCCCGATTGTCGGCGGCGCCATCAATCTTGGTCTGAATGCCCAAGACTCGGGCAAGGGCTCGGTCAGCGAGAGCACATACATTGTCTTCATCGTGATCATGTGTCTTGGGCTGCCGATTGCCCTCTTCCTCAGTCCTGCGAACAAAGTGCTGCGCAAGGACCGAACGCTCGTTGTCGTCCACAAGCAGGCCTCGTGGGCGGCCGAGTTCAAGGCTGCCATCTCCCTGCTGGCCACCCGCCGCATTGTGATGCTGCTGCCTGCCTTTTTCATCAGTTACTTCTATAACGGCTTCCAGAGTACCTGGTTGACTACCTACTTTACCGTCCGCGCGCGTGCATTCTCCTCCTTCTTCACCAACTTTGCGGGTATCATCTCGTCTTTCCTCATCGCCAGTCTGCTTGACAGACAGTCGATCCACATCAAGAACCGCGCGCGCATTGCCTTTATTTCGATTGTCGTCGTGCTGTGCGGGACGTGGATCTGGGCGTCTATCCTCCAGAAGCAGTTCTACTACGACACTCCTGAGTCCCCCGTCTTTGACTGGTTCAAGGGCGGATTCGGCAAGACGTACGCTCTTGTTTTCTTCTGGACGTTTGGAGGCCAGGCGTTCCAGCAGTTCCTGTACTGGCTGGTTGGACAGTATACCACCGACATTTCATCGCTGTCGTACCACTGCGGTATCCTGCGAGGGTTCGAGGCTCTCGGCCAGACCGTTGCTTGGGCGTAAGTTCCCACTCCGTTATCAGAGTCGTCTGCTAATTGTTTAGAATGCAATCCGAAGGCAACGCCAACCACTTTGTCAGCATTGGCCTCAACTTTGGCATTACCCTGCTCTGCATCGTGCCGACGTGGATTGTCATTTCCGAACTCGAGCACAGCCACGAGGTCACCGTCGTGCAGGAGGACACCAAGACGGACATTGCGACTGAAGCTTGATTCATAGACTGTATATGTATTATAGATATAGACTAACATAGCGCATTAAATCGATCCTCGATATTCATTTGATCCGCCCACCACCAAACGCATTGCCGGCGCTTTATACCAAAACCGCCCTCCCCTTGGTTCCTTCGTCCATTTCGGCTTTCAGAACGGGTTGATGCCTTCTTCCTCATCTTCGCTTGTTTTGCAGGAGGGGTTTTGTGGACTGGCTGGCCCGATATCGTTTTGGGAGTGACGCCATCGAAAGGAGCAATTCGCCGCTGATGCAGGATTTTCAGTGGTGCGCTTGGTTTCGACTGGAATCATTGGCCATGATGACAACCTTTTTGAAGAAGGGTGGTCCTATGCTGGAGATATACGGAGTATACCCTATGGCATGCATGACATCATATCATGTAGGGGAAGCAGAATAAGCACTAACAACACTGGCAAAGACTACAGTCGCAAGCAAGAAATAAGCTTGTCAGCATTGCTATCCCGCCTATCAACGATGATCTGCAACTGAATCATGAGTGGGTCAGGCACCGGAAGCCGTGGAAGAGACGTCACGGACAGGGAACCGCTCAGGTCCGGCTGCTCATTCTTTCATCATTGCTGCATGGAAATAGAAATATAATAGTGCTGGCACTTCGTAATGGAAGTATATAGACGGAATGGATATCATCCGCGACTCGCAGTTTGGGCAGATTTTACGCGTTCTCACCAAAGGTCGAGTACTCAAGTACCCGGAAGAACAAAGCGACGAGGCCTGCAAGAACTATCTGCAGCGAGAAGGGCTGGTTGAAAAGAATCAGAATGTCTGGGGCCTGTATACATTTGTCGCGTCCTGTTTGATGAACGAGGACCGCAACGATGAAGAGGAAGACCCTGAGAAAGCGCAGGCGAATACTCAGATTGTGACCTGGATTGGCCCTGATGACCCGGACAATCCTCAGAACTGGTCGACGGGAAAGAAAGTATGGACAACATCGATGATATGTCTGTTGACCTTTTCCATCTACCTTGGCTCGTCGGTCTATTCGCCTGGAGTGATGGGGGTGATGGAGCAGTTTGGCGTCGGTCAAGTGCCAGCCACCTTGGGATTGAGTCTGTTTGTTGCTGGATACGGACTAGGTATGTCTTTAATCTATAAGTGAATTGTCTAACAATGTAGGCCCCATGGTCTGGTCTCCTCTGTCGGAGATCCCAGCAGTCGGTCGAAACCCAGTCTATATCTACACGCTGCTGGTGTTTACCTTCTTCCAGTTCGCCGTCATCTATGCAAAGAACTTTGGGATGCTGCTCGCCTTTAGATTCCTCACTGGCTTCCTGGGCTCTCCAGTTCTTGCTACCGGTGGCGCCTCTCTCGGGGACATCTGGCATCCCATTCTCCGGGACTATATGATTCCAGTCTGGGGCGCCATTGCGATTGCTGCTCCCGTAGTTGGACCCTTGATCGGCGGGTTTGCCGGGATGATCAAGGGGTGGCAGTGGACTATCTGGGAGCTTCTCTGGCTGTCTGGATTTGCCCTTGTCATCCTCTTCGTCGGTCTTCCAGAGACGTACGCCCCTAATATCCTGAGCCGGCGAGCGCGACGCCTGCGCAAGATGACAGGGATGAAGGACCTGACGACCGAGGCCGAGAAAGAGTTTGCTGGAACGCCGAAGCAGGTATGAGCATCTGTCTTTGTATGCTGTATGCTAATGAGTAGCGAATTCTGTTTGAAACCCTTCTGCGTCCGTTCATCCTCGGCTTCACAGAGCCCATTGTGCTGGTTCTGAATACGTACATTGCTTTGATCTACGGTATCTTCTACCTCTGGTTCGAGGCGTTCCCCATTGTCTTTGAAGAAATCCACGGCTTCAACCTGGGTGAAGGCGGGCTGTCGTTTTTAGGCATCATGATTGCGTGCTATGGCTTTGCAGTGCCTTTATACTGCGGGTGGAAATACTTCTACCAGCGCAAGTACTACAGCGAGGACGGCGACATTGCTCCTGAAAAGCAGCTTCCCATATCGTGTCTCGGCTGTCTCGCCCTGCCGATCTCGTTGTTTTTCTTCGGCTGGACTGGCAATTATGTGTCGATCCACTGGATTGTGCCGATTGTGGCGTCAATGTTCTTCTCGCTCGGGGCGTGTCTCATCTTCTACTGTATCCTGACCTATCTGATGGGTGCGTACCCTCGATACGCAGCAAGTGTCCTCGCCGCCAACGACTTTATGCGCGCTGGCTTTGGCGCTGGGTTCCCGTTGTTTGCGTCGGCCATGTTCCACAATCTAGGAGTCAACTGGGCGTGTACTTTGCTTGGGTGCTTGACGGTGTTGTTTGCTCCAGTGCCGTTTATCCTGGTGCGGTTTGGGCGGCGGTTGCGGATGGCGAGTCGATACGCCCGACATGATCTGTAGTACAAACATTACGACAATATGTTTCTAAATAATATTTGATATTGAATGGATCAGTAAATTCTATAATTGTATATTAAGATCTTAGTCAGACGCGGGGTCACTGACATCATCAGCATTCTGGCTATCACTACACAATATCACACTAGACTCTCGCTCTTATTTCATATAAATTCGACTCTCAGCCGGCTGCTTTTTCCACTAATAAAATGACATCACTGCATTCGTTGCCAGCCCTGGCCCCGTTCCCTCTTGAGGAACCATTGAGACAAACTTTGCCACTGCCGAGACGCACCAAGCAGACTACCGCGTGCACTGCTTGCAAGGCCCGCAAATCAAGAGTATGTCCTTCTGATGAGAATGTCCAGAGCTGACAGTCTAGTGCGGCGGAGGCCAGCCGTGCCCAAAGTGCGCCGAGCTGGGGACGGAATGTATCTTCCTGGGGGCCCTCGACCGGCGGAGAAAGTATGCGCAGCGACGGGCGGAGCAGGAGCTTGTTGCGCTGCATCAGTTGCTGGATGAGATACTGGATGCATATGAGGCTGGAGATATGACTAGATTGGGATTGCTGCTGTCGACTAGACGCGGCGATCGGCCAAAGCAGGTGGGGATCCACGAGCGTGCCCTAAGTGATGAACGGAGCAAGAGTAGCACCGGGAATAGTTTCCAGGAGCCAGTCAGTGCAGACCTGTATTGAATGGAACTTGATTAACACTGTCTAGTCTAGGAAACCGTCTCTCTCGCGCTCGTCCTCGTCCTCGTCCTCGTCGTCCTCGGCGTCCGTTGGGTCCCTCGATGAGGTCGACACCCTGACCGAAGACCCGAACCGT
Organism: Aspergillus unguis; assembly: GCA_018408605.1. Classification (NCBI taxonomy): domain Eukaryota; kingdom Fungi; phylum Ascomycota; class Eurotiomycetes; order Eurotiales; family Aspergillaceae; genus Aspergillus; species Aspergillus unguis. The sequence continues at coordinate 2,701,161 of JAGUQC010000004.1, forward strand.
AACCGCGAGAGCAGGGCCGCGGGATATATTGGAAAGGAGTCGGAGGTTGCATGGATGCAGAAGCTCGAGACGGAAGCAAACAAGCTGGACAATGCCGGCCCGCAGCCCTCGATTGATGAGTCGGTCTCGTCCATGAGCTATCACGTCGACTACCTGCACATTGCAGACTCGTCGCCACTGGAGCCACGGACCCTGCCGCCAAAGCCCTGGGCAGCGCGGTTGGTGAATATCTTCTTCGAGTCCGTCGCGCCCTCGTTCCCCCTCATCAGCCGCTCGTTGTTCGTCGAGCAGTTCCATCACGCCTTTAGTGGTGTCGGCGAGCCAACCTCGAAATGGCTGGCCGTGCTCAATCTGGTTTTCGCCACCAGCTCCAAGTACTACCAGCTGGCGAATCCGGTGAATGGGAAGGATGTGGACGACCGGCTGTTCTTGTCGAGGGCGATTGCGCTCAACAACTCTCATAACCTGGTCATCGAACACGCAGACCTGCACCAGGTCCAAATCGACCTCTTACTAGCCATCTACTATCTGGCCTCCGGTCAGGTCAATCGGTATGCAGCCCCAACCTGTGGAGGATGTCGCTGATGGTGTAGATCATGGCAGACAAACGGGCGTGCTGCACGCTCTGCAATAGCTCTCGGGCTTAATCTCCGGGCGTTAAGTGACCAGATCGACCCAGTATCAAACGAGACTCGATCTCGGATCTGGTGGTCCATCTTCTCACTTGAACATCTCCTCGCCGGCATGGTAGGCCGCTCCTCATGCGTCAACTACCAAGCCATGTCCCAGCACCCGCCGGTGCCCTACGACGAGAGCGCGTTCCGCGTCCCTGAGATCAAGGACTTTCTCTCCAATACTCCCTTGCGAGAAGAGCGCCTGAAATGGACACTCCACGCCAACGACAAAGAACTCGAAGCACGGAACCGGTGGTTCCAGAAAGTAGGTTGCTCGCAGTCTCTCTTCTTCTTCCACCTCGTCGATCTCTCCATCATCACCGCCGCGGCCGTCGGCGCGGTGTACAGCTTGACAACGGTCAGGGAAAGCGGGCAGAGCAGTATTCCGCAGTCCCAGGAGAAACTCAAGACTTGGGTCTCTAATCTGCAAGCACCATTCGCGTTCACCGACGGTAAAGGGCAGCTATCCGTTTCTCGAGACAACAGTGCCCAGGTCAGTCTGGCAATGGCGTACTACAGCTCGCAGCTCATCCTGAGCCGGCCGTGCCTGACTCGTCCGGATGTCAAGGAGGGGACCAACATTCGATTCCCGCGCTCGCGGTTCGGAAACGATACAGCAGATACGTGCGTGCATTCCGGGCTGTCCCTGATTGCCGTTCTTCCAGACGAGCCGAGCACAGAATGGTACTTGAAGACGACGCCGTGGTGGTGTATCCTCCACTTCATCATGCAAGCCCTGACTGTCCTCCTCATCCAACTCTCCATTGGATCCGTCCCATCGACGAATCAGGGTGAGAAAGGGTGTAACAGTCCCATTCGAACAAGCACGCAAGAGCAAATTCTGGGTGCGTCAAAGAAGGCGCTTCGCTGGCTGCATCACATGGCCAAGCAGGATCCGTCCTCGCGACATGCCTTTGAGATCAGCAACAGTTTCATCCGGCGCATCGGGAATGCAAAGAATCTTGACCTGTCTGGCATGCCTTCGGGGGAAGACCCGCAAAGCCCAAGTTCATCTGGATTCAGCACCGACACGCCCAGTGACCGACAGGGTGAGCATTCTGGACAGGCACGGAGGACCAACGTTGAAGACGGTGTGAACTGGGGACCGGATTATACAATTTCAGAGTCCGAGTATGAGGTCTTTAATCCTCCTTTTGCTACTGATCCAGCATTATTCTCAGTTGATATGTGATGTGTGATGTGTAGCAGATGTACAATAATAGAACACACCTGTAATATAGGTCTGATGATAAGCTAGCCTATATACCTGATAACGGCAACTAAAGGCCGGTGAAGTTGAACGAGTGTAACTGAGTTTCATGTACTCAACAGACATACAAGTGTCGACATGAATATAACCAACAAACCACCCCAACTAGAGTATCTCCTCATAAGTATGCACAGGCGAATTCCTCGTCAGAACCCTCAACTTCTTCCCCCAGAAATACAACGGCAGAGCTAGCAGCATCGGCGCCACAGTAAACACAAACCAGACCATCAGCGGCGTCATGTACCCGTCCCTCTCGATCATCGGCGGCACCCAGTATGTCATGGCAAAGCCGGTGGTGTTTTTGAACACGGTGCCTACAATCATGAGCTCTCCTGCCAGAGGTTTGTATGAATCAACGGCATAGGCGACCGCAATAGCTGGGGCAGAAGTCATTGTCATGCCGGATATGCCATATCCGACAACCACGAGGACGGGCCACGGCCAGGTATTCTGCATGGCAAGGCCTCCGATCACGGTTCCGATTACAATCAGGGTAGTAAACGGGAGCATAGCTGGGAGTCGCATCTCGGCCTCTCGAATACCGTTGTTGCGTGCAGTGGCTCGCTTGATGAGCAGGTCGGATAGCGGTCCTGCAGTCAGCATGCCCACGACGGTGCCCCCGGCGAGTCCAAAGTTGGAGTATCCGACTTGAGACGGAGTGAAGTTGTACGGCGGTCCACCGAGGACAGATGACTCGGTCAGGTTCCAGTAGAGGACCATGTTGGCTGGTCCCATGAGGTTCAGCGCAGCGAATAGCACAATCGGGAAGATGGAGACTCGGATTGGGGCGAACAAGTCGTGAAGGAGGAAGGCCTTCCATGATTCATGGGCGGGTTGAATGGGGAGGAATTGCTTCAGAGTCGGACGGCCCTTTTCAAGCCGGGCAAAGGACTCGATGGATTCGACGTGAACAGTTCGAGCTGGTTCTTTATCCGTGTCTTCAGTCTCACCGGAAGGATGCTGGATCCGGCTGTATTTGGTTTCTGGAAGGAAGAACAGGATCAGGACAAGATTGAAAGCAATCAGGCCGGTCGAGAGCCAGAAGAAACTGCGCCATCCGTGTCTAAACAAATCAGAATCTCGAGACTCGATGTATATTGTATTCTCACCTCTCAGCAATGGCCCCGGAAATGACAGGCCCGATAAATCCTCCCAAACACAGTGCACCACTGGAGCGATGAGCGGATGCCTGGATGATGATTGACGACTTACAAGTAGATTCCAAGCCACAGGCCTCTCTCATGGAGGAAGAACAGATCGGCAACCACCTGCACCATCAGGGTTTCACTGGGGGCGGCGGCGATGCCAACAACTGCTCGCGCAGCGAGGAAGCTGCTGTAACTCTTTGCCACGGCCTGCCAGATGCAACAGACCAGGAAGAGCACCCCGAAGATGAGGGAGACAGCTCGGCGTCCGAAGATGTTCGACATCGGAATGGCAATGAAATTGGAGTAGCCCAAAGTGATGACGGTGACACCGACGAGCAGCGCGAGTTTCGCTTCCGGAATGTCAAAGGTCTCACCGATGAGAGGGAACATGGGAGACAGGGCGAGAGCAGCGGTTGTCATGAGAAAGGTGTACAAGACGAGGCACAGACTTGCCATGACTATTCCGTCAGTATAAGCAGGAGACGAATGAAAGAATCTACCTTTGCGCCAGTACGGCCATGTCAAAGGATCAGCCGGGTTCGAGCTGGGCTGGGGGAGCAAACTAGACAAGATCAGTAACTGCCATGCTTATTGTGCTGTACTCACACTTGAGATGGACTCTCATTGGAATCTAGCATCAACTCCGTGCCGGGGAGAGAAGTGCCAGAGGGCTGCTCAGCTGTGATGTTGGACACGCCCATGCTGTTGAATGTAGATCGATGACACTGACTGTGGATTCAAGCTAAGAATGGTGAGGCTACAGATACAAATAGTAAATCCGGGGAACAAGTGGAGCGGGGGCATTAGGGCTCATTGGGTTGCGGGATATCCGGCGGATCTCTAATTCCAAGAATTCTCATCAGGATTAACCGAGGGTGTCTCTGAGAATAAATGACGGATAGGCCGTGTTCTCCCATCAGTCATCACAATGGGTTCACAGAGTATGCATTCCATCGGGGGAATCGACGTGGCGTTTCGTCCGGCAAACCATAATCTGAAGCCATGGCTCAGCTTTGAACATGCTGTCCAAGTTCTGCCCAAAGGCTGGACCAAGGCCCCCGGTCGCCGGCCTTTGCCAGAGGATATTGTCTTTGAGAAAGACATTCCCGTGCCGATGCGAGATGGTACCATTATTCGCGTGGATGTCTTCAGACCGCCGAATGCGAGCGAGCCTGTGCCTGCTTTGTTAGCGTGGAGTCCTTATGGGAAGCAGGGAAATGGTATTTCTGCCTTCATTTACTGATCTCACTAACTTCTTAGGTTTTCAAAGTCTGGATGCGGTGCCTTTTCGAGCCGGAGTTCCTAGGGACTGGACCTCTGATCTGGAAAAGTTTGAAGCCCTTGATCCAGCAGAATGGTGTCCCAGAGGCTATGCGATTGTTAATGTCGATCCCCGCGGTGTGGGGGACTCAGAAGGGGATATCTTCACTATCGGAACCCAGGTAAGTGCAGTAATGACAATAAACCTGGTCTCACAGTCATAGGAAGGACGGGATGGTCATGATACGGTCGAGCATATTGCAGCGCTCCCCTGGTGCAACGGGTCTGTCGGGTTCATGGGCAACTCCTGGCTGGCAGTATCGCAGTGGTAGGTAAAATCCTCTGATATATGAAACATGCTAATAGACAGGTTCATCGCCGCAGAGAGGCCACCGCATCTCAAGGCCATTGCGCCATGGGAGGGCTTTTCGGATTTGTACCGTGAGTTAATATGCCGAGGGGGAATCCCGAATCCATTTTTCTTCGACTACAGATCCCAAGGCTATTGTGGTAAGTCTCATCCTTTCTGGTTTAATGGAGTCTCACAGCACAGGCAAATATCAACTGGAGGACATGTGCGCAATGATTCGAAAGGATGCCCTGTGGAACGGATACTGGGCAGACAAACGGGCACGCTTTGAAGACATTGAGGTGCCGATGTACGTCCTGGCCAGCTTCTCCTCTGGAATTCACACAGAAGGCTCGCTTAGGGGTTTTTTATTCTCATCTTCTACAAAGAAATGGTTTGTTTTATATCTCAAGTGTCAGTATCAAAAGCTGATTCTTTAGGCTGCGCATCCACCACACGCAAGAGTGGCACGATATCTACCAGAAATCATCCAACGACGACTTGCAAAAGTTCTTTGATAAGTATCTTCGGGGACTCGATAATGACTGGGAGAACACGCCCAGAGTCCGGCATAGTCTTCTAGGCTACACCTCTCCTTCCATTGTGAATCGGCCAGATGTTGCCTACCCACCTCCGGTCAAACACACGACCCTGTTTCTCTCTTGCTCGAACAAGACTTTACAACCGGATATTCCGCAGTCAGGCTCAACAGACTATCAGTCCGACTCGTGGGATGACGGAGCGGGGTTCACCTACAAGTTCAACACTTATACCGAGTTGGTCGGTTTCTCCAGAGCGACGCTGTACATGTCATGCGCCGATACTGACGACATGGATGTCTATGTCATGATACGCAAGCTGGATGCCAACGAAAGTCCCCTTCTGCACATGAACATTCCATTGGAGTCTTTCCCTCCTGGGACGAAGGATTCCGATGTCCCAGATACGAACATCTTCAAGTATGTTGGTCCGAACGGGCGCCTACGTGCTTCGCATCGGAAGACAGCGCAGGACCCAGCTTTGACTCCTGAGCAGAGCAAGGTCTTATACCCAGCGGATGTATGGAATCCGCATGATTCGGAAGACAAAGTCTCGCCGGGGGCTATTGTGCGTTTGGAGATTCCGCTGTGGCCCTCGGGTATGATCTTCCAACCTGGGGAGGCATTGAGATTGGAAATCAAGGGCCGTGATGGTATACTGCCCGAGTTTCCGGCTCTTGATCGCGTTCCAACAAACCTCAATCGGGGCAGACATGTTGTTCATTGCGGACCAGAGCATCCATCGTCAATCATAGTGCCGTTGGTGGGGGATGGTGGATCATTGTAATAGAGCACAGTGCCAGACATAATAATGCACATTCCAGTATTCTATAAAGTATTATACCTCAAAGTAACACAGACACTCATGCCATCGATCCCTCTCAAGCTCGATTACATGGGTATAACTAAGCCCCCAGTACCTCAAGATACCGTGCCCACTCCCCCCAGAACAAAGCCTGCTGCGTATCATTAAAAGGACCGACATCAGACCACCCAAATTCCGGGTCTATATTATCAATCCCTGATGCACCAGGGAGGGGTAGATCATTTAATATTTGGGCATCGTATTGGACGCCCACTGCCTCATCCTGTCTGCTCTCTCGAGAAGTGTCTCGTGCCACCTGTTCGCTGTCTCCTGCGACTTTCTTCGCGCGGGTGACTGTCCGTCGTATAATCAAAGTGGCGTTTCGCGTGACTGTGCATTCGTCCATTACTTCAAGAACCTCAATCGCGCGTCCAATCTGTCCGAATATAGAGGCGACGGCCTCGTTCGTCCTGGCAAACTTGTGGAATATAGCAGTCAGGAGAATACTCGCCGCGAAGAGTGTATACGTCGAGTTGTACCACCTTGAAGAGTTTATTAGCTATCTTGCGTGCTTATGGTATAAGGTGGCTACCATGTTTGGAAAAAGTTCTCGGTCCGGTACGTCTCGTGGATGAGGTCGATAGCCTGGCCAGCGGAATCAATGCATATATTCTGGCAGCTACTGACAAATGACTCTAGATCTGGATCGATGGGCTCGGAAATGGTCAGGAACTTGGCGTGGATGATCATCCGGAGGTTGTAGTATCCTAGACGAATAAGCATCGTAAGAGCACGAGATTGGCAGCATACGTATCATCGAGACAATGAACTGCTTGTCAACATATCCTGCCTGCTGCTGAGGTTTCAGAGAGGATGTCTTCTGTGACATTCGTCTGTTCAGCTGGAAAGGGAGCTCCTCGAGCCAACGACTTAGATCGGCATCCAACTCGCTGGCGCGTTGGAGTTTGTCGTTCACGGTGCAGGGCCGAGTGTAGAGCAAAAGGCCGACTTTTCGCATGATTCTGGCGTGGTTCACATTGCATGAGATTATGTGTAAGACGTCTGGCTGGGAAATGTCTTCTGTGCCCGGTATGAACTGAGTGTGGAACTCGTCTAGCCCTAGACTGTCGGGTCTGCCCAGTGCAAAACTAATGTGTCTATACTGTCAGCTGGACCTTGCAGTTTAGTTTACATACATATCGAGGCAGTAAACAGCCCTGAGTTCGTTAGCGTTTGTACTTCTTGAATGGAGAGACTTACCACCAAGTTTTGGCAGCCGTCGAGATCCAATCCCCATCAACCGCGGCTTTCTCATCGGTTGCCATATTGATTCCAGTTGCAAGAGCGGTTCTGGTCGCTTGTCCAGAATACAGGTACGCAACTGCGATGGTCAGACTGACAGCATGACTGGGAGAGACGTACCATGTGGATTCAGCTCGTGCTGGCAGACCTTGCTCTGTAACGGTTAATCTCAACCATTTCATATAGCAGATAACCCACCATCATATAGTAGCATTGGACAATTTCCAAGTCCGTCACTGCCGTCAGCTGTGACACAATATCGAGAGCCTCCTTGAAGAACTTGCGGCTCCAAGAGAACCGATCAGTGTCATATGTTTCACGCTCACCCCAAACTGTCACCAAACTGCCCAGACTCAAAGTTGCATAGTACAGTCCAAGAAAGGATAGGGGCTGCTTGTCAGGCCTGTCAAACCAGAGATCCTCGCACCGCTCTAGGAATCGTTCTTCCTCGAAGATGGGCTGGATGCAATGAATGTTGCTGAAATACGCATCGATGAATTTCCTGGCAACACGAAAGTAGAAACGCCCATTCATGCTTTCATCCTTTGCAGACAATGTGGCTGGTGAGAATTGCCATCTGGTGTTGGATTCATGCAACATGGAGTCCACAGCTGGTTCGGATTTTCCTTCTTGGTAGTGGACCCCCTGCGCGATCTTTTCAATATGTCGAAGGAAAGTCACTGACGAGGAAGCGCCATAAAACTCCAAACTTCTGGAGTTCGCATTTGTATCCGCTACCGCAGTAGACGTGGCTAGAGTGGGTTCTCGAGGAAAAGCTATTGACAGTCCCCGGGCGCTCTGGCTCGCACTAGGCGAAAAAGATGGTGGAGAATTGGGAAATTGGTCCAGAGGTGCTTCAGAGGTGCTGAATGGAATATCTGCTGTTGCGGCAGAAGTGTCGAATGGAACATCTGCTGTTGTTGGCAGAGGAGCTGTGCATCCCAATGGAGGCCTGTCGGTGCTCTCCATTGACTGACTTGTTTGTCTAACCTGTCAGTCATTGCCGAAGAATGTTGCGAGTCATACCTTTGTCTCTTTGCAGGAAGACGAGAGTATTTACATTCCAGTTGGTGCTCTAATAAATTAACAGCTGTTCTGGTCTATCTCAATGACTTACCAAGGCAGTATGTGCATGGCTGCTGCTCATCACAGCGGTTCTTCCTTGTACGACACACCTCGCAGGCTTGTAGCGCCCTGGGCCTCTTTGGCCTCTGTGATTTCTGCATGTCTGTTGGGAAATGGATTAACCATGCATGAGGAATATAAGGACGAAGGCGTGGGGAAAGAAGAGGGGAAGACCAAAAGCCACCACTGTCAGCACCATCACTATGGATTGGACAAGCTGAACCTCTCCAAAACCTAACTATCGGCTCCAAGTGGGGAAGTCAACTGCGGGGATTCCTGTGCAATTAAACAAGAACAGGTAAAGAATTCACTACGAATATTAAGCAAAATCTACATACATGATTATGCTTCTACACCGGGGGAGTGAATAAATCCTTCAAGCCCCCCCAGCTCTCCTCGCTATAGTTATCCTGGACCTTGCAGCACTCCTTCAATCCCCAATCGGTCACGCCCATGATATAGCAGCTCTCAAACATAAACGCCATACTCCCAACACCAGCCTTGACCGGTTTCAGATCTTCATTGCTTGCTTTTTCAAACGCGCCTGCGTCTGGTCCATGACTGCTCATGCAGTTGTGGAGACTTGCCCCCGCGGCTTGGAATCCGCCTTTTCCTCCCTCTTTGGCAATGTACGATCCCCGGATCAAGCCCATGAACTCGCTCATGCAGTTTCGGTGGTATGATGGAGGGCGGAAGGTGTCTTCAGCTACGAGCCAGCGAGGGGGGAAGATGACAAAGTCTGCGATTGCCGTGCCGGGGTGGGCATTCGATGTCGCAGAGAGAACAGTATTCAACGAGGGATCTGGATGGTCATACGAGATTGTCCCAATGGTGTTGAACCGGCCCAGATCGTACTTGTATGGATAGTATCTCCCTTCCCATGCCACCACGTCGAACGGGGTGTGCTTCTGCGTGGCACAGAACATCCGCCCGTGGAATTTGTTGTAGAGCTTCCACTCGGATTTGGTATCATGTTCATAAGCTGCGACTGGGATTTGAAAGTCCCGTGCATTGGCAAGGCAGTTGGACCCAATTGGCCCAAGCTCAGGCAGGTGGAAGTGGCCATTATATATTTCCATGATGTACCCGCGAATGGGCTCATCATTAACAAGGTCAACCCGATACCGAATACCGCGAGGAAGCACGCAAATCTCATTCGGACGCACGAGCAGCTTGCCCATCTCAGTCTGGATGTCGAGGGCTCCAGTTTGCGGGACAATCAACATGTCTCCGTCTGCATCGTACATGGCTGTCTTTTCCGCCATGGAAATCGTGGCACCATAAACGTAGTATGCAACGCCATTTTTCAGCGATGATTCACCAGCTCCTGCAACCATACGCATGCCCCGAATCCAGTCAACGCCAGTGTTGATGTCAAACGGATCCCATCGCAGTTGGTTGGGGACAAAGTTGAATTTCGCCTCTAGGCCGGCGTCTGCCTCGACAGGTTCATAGGCACCATGGGCTGCGGAAGGTATCACACGGTAGACCCACGTTTGCTGATTCTCCCAGCGAGGCGCCGTGAACGCAGTGCCAGAGATCTTCTCGGCGTAGAGGCCATATGGACATTTCTGGGGGGAGTTCTGGCCGATCGGCAGGGCTCCTTTAATGGCCTCTGTTCTATTTGAATTAGCATGCGGCATTCAAGCTGGCACAATTGCCAGAATAATACATATACTAGATATGGAGACCTACTCTAGATTCGCCAGAAACCCGGTCTGGTACTCGTACTTTTCTGGTATCTCAAACTGAGTCAGAGGCATTTTGTTGCAGTGGACTTGAATGATGAACAACGGAATCAGGGCAGTAGTCCTTAATACCCACGGAGGACGAGTGGTTCTGACAAGTTGATTCTTTATCGAGGCATTACTCCAACTCGATGGACGCAGTGGAATATCCGCCGGATGTCCCGCCGGTTAGACACCCGTGTTATGGCCATCATCCTTTTGAATAGTATAACCCCCGGTTTCTTGAATCTATTCCATCTTACTTTCATTAAACGTAACAAGATGAATTCTTGGCTCGATATCCCCCAAGGGTCGCATTTCTCCCTGGCAAACATCCCATTCGGCATCATCGCCACCGCGTCTTCTGACCCGCACGCTGCAGTCGCAATTGGAGATTATGCTCTTGATTTGTACCAATTCGCAAATCATGGCGGCTTCTCATCTCTTGAAGGATTCTCGGAATCGGACATTGCCCTCTTCCCCCAACCGACTCTCAACGACTTTGCCGCTGCTGGCCAGGCTTTCCACCGCCTAGTCAGAACGTACCTTCAGCGTGTTTTCGCTGTGGACACGGCCTATCCACAGGTTCTGAGAGACAACGAGGATGCAAAGAAAGCTGCATTGCACCGCCGCGACCAAGTGACTGTCTGTATGCCCATGAAGATTGCTGGCTATACGGACTTCTTTGCCGGGAAGAACCATGCATACAACTGCGGTTGCATCTTCCGCGACCCTCAGAAGGCGCTTCAGCCAAACTATCTCCACTTGCCGGTGGCGTACAGCTCACGAGCATCATCTGTTGTTCCATCTGGAACCCCGATCCGACGGCCTCTGGGCCAGTGGTTGGCCAACCCAGGGGATGCGGTCTCGTCCTTTGGTCCCTGTCGCAAACTCGACATTGAGCTGGAGCTGGGCGCCCTGCTTTGCAAAGGCAATAAAATGGGAGAGCCGATCCCGGTGGATGAGGCCGAGGAGTATATCTTTGGATTTGTGCTGTTGAATGACTGGTCGGCCAGAGATATCCAAACCTGGGAAGCTGTGCCTCTTGGCCCGTTCAATGCAAAGAACTTTGCATCGAGCATCAGTCCTTGGGTTGTATTAAAAGATGCCATCGAGCCGTTCCACACTCCAGGAATTCCAAACGATACGCAGCTTCATCCATATTTGCAGGAGATGCGGCAGGATAATGTCTATGACATTCATCTCGAGGCGGAGGTCAAGAGTAAGTTTCCATACCTGACCGGTGCAGAGCTGACAGAATGAAGCATCCGATGGAAGATCTGCGACCCTCACTCGAACTAACGGAAAGAATCTGGTCTTTTCTTTTGCGCAAATGCTCGCTCATCATTCAGTTGGTGGTTGTCCGATGCAGGTGGGAGATCTGATCGGATCCGGCACCATCAGTGGGACTGACAAAGGCACTCTGGGTTCTTTTCTCGAGAGTTCAGCGGGAGGAAAGAAAGAATTTGAACTGGAAAATAAGATTAGACGAACTTTTCTTGAGGATGGAGATAGCATTACCATCCGTGGTTGGTGTGGCAGCGATAACTCTCTGGTTGGCTTCGGAGAGTGTGAAGGCACCATCCAGCCTGCTTTGAAGTTTTAGAGTCAAATGCAATTGAAATTAGTTATGAACTTGTATTGTCTTCAAAGTACATGTCTGGGAGGTGGCCAATATGAACCTCCCATGATTCATCTATAAAGTCTATCTGTACTTGGTTTCTAAGGTATCGCTATCTGTACGATCTAGTCTACATAGGATGTCTACATTCACGAGGAAACCATAAGAGTCCACCTGAAATCAAGAAACACCGACTCAATGCTGGATCTAGGGGATTGCTGAACCTCCGCCGGATATGCCGCCGGAGTTGCATAGCCAGCATCCGATTGAAGCCCTAGTTAGATAACTGGTTGGTTAAATATGATGTTTGGAAAGGAAGTACGCCTCTATCGAAATATTCATTTTTGTCCAACATGGCCAACTTCGACGACGGATACATGCTCGACTCGATGATCTCATTGTCCACGCTGAGTTCTAGCACGGGGCTGGCGCTGATATTCGCCGGGCTGTTCATGCTATTTGCTCTCTTCTGGCTAGACAAGACAGATGTGCCCTTTATCCAAAATCTGCCATATGTTCCCGGAGTGCCAGTGTTTGGGAATCTCTTCCAGCTGGGCACAGAGCATCCAAAACGACTGGCCGCTCTGGCAAAGAAATACGGGCCTGTCATTCAGATCAGGCTAGGCAACAAGGTTCGTTATTTATGTGAATGCAGAGATCTACTAACTCTGTCAGAGATTTGTTGTTGCAAACAGTTTCGAATCAGTCAAGGATCTCTGGATCCACAATCAATCGAATCTGATCTCCAGGCCGACTCTGCACACATTCCACAATGTCTTGTCCTCTTCACAGACCTTTACAATTGGTACTTCTCCCTGGGATGAGTCGTGCAAACGCAAACGAAAGGCCGCCGCAACAGCTTTGAACAGACCCGCCGTGGCCTCTTATATGCCATTCGTCGACCTCGAATCCTACGTCAGTGTCAAGGAGCTCGTTGACCAGATCGGTAACCAGGATCAGGTGGATATAGATCCATACCCCATGTTTCAGCGTCTTGCACTCAATCTGAGCCTTATACTTGGGTATGGTTTCCGTATTGACGGGTCTGTCGAGGACGATCTGCTGCGGGAAATCATCACGGTCGAGCGAGGCATCAGCACGCTGCGAAGTACAAGCAATAACTGGCAGGACTTTGTGCCGTTTCTGAGGATATTTTCCAAGCGCAATAATGAAGCGGATGATCTACGACAGCGGCGAGACAAGTACCTTGAGTTCCTACTCCAACGGCTGAAGCAACGAATAGCCCAGGGCACCGACAAGCCCTGCATCACGGGGAACATCCTCAAAGATCCGGATTACAAACTCAGTCATAGTGAGTCAATCCCCTAGCTAGACGAATTCACTCTGATTCCCGACTCCCTAGCCGAAATCAAGTCCATCTGCTTGACCATGATTGCCGGCGGTCTGGACACGACACCTGCATGCATTCTGCTTGGAGTCGGGATTCTCTCCGGTCCCAAAGGCCAAGAAATGCAACGGAAAATGCTGGATGAGATCTCCCAGGTCTATCCAGAGGGCAATGCGTGGCAGAAATGTCTTGAAGAAGAGAAACTTCCGTACGTCACAGCCTTTTGCAAGGAAGTGCTGCGCTTCTGGACTGTCATCCCAATGTCACTGCCCAGGGTTAGTATCAAGGACTTGACATACAAGGGAGCCTGTATTCCTGCTGGTACAACTTTTCTCATGGTAGGTGAAATCCCCTTGTATACAGATGATCCGCTAACATGATGGCTATCAGAATGCCTGGGCCGCCGATAGAGACCCCAAACAGTTCGACTCTCCGAATGAGTTCTGCCCCGAACGCTACCTCAGCCTCCCTGAAGGCGCAGGGACCCAGCATTTCGCATTTGGGGCTGGGTCACGCATGTGCACAGGCTCCCATCTCGCCAATCGTGAGATGTATGTCACATTTACGCGCTTACTGATTGCCCTTGAGGTACTGCCGGCACAGAACCCCGAGGATAGGCCAATTCTAGCGGGGCCATTGGAATGTAACGCAAACCCTTCCGGCTTGTCTATCGAGCCGAGGAAGTTTCGAGTTGGGCTTAAGGTTCGGGATCAGGCTACATTGACGAAGCTTTTGGAGCAGACGTATAATGAGAGGAGACATATGCTCGATTAGTCTGCCAGACGACAATGTGAAATCTGCTTAGAATACATGATTTATTTTCTTCCGATGTCAGAACTGTCAAATTTCAATTGAGGATGTTCACTTGGGACTTTCCCGTGGCAAACTACTAAGCTTTTCTAACTTAACCTTGGAAGATCTTAGGCCTCCGAAAATCGTGACTTGATCAACATAGGACCACCCATGCTTGGATAGCTGGCAATTGAGGTCGGCAGTTATACAGCTCTGCTTTGGGTTCCGTTCATGTCTCCATCACCATGCCCCGGCGGGACAACCACCCTGCATCAGCCCTTCAAGAGTCCACTTCCCCAACTGGATCTGCTTGCGCGGGGACCCCGCATTGTGGCTTAAAGGCATACCCCATCGTCGGCTCACCTGCCTCCACATTCAACAGCCGGCCCAGTGGATCGGTGGCATTGCATTGTAGTTGGAGTAGGCTCACTGACATCCTCGGGTAATTCCCGAACTACATCAAATAGAGTTCACCACAATGCTGAATACTGGTGGGCAGGTATAAATGGACTGTACTCTCCATTTTCGCCTCCAAGTAGAGTCAGGAAGGTACACAAACCGTTGACGTTCTTAGGGTTATACTTTTGCCGAGTGAAATATCATGCCTCTCACCTACGCACTCGCCCTCCTTGCAGCCTCTGGTTGCGTAGCGGCTCAAACCACCGGCGCAGCACTATGGCCGCTGCAGGAATACAAGAGTTCTTCAGTGAAGGCTCCGTACTTGAACGTCACCAAGATGGGCAAGACAGAGCCTGGATATCTCTTCTTCTCACCATCCGATTCCCTGCGAGGAGACAGCTACCCCACCATGTATTCAGATGACGGCCAGTTGGTATGGCAGGGAAAGGCCGGAAATATTTCTGCCCTGCAACCGCAGATGCTGGATGGTGAGCCTGTGATTGCCTACTGGGATGGATATAGTGCCTTTGGCTATGGATTCGGTCACATCACTGTTCTCAACAGCTCATACAACGAAATACATCGCATCACTCTCGACTGTGAAGAGAACAACTTCGTGACAGCCTTCGACTCCGTATCATTCAGCTCGTGTATCGATATTCACGAAAGCCAGATCACCGAGGACGGGACTGTCCTGGTGACTGCTGTCAATGTCACCCAGGCTGATCTGAGCTCTATTGGGGGGCCCAAGGATGGCTGGATTCAGGACGGTCTCGTCTATGAGATTGATATCAAGACCAACCAAGTACTCTTCCGCTGGAGCGCATACGAGCATGTCAACGAGTTACCGATGAGCGAAGCGATTGCTCCACCGGGTGCTAGAGGCGCCGGTTCTGGGACTAATCAGTCTGATCCATGGGGGTACCCGCACATCAATTCCATCGCCAAATACGGAAACTCTTACCTTGTCTCATCACGCTACATGTGCAGTATCCTTTTTATTGCACAGAATGGTTCGATTGAATGGCATCTCGACGTACGTCCCAACTACCTTTGTTGCCAGATTACTGACATTTATGGAATAAGGGTCGAACTGGCGGAGACTTCGAATTGACCTTGGACACCAGCTTCTGCTATCAACATGATGTGCGCTTTCAGTCGCAAAGTCCCGAGCGTGTGACCCTCGGCCTGCACAATAACGACAATACCGAGTTTACAGGTAATGCCTACTTAACAACCGGTATGGTTCTAGAACTCGACCTTCAAGGCTCGAAGCAAGTAACTCTCAAGCGTCGAATGTGGGATGCGGCGGAGCCAGTGTTTGCAAACTCGCAAGGCAGCTACCAGCCACTCGGTACCAACGGTCATGTTCTCCTGGACCACGGCGCAGCGCCAAAGATTGAAGAGTACGATGGAGACGGCACTATTACAATGCGTGCTCGCTTTGGGTATGATAATACCATGCAAACATATCGCGCCTATCGCTACCCGTGGGTTGGTCGACCGGCGACAAAGCCAGATGTGCTCGCATGCCTATCTGATGCTGGCAACAATACGGCTGTATATGTGAGCTGGAATGGCGCGACTGATGTCGAATCGTGGAAGGTATACTCAGGATCACAGGTCAAGGAAACTGCTATGCGCAATGGCTTTGAGACAACGATCCTAGTGGAAGGGCTTTCTTCCAATGACTCTGTGGTGGTTGAAGCGGTGGGTGGAGTTGGTGATGGCACCAGGTCTGCGTCTGTGACTGTAGGGAGTTGCTAGTGTAGGGAACAGCCAGCAGAGCGACCATTCAGTAACTGCTCCCCAGATGTAAGGATCGGCATATGAGGTTTAGGGCAGATACTGACATTATATATTACCAAGTAGTTTTGTTTCCTGCAGAATAGTCAAAATACACCCTAGCCCTAATCCATTAACAATCCAGTGCCCTACAGACTATTACATCCACCTTAACACCCTCATCCCCCAGACCCACAACTCGGCACCTGCTCGACTGCAGGATTGTCACTGGCAACCTCATCTCCAAACTTGACCGCAATCTCCTCCAGAGTCAACCCCTTGGTCTCTGGAAAGAAGACGGCAAATATGACAGCACAGACAATTGTAAACGCCATCATGATCAAGTAAAACCTATATCCAATCGTCTCAAACGCTGTGGGTGCCGCCTCCAATAAAGTGAGTGAACCCACAAACAGGCCCGCGACAGAGACAGCAAACCCCTTGGCCCGGAGATGTGTTGGCCAGATCTCGGACGCAAAGACGTACGTGGACGCGTCCATGCAAGTTGCGTAGAATGTTAGATGCAGGTAGAGGAAGAAAACGCCTGCTGCATTTCCGGATGTATTGGTCGTGCCGCCGTACAGGGCGACCATGATTGCTGCTCCCAAAAGCGCGACTGCGCAGCCTGCTAATCCCGTTGTCATGAGCCACTTGCGCCCGACGTAGTCGAGTAAGATGGCGTTGAACATGTTGCAGATAAGGCCCTCGGTAAGCCACCCGGCTGAGAGCGCGAGACTGGCTGCCGGGCCGCGTCCGAGGGACTTGTAGAGGCTTGGGCCGTAGTTGTTGATGACCGTTGTGCCTGTTAGTTGGCCCGCTAGAAGAGTGATGAACCCAATTAGGGTTCGCCGGCGGTAGTGCGGGACCTTGAAGAGGGATGCCCATGAGGAAGGGAGGTCGCGCTCAAACTCGAGCTGCGCGCAGATCTGCTGATATTCCAGTGCTGCACCGCTGTTTGTTGGATTGCTGGGATCGTGGTAGATCTTCTCGAGGGTCGCCTTTGCTTTGGACAGATGGCCTTTCTCAACAAGCCAGCGAGGAGACTCAGGGATGCTGAATATACCGATGCCCAGAACGAGCGGGGGAAAGCATTGCAGGGCAAGAGGAGGGCGCCATTGAGCTCCTGCGGTATCGACAAAGTAGAAGCCGTATCCGACCCAGGCAGACAGCGAGTACCCAAACACGATTGAGACGCCGTGTAGGCCAACAAGCAGACCGCGCGAATGTGGAGGCGCAACTTCACTCTGCCAGAGAGGGACGAGCATCACGAGTCCGCCGATGCCAAAGCCTGTGAAGAACCGAGCAACGAGGAACATTGCGATATGCACGGATCCAGCTTGCAGGGCCCCGCCAATGACCGTGGTGACTGACGCGGTGAAGATGGCCTTGTGTCGACCCAACTTGTCCGCAAGGAGGCCAAAGGTGAGGGTGCCAAAGAGACCCCCTGCCTGGAAGAGACCATTGATTGCGCCCTGTAAGGCAGCCGAGTTGCTTGCGGTGTCGAGGCCAAAGTATGCCAGGAATGAAGGCTGGCCGAGCGTGGACCCGATAATTGCCGCCGAGTATCCATACGCGATGCTGCCAAATGTTGCAAAGGCAATAATCTGTCTTGTTATACATGGAACTAATACTCCAGCATGGGATACTGACCAGAAGTTGTAGATGGTGATTGGCTTACCGCCACGCTTGAAGATGGCCATTGTCTATCAGATGAGACCAGAATCTGACTTCAGTCCGCCGTAGGGTTATTGCGAACACGGTGTATTTATCTATCAGCCATACTATTGATGATTAACAGTGCATCGAACGAAGATTGCTGGGTCCAATCAAAAGGCAGCGTAGATGGATAATGCTTTCCCGGACCCGCACATGGTGAGAGGGATGTCCCTAACATAACTAGTCTGCAGGATAATCGAGATCTGCGTGCTGATCTTCGTCAGCAGATAGGATACTGCTCTCCCGAATTGGTGATAGGATTGAACAGGTATGGTGGGATGGAGCAAGCTTCGTGTGCAGTAATCCTTGGTTATCGGCACCTAACCCTAAAATATATCTTGAAGTTTATACACCATCGTAAACTCTGAGAATAAACAGTGGATACGGACAAAGTACAACATGCATAAAATCAGCATCACATGGACGTTACCAATTCTGCATATGCCTACCGGCCACAAAAACTCCGGTAACTCAGGTTCAAGCGGATGCCATCCCCCAGTCCACTTATTCAGGAAAGGTTGTGGGAGCACACTCGAAAGCCACGGATCAGTCTGTCCAATATCACCAAGAGCAACGCCATCCCGTCCATCCCCCCTCAACTGGCCTACTGCCCCTAGGTTAAAAAGCCAGTCACCGTCCAGATCGGCAAGGATGTACCTCGAATAGCGAATTCAAGGGCACTTGAGTGCCCAAGACACCAGGTGTACCTATAACAGGATTGCTAGGATGTCTCCCGTGTTGCTCAGGAGGTATTTCGTCGATATCAGTCGACAGCAATGGCTGTGGCTCATCTTCAACTCCCCCTCTGGAGACTTATTCCCTGACAAATGCAAGCCGGCTGCCTCGGCGACAACCCTGTCTGCTTCGGACTCCGTTGGTTTGTTTTCTGGAGAGTACCTGGACACGCAAAATTAGTTATATCTGACGATAAGTTGCGAAGATAAGAACATACATTGTTTCAAGCGGCCCGAAATAAGACTCAAGTGGTCACAGGAGTACCTCATGGCAGAATCGTCCGGACATGTGCCCCAAGGAGCGCATTGTCTTGTTTGCCTTTTGACAGCCAGGGTTTAAATTCGACACTGTGCTTGATATTTAGTTTTTGACATGTCTGTTGGTTAGCAGGAGAGTTTTGTCCACCTAGGTAATAAGTATCTACAATATCAGACGCCCAGTCGAAGACAATAGAGTCTGCAGTGTCAGTTACCATGAGAAGAACTGAAGGAAGACCAACTTGTCCAGCTTGTAGCATCCCCGCCAAGTGTGCGTCGAACTTCAGCATCCTGCTCATGTACACTAAAATGTCCATCCGACAGTGGAAAGCGGCAATCTGACAGGCTGAGCCCTGCTTGTTTGACAAAAAAGCCGGAATACCCAAGTCCATCAGCCTGATGAATGAAGCAAAGGAAAATGGCTCCGCCCTCATTGCCTTTAGCGAAGTCTGGATACCAGGCTATCCCAACTTCCTCTGGTCCAGCAACTACAAGGAAAACATCCCGCTTGTCCAGGGATACATGGCAAACGGCATGTCTGCTTACGGCAAGGAGGGTTAGCTTAGTGAGCGTGTCGGGCGAGTCTGTACCTTGTGCAAGTGCTGATTGGGCCCGATGGAAATATTCTGCTACATCGAAGGAAGACGAAGCTGACACATGTGGAGCGTGCGCTATTTGGAGACTCGACAGAGGATTCATTAACCACTGTTGAGACACCGCTGGGGCCTGGTCCCCTACTCTGTCTGCCACGCGCGCTAGAAGGCGGCGTATATATCTTGTCACCAATCAGCCCCTATCTGCTCAAGGCGCAAAGATCCACTCTGAAGGCCAAGCCGGCACCTCCAACGGCAGTTTCATGCTCAGCGGCGGGGACGGCGCGGCGTGTCTTTGGACCGGACGGGCCGACAGCTCACAGAGCCCACCGATCCTCTGTATGATGAGCTAACCCTAGGCGACATTGATCGGGACCAGATTGATTATGCGAACATTTGACGGACCCCGTTGAGCACTACTCCCGTCCAGATCTTTTGAGGTTGCTTGTGGATGATCGGCCGAAGCAGCCAGTTACTAGACGTTGAATGCCTACACCAGTATGTGTACTCCATGTTTGTATCTGGTGAAATACTTGTTATTCACCGAACGCTCTACTATCTCTGCTGCAGACCATAAGCCTCAGTCTGCAGGACAATTCGCTCCTGGCTTTCGCTCCCCGTTTCCTGTAGGATCGTGGTCCCCATTCCCAGACTCTTCTTTCTCCTGCTATTGCCGGTGTCTTTCACGGGGGTAACCTGCAGCTCATATGGATTACTCGAAGACTGTTTATACCGCGAGTCCTTGGTCGATCCGAACTTTCGGAAAAGGGGCAACGGCTTCAAAGAGGAGAGCGAACCGGCCACCAGGCCCAGATTGAACTCAATGACCATCCAGTACAGTGAGGACGTCGCATCAACTTGAAGTACTATTAGCACTGAAAGGCGAGACCCAGACTGAATATACATACAGGTAAGATCCTGGGAACCGTTTCGCAGATAGTCCAGGGTACTGAACCGGACAATGGGCGCGATGCATGCGATGATGCCGGATCCGAAAATCGCCAGCAAAGCGACAATCTTCCTGGTCGGCATTTTCAATCCAATTAGCACCGGGACTGGTGCGATGAGCATGACCAGGTCGCCGACGAAAATCAGGACTGCCTGATACAGTGTGATCTGGTATAGGGTGTAGTGGTCGTAGCACTGTGGGTTCTTGATGGTCAAATCAAACGCAGCCCTAGATTCAAACGGTTAGAAGGCATTCGGACCAGATGGACAGTCGGTTACCTGGGTGGGTTGCATTGGAATGCCAGGACGAAGGACCCAGATACGGAGAAGAGGACCTGGAAGACCATGAGAGCGGCAGTGAGTCGCGGCATCCAGGCTGATCACGATCAGTAGTTGAGCAGACCCAGAGGAATGGACTTACAGGTGACGTAGAAGATTCGCCGCAGGAACATCAGGATACTGATTTTGACTGACATCGATGCGTAGAGATAGATACACATGGCCGCGTAATATAGCTTCACATCTCCAAGTCAACCATTGCCAGTCGCTGTTGAATGCCACACCTACTTTGAGCCAAGTCGCCCGGTCCTCCTCAGACACATTCTGCATATGCTGGCCCTGCCCGTAGTAGACAACTGCAACTCCGAGTCCGTTGAACACCTGTGTGACGAGCTAGAATTCAATCAGTTAGAAGTGAATGCGCTCAAGAACAAAAGCAGGGAGCATACCAAAGCAACGCAGACGGCAATGTCATCAGGGCCAAAGCTTTTGATTACAACTGCTCGCGTGTAAAGCTAGAGGGTTGTCAGCATGCAGGGTCTGCAGGGAGTCGAGACTTACCCTCAGGCCACAGACGAGCATCGACAGGACTGCGGTGCCGATAATCAATCCGTAGGCCAGCGACTGCTGATATTGTTCATCTGGGGCTAGGCCACGAGCCTGCAGTGGGAATAGCATAATGATCACGTATATCAGCAATGGCGAGCGACGAGAATTTCCTCAACATTGTGGGATGGTGACATGTTAAGAGGACTGAAAGGAGCCCACTGCTGTGGGAAGGCCCCTGCGATTAATCCGTGCAGAATTCCGATGGGTATATGACAGGTACTCTGCAGTAGCGAGGATACGAAGCCGGCCTGCAGCTAAGAGGGCCAACGTCTGACAGTCTCTCCACTCTCTCCACAGCGCTCCCCACAGCGAGTCCAGCCCAGTGGCGGCCATGCTAGTGGCGGCCTGAGCGCAACGCCTGCCGCTAACACCAACAGTCTCCGAATGGCGGCGCCCCATGATGGTTTTTATTCGGTGCTGAAACGCCCGTTTCTCTAGGGCAAGCCATCGCCTTCCCGTCTTCCTCTCTTCCTCTCTTCCTCTCTTCCGCGAGGTTCCTGGCCTCGGCCCCTGGGGCCCTCAGGCTTGAGATATAAATACAGTTCTTCGCACTAATGAGTCAGTCGCACGTTCCGCTCAGCCGACTCCTGCCATCCTCCCAATGGCGGAATTCAATCAGGATAATGGCCGTTTCAAGGTCCTGATCGCCGGGGGCAGCCTCGTCGGCCTTGGGTTAGCCCTTGCGCTCGAGCGCGCTGGGATTGATTACGAGCTTTTTGAAAAGGGACAGTTTGCACCGCAGTTGGGCGCCTCAATTGGGCTGCATCCTCACTCCTTGCGGATCCTGGACCAGCTGGGCGTGTGGGGTGATATCGAGCGAGAGGTTGTCCCGTTGGCAGACCGCAATCATTACAGCGAAACCGGCTATTGTTTTGAGGAGTCGCATGTTATCGGGGCGATTCACAAGGTGTAAGTCGACTATTGGAGGCTGGAGCCCTGCTAAAGCAGATGGAATAGACTCCGCCGACCGATTATATTCATGGAACGGTGCAGAGCCTTGGAGATCCTATACAGCCACATTCGAAACAAATCAAAGCTGCATTCATTCAACGGTGTTGTTGACTACGCGGAGACCAAGGACGGCGTTGCAGTCACCACGCAGGACGGCCAGACACATCGTGGGCATATCCTTGTTGGAGCGGATGGGATCCACAGTGGAGTGAGGCAGTTGATGGCAGAAAAGATCCGTGATATTGACCCCGAGTCAAGCATACATTTGGTCGAGGGTAAGACGGTTGAGGGCTGATAACTTAGGGTTACCTTGATGTACTGACTGCACAAGGGTTCACGAGCGAGTACAATTGCATCTTTGGAGTGTCAAAGAACGGCCCCGATAGTCTCTTCCTGCCCGATGGAATGGTCCACAATGTCTACTATCCCAGATACTCTGCCGTCGCAGCTGCCGGAGTGCATGGGCTAGTCTTCTGGTTTCTGTTTGTCAAGGCCGCTTCCAAGACAAGGACGCCGAATTGTCCACGATTCAACCACGACGACGCAGAAGCCCTCATTCGCGAGTACGGGGATGCACAGGTTGGGCCAGGCTACACGGTACGAGATCTCTGGAATGCCCGGGTCAAGGCTACAATGGCACCACTGGAGGAAGGTGTCCTGAAGAAATGGAGCCACGGCAGAGTTGTCCTTATGGGTGATGCGGTGCATAAGGTTAGATTCCTCCCATACGACACGAGATCGATGGCCTGACTTATCTACAGGTTACCATCAACCCAGGGCTGGGAGGAAATCTGGCCTACGAAGGCATCGCCCGCCTCACGAACGGCCTCGTTCCTCTGCTCAGAGAGCACCCCAACCCATCCACCGAGCAGTTGGGCCAGGTGTTTGACGGATACTTTGCAGGCCAAAGTCCGCGAGCTCAGACCGTCTGCAACCTTTCTGGACAGATCACCCGGTACGAAGCTCAGGATAACTGGCTTTACAAATTCGCAGCACAATACATCATTCCCCTGGTTGGGGACAGCAGCAAAGCCAATGCATACGCTGGGTTCTCAAATCGGGGCCCGTGGCTTGACTATCTGCCGCTGCCTGCAATGGATGCAGACCTTCCACATCAACGCGCAGAGAAGTCAGATCGTACCAATGGGGGCATTGCCACGTATTCGATAATCGGGGGCGTAGTCGCTGCAGTCGGAGTGGCTGCAGTTATGTATCAGAATCACGAAAGGGTGTCCAAGTTACTGACGGGCTTGTAGGATAGATCGCTTATGTATATGTTAGATCTGTACAGTGATATGACGTGTCATACATTATACCCCATAATACACTGGTTTCCAATTGGCAGGTTCCGGTCCCAGGCTAATGCACCACATACGTTTTCCCGCTAGGCAGTGTAAGGAACGGCAACTGAGCGACCCTGGAGCAACTGCATATCCAGATCTGACCGATCGGAGTCACGGGCCGTTGGCTGAGCCATGTGGATACAAGGTTAGCGCTAGGATCCCCGGAGTTGGGTGTGGTCTTCAATCGATTAGACTTAAACTGGTGATTGGGTGGTCGGCTGGGGTATCCAGAGAACATAGCCCTCGCTTGATTGTCACAGCAAAGTACAACCATGTCAGGAATGTCGTCTGATCGTTGCGAACGCCAACTCCCCGCCTGTACTGTAGTCACCCGCAGCAACAGCGTAAGCAGCGGCCAATAAAAGGGCCCTGGAGCAGCTATATCTCCAGACCAGTTGATGCTATAACTTACAGATGGTTCCAAGAGCCAACCGAATTCCCACGAGCAATGCACCAGGCGAGTCACCTACATAACCTTTGTGGATCAGTTTTGGTGATGTGATTGAATCCGTATATGCAGCTGACACTGAGAAGGTGCTTTCTTCCTTATATTTCCCCACTCTGATACAAGCAGAATGTATCACACATGCAACGAACATGGGCAAATATAATTGATTGAATAACAGTAATTCTTGCACTGAGAAAGATTTTGATATCATTTTGTCCGAATCAATTTTCCTGCACCCAGCCGGGATATGGTACATCATGAAGGGTACAGTGAGCGTCGATATCAGCCTCCCTCATGCCCACGCCGCAGTAGTCAACCCGTATGCAATAGAATTGAGCTGACTCTGATCCTCATGAAAACGTGGAATAAGGGATAGCACAGCCTCATCGAAATCAGTGAAATGCGGCTGGATTGACAATGCCGCGCTTTCAAAAACAGGAGGATATGCACCAGAATATGCCCAGTCAATCAACCACACCTGATCATGTTGATCTAAGATCAGGTTTCGAGGACTGATGTCCTGGCGTGTAAGGACAAACTTGGCAAAACGAAATGGCGGAATGTCCTGCCGGGCCTGACGGACGCTCTTGCAGATATCTAGCTTGTGGTTAAACCAAGCTTCCATTTCAGCACAGTTCATGAACGGCCCAGCGCTATAATCTGTGAAGAAAAAGCCACGGCACGGTCCTCCACCAATGGGGCCAGGATGTGAAAGCTCAACAGACTGCATCTCTCGGATCATTTCAGCAACTTGCACAGTGGTATTCCCTTGGGTGTCAGGGGGCAGGCTATTCCAGCACTCATCCAGCGGCTGGCCTGAAATAAAATCCATCACAATATACCCACATGTACCGAAATATTGTGTATCATCATTGACTTGGAATGACCGATAGACTCGTGGTGCTCGAATGGAAGTTTTGGAAGCAATAAGACGGAGCATTTCCGCTTCACTAGTCATGACACTTCCGCCACCCTTCATGATCAAGGTCTCTGAAAGTCGGACAACTGTCGTTCCACCTAGCTGATGAATAATAGGGGCCGATGTGAGGAAAGCTGCCAGTTCCTCATCTGAGACAGAGTCAAGATCTTTTCCATCCAATGGGAAATTCCCATCACGGTCGCGGCTTTGTGGCTTGGTGTAGGAATGTCAGCAAATGATATTCAGCATATTATGAATAAACATACATGGGATATCGGGCGCATGGATAGATCCATTTCACTGAGATGGCAATAAATGTGGGGGAATATGAGCGATATTGCAAACTTCGGGAATACTTTCACAGGCTGTGCAGGATATATAATCGAAGGCACGATAGTTACTAAAACTTTCTCTGTTCCAGGATTCACTTTGCATTACCTGTACCCTAAGCATTCTGGCTTCAAGTGATTATTCAGTATGTTTTATTAAGCATGTTTTCCATGTAATACCACATTCGTTTAGACGATTTGTTCGGCGTCTACAGTAGCAAAATTATTGGCTGCTGCGGGTCCTAATATGTCCTGTTTAGCCGCCCGAGGTCTGCTGGTATGAAACAATCAAGCATACCACTTTTTTAGAAAGCCGGGACGGTCTAAATCTACTTTAATAGGTGGGATAGCCGTTTCATTTCATTCACTCATCATTCTTCGGATGCTTATGCTACACTCAAGCGACTTCTTCATCACTCGCAGCACAGGTGCAGACCTCTGTTGGCTATCAACATGGGGCGTGAGTCATGATCGCACGACAGCCTGTTCATGCCTTGGTGACTAGTTCCTTAACTGCCGTTTCGTCGCTGGAGGTGGTGTCATCGACGTCCGCCTGGCCGACGTGCATCTTTGCTATGCGGCGTGCCACGCGCGGTGGATCGAAGATAGATTGGGACTGCGCAAAGATCTCGTCAATGTCCTCCAGGGAGCAACCCTTAGTCTCTGGGAAGAACAGGTACACGCAGGGGATGATGATTGCATTCATGACGGCGAAGATGACATAGTACCAATGCCCAATGGTGGCGAACCCGACTGGCGTGATCTGGGCCAGCAGGAAGTTAAAGACCCAAACGGTCGCTGTCGACACGGCGCTGACGGCAGCACGGATCTGCAGCGGTGCCATTTCGGCTGCATAGAGAAAGGTGAGGCCCGAGTAGCCGACCGTGAAGATGAATTGGAATAAATAGAGAAAAACCACCGCCACGACGAGCGCACCGGTGTTGTTCTCCGTCGAGGTTGTGCCTGCCAATACCGCCATGCAGATGGCCATCGCGCCCGCGCTCCAGAGCATGAGGGGCCGCCGGCCGAGGCGGTCGATAGTGAAGAAGGCTAGGAACCCGCCGAAGGGCTGGGTGAGGCCCATAGCGGCGGCCAGGATCCGGGACCGCACCGGGTCGAGCCCGAGGTTCTGCTGGAAAATGGTAGTCGCGTAATAGGTGATCAGGTTCACTCCGCACATTTGCTGAAACATCTGGCCCGTGGCGGCGAGATATGCACGGTGGAAGAGGCGCTGCTCGCCCATGGTGAACATGTCCCTCCAGGTCCCTGAGCCGGCGTGGGCAAGAGATGTTTTGATGTCGTCGATGCTCTGGGTGAGGACTTCCGAATCCTCTTCTATGTCCTGCAGCGCGGACAGAACCTGGCGGGCTTCCCCGTCCTGGCCGTTCTTGATCAACCAGCGGGGTGACTCTGGGAGCACCATGATGGAGGCCATGGCGATGAGTGGGAGAACGAGCTGGAAGGCTAGCGGAAACCGCCACGAGACGGAGTTGCCTTTGACAAAGTAGAAGCCGAGGTCAATCCAGAGGGCGCTGGTGACGCCGATGCCGACGAAGATCCCATCCGTCACCACGTTCGACCCACGCTTGTGAGCTGGGGAGATCTCCGACTGCCACACCGGGACCGTGGCCAAGTATCCGCCGATGCCGAGACCGAGTACCAGTCTAGCAACGATGAATTGTCCAAAGTCGAAGGACGTCGCCATTAAAATGGCACCGATCATTGTGATACAATTTGTAACGAAGATGACCTTTCGTCGGCCCCAGAGATCGCCCAGGTAGACGCACGACAGGGCGCCGAAAATACCCCCGATGGTGTAAAGCGCGATGACGGTGCCTATGCGAGAACCCTATCTATCAGAGCCATGACTCCATCCCGAGCAAGATCTATATCACTGACCTTGGATCTGGGAGTTCTCGTGGTTCTGGGCGCCCTGGGTGTTGATCGTGTCCATGCGCGGAAACTGTTCGTTAAAAGCATCAAGGGTCAATAGACCGCCAGCCACACTCATGTTGTAGCCGTAGCATGTGAAGGTTGGGCAGACGACCAGCATGACTGCCGCCCGGAGAAGAGCATTACCACGAAGGCCAAAATACGACTTGGTGCCCATGTTGATGAATAAGATGGAGTCATGGAACAAAAGAACATGAAGAAAATAAGGGTTGGGGAAGGCGACAATTAAGTGTTATCATTGCAGCCGAGAGGCACTTATCAACGAGTCTAGCATTATGGACCATAGTTGTTGGCCATGTCGAGATTTTCGGCAATCGCCGTTCACCGTTGATCAACAAGGTGGAAAAGCCTGTGGGCTTCGGCCGTCAGCGGGCTACCGTCTACGTCCCACCTGGTAGAGATTATGGGTCCTTTAGGTGCGGGGGAGTTCTTGTTTGGATAAAGCAAAGACCCCCGAACGGGTGCAGTCAGGCGAAGACTCTGATGTGCTGTTGGCCTGAGCGATGACGGGTTTACTTCAATTCTTGCCGCTGAGGTCACAAGTTGTGAAACCAGCCGGTGGATTGACGTTGCCTCTGTGTTCGCGAAAATGGCCAATTTGACACAGGCCGCCCAGTCACCATCCGGCATAGTCACTCTTTGTACTGTCAAGAGCCCCGTCCTGTGATGGCGACTAGAACATGAAGAAATCACTTACGCTCGTCTCTTTTCGGAAACTGCCCACCTTAGGTCAATGCCATGGCCCATTCCCGAAAATATCAGTCGCTGAAGCCTGAGTCTACCAAGCCCTGGGGTAAGAGAAGACGAGAACTTTTTGTTTCAAGCATGCATTCTGACAGCGCAAGGAGTTTTCTTTTTGTTTTTGCCGTGGCCATATCTATTATGCACGATAGAGACGGATGGAGACAGGATTGAGGAGATGGTCCACTCAGACATCGTCCAGGTCAAGAATCCGGGGCAAATCCGGGGTAAAATCCGGGGTGTACCAATAATGATTTCAAATTATGCGTCAACATATGAACCTCAGAAGTCATCTCTGCCAGTGGGCCTATATATATATATGTAAGACCGGCGCGGTCTTAGTAGATCATCAGATTAATCTACTGTATCAACTAATATGAATAGAATATTTGTATAAGATAAAGAAGTCAGAATTAATTACTTAAAGACCTCTATCTAACCGCTTATCTAGCTTCTTCTTATAGCTAGCTGTTCAGAATCTGTAAGAAGCCACCAATGAGACGAGGCCGGAACGACTATATCCCTGATACTCTGAGAATCCTCCACATCACCGAACCAACTGAGGACCGAAGGCCTCCTAACTGACCTCCTAAGAACCGAATACCTGAGTCGGTAGATGTGTCAGGCAGGGGGCTTAAAGACCTCAGGAACCCAGACAGCCTAACCTATAAGGAAGGACTAGATAGTTAGTAGTAGAGGTCTTCAAGCAATTAATTCTGTTCAACTCACTCAAGCCTGAACTCTTGTTCCTCGTTGGTCAGTTTAGTATCGTAGAGAGTCTTAGTGGATCGACGCTCTAACAAGGCCTAGCCGGTCTTACAATTTGGTTTTAAATCAATGCGTGAAGCACGCCCTTTGATGCGGTGCTTTAATGTTGAATGTTTAACATTATATGCAGCTGCAGCAGCTTGGGCATCCTTATATTAACCTTTTTAAATTGCTTGAATAGCAAGTAGTATTCTGCCTTCTTGTTGAACAGCTGAATCTGCAGAATTGGTGGACATTTTGTTGTTTAAATGATGGTATTTCAACTATGGTCGGAGATTAGCACTTGCGCAGTGGTGCTGCTCGCTCAGTGGTGGATTATGCTAGTACAGTAGTATTAGTACGGGCTTCGATTTTGGCTGACAGGCGGCAACTCTAGACCTTCAACAGCATAAACCCCCACCATGGCCCGCCTGGTGTCCTTTCCCCCAGAAATCCTCGACCGACTTTTCTTTTATGCTGATTTGACGACGCGCAAGAACCTGCGATGCTCCAGCCACGTTCTCAGCGCCATTGGTCAGCCCTGGGTCTTTGACTGTCTGACTGTGAGTCTGACTGATGCGAGCTGCGACCGACTAGACCACATTATCAGCAGACCCGTGCTTGCTAAGTGCGTGACCAAGCTTTATATGAACACGTGGAATCTGGACGACGAGGTTAGTGATTGGGATTACTTGCAAGAGTTCCAATATCAAGAGAATTGTCGGTCCAGAACCAGCCTTGGGGAGCGTTTATGGAATGTGTTTGACCGTCTTAAAGAGCTTCCTCGCCTGGAGAGTCTTATTCTCCGGTTTCATAATGATTGTGGCGAGACTGAATTTGACAACTGTCTCCAGAGTCTCGCCGTTAGGGATGTAGTATTGACGCGATTTCTGTCGGCAGTGGTTGCTCTGCCCCGGCCTCTGCGGGAGTTGGGCCTGCTGGACTTCCAAAATGTTTATTTCAATGAGACCCAAACCGCAGCAAATCGCAACAAGGTCCTGAACAGCCTCCAAATTTTGAGGCTTGATGTCACCAATGTTGATCGGGAAGAGAGCCAGTTCGTCCATGTATGTGCATTGAGACCCTTCTGTTGCACTTGCAAACTTCGCCTTTTTTTGTCCTAAT
Source organism: Aspergillus unguis (assembly GCA_018408605.1). Classification (NCBI taxonomy): domain Eukaryota; kingdom Fungi; phylum Ascomycota; class Eurotiomycetes; order Eurotiales; family Aspergillaceae; genus Aspergillus; species Aspergillus unguis. The sequence continues at coordinate 2,730,998 of JAGUQC010000004.1, forward strand.
ATAGGCCCGAAATGCACAGGACTGCTACCGCAAACTGCCATGCTCCTGGCTGAAGCCCACAATGGCCAACCTCGAGCACTTGACGTTATACTCTGGCCTACGTGCTGGTTTCTGCCCAAAACTAGACCTGCGTGGCCTGCATTTCCCGCGCTTAAGATCGCTTTCTCTCGGCAACTACGCCTTCATGCATGACTCGCAGCTAGACTGGATTCTTTCGCACGGCTCGACCCTTCTCGAGCTCTACCTGGATCAATGCACTATCATTTATGAGGCAGCACTCTCTTTTAATGTCGATGAGCCGATCCCCGTTTCGGCGACCATCCTTTCCTTGGAAGACTTTCACCCGCATCCGGACCTGGTGGTCGACCGACTCTACGCCTCGTACAGCGGACGCTGGGCCAATTACTTTCGGGCCTTCCAAAATGCCCTCCCCCATCTACGGCACTTCCGGTTTGGATTCACGCCGGGGAGGTGGACCAGGAGGATTTTGCCGTTTGAACAAGACATGCAGATTGTGATTGGATTCCATCAACAGTGCTACATGGTCTTTTATGACAAAACTTTATGGCCCGTGTATCTGCGGAAGATGAAGTGGAGATACGACTCGGGTGGGCATGAGAGACGCAAGGATGAGAAACCCTTGATGCCGTCTAATGAAGACCGCAGCGCTTTATTGGAGTTGTGTGCTAAGGTTGGGCAGTCACTCAAACTACATGAAGGGGAGTTCTTGAACCCAGAATAAGGATAGCATCTCCTGACAACACACCTATCTAAGTTGTACATAAACCTTTGTCAATGCCTGTTTTACATGAGGGAATGGTCGAACTTGTTCTCCTGCTTCATTTTCCTTATACTCATTCACTCTGACCCTGGCCACTATCTCAGCCTTGAATGGCAACGCGGGATGGCTCCAGATATGGTTGACAGCATCATGATAGCATTCAATATTAATCCCCCTGAATCCTTTCCAGGCCGCCTCCCACATCAGCCAGTGGGCCATGGTCTTGGTGATGCCCGCGTTCATGTAATCTGCCCGTGTGGCCGTCCCCATCCGCTTCAGCACCTGTCTGGGTCCTTTTGCTTCCCATGTGCCTGGGTCCCTTGTATCTCCAGCATCGAGGAAGGCAGCAAAGACCGGGAAGTGAGGCAAAGCATCTGGCTTGAAAAGGGGCACCACTTGTTGCATATCGATTGGGTCCGCAGCGTCAAATGCAAGGGCGATGGAAGCCAGTGGAAAATCCATTTGTTCAAGGATGTCATCACCAGTTAAGCTGGAATCCCACTCCTCTTCCCAGTACATGGCCCCTCCTGTTGCTGCAGACTCCGTTCGTTTGAATCGATACTCGGTGTCAAACACCCCATAGGAGAGACCGGAGTCAATTTGGTGCTGGACCAGATACGTGGCGCCATTGAAGGTCGCTCGGAATCGTTCCGTCTGGTTCTCAGGGTAGAGCTCGGCCCATACAGGGGAGTGAAAGACGTTGCTGTGGCTGATGATTGCTTTGGCCCATTCGAGATGTTTGGGCTCAAGCTTGCGGATCTCAAAGCGGGAATCGATCTTGATCGGGTTCGTCATGATGAAGATCAACGTTTCGAGATGAAATGACGGGTGGCCTACTCTGTAATGGGAGAAGGAGTCTTTAAACTGATCATCATCTCACATCAGCACTATGTAATGCCTGACCGCATGCAACCCCAACCCTGCCATCCCCCACTTTGACCTGATCCAACCAATCAATATCTTAGTCTGCATTTGTCCGACCGAGCAGTTCTGGATGGATCCTCTCAGTCCAGTTCGAGATCATGTATCTATACTGCAGATCCTACTGCCAGCTGTTTCCCTTCCATGGGAGATGTTGACGGAGCTGGCATAAATATCAGACATTGACCAACCCCTCCCACGCTTTCCAGTCCTCATCTCGTCGACAGCCTTTTAAAATGGCTACCCTCTCCCCTCTTTCTGAGCCTGTCCCTGGCGGCTTCCGCTGGATCATCACCCCCGAAGAGCGAGCACACATCGGCTCTTTACTTGACTGCCATGGTATTCCTTCCTTTCAATGTCTCCAAGGCCCTCAGCTCTAAGTAAAATACCCGGGCTCCGACATCTCGCGCCCGGCCACGCTCATGGTGCAAGACCGCAAAATCTGCACCGGCTGTGGCAAGCACTCTGGCCTTGATGACTTGATCCAAAACGCCCTTTTCGCTCGGCATCCATTCGGCCTTATTCATGTTGGATGTGCTCCAGAATAGGCCCAAAAAGGATAGTCCAGCCCATGAGCTGTTTTGCTCGCGGTGTGGCGTGAGACATTCTGACATGTTCCTTTGGATTCCTTCTAACCCTTGGTTATAATCGTGATGGTGTCTTTAACCCATTCTTACTCCTGGGCTGCAGCCCTGCATCCATTAAAGTAGCAGTCATTGCACAGCTTTCTCAAGGATTTCCAAATCTTTCTTCTTTAGCTCCTGCTGATATTGCCTGATGTGCAAGTCTGGAATACAAAGATAGCCCATCATTCCTATCTTGTGTCCCGCACGTGGAACCCATTGCCCTCACCGTCCATGTCAACCTCTGCGACAACTTTCTCCTCTAATACCAACTTGTAAATCCTCGCCTTCTCCAAACCTACACTTACATCCTCCGCCTCCGTCTGACATCCTGTAAAGTGCACCTCGTCAAACCCAACAAATGGCACGGGTTCGCCTCCCGACTGGAAGTTCTCAACCACCCATTCTGCGCTTGATCCGACCATGGTAGCAGTACTCTTCGGCGCACTGACCGTGTTGGTCACTATGACCCCGGTGCTTTGATTCTCAACAATGCAAACCCCCTGATTCATGTCCAGCGATGTGATGTTGACAGAAAGGACAAGCACATCGCCTGGGATGACATAGATCTCGCCATAGTACTCCGCGTACCCTGGGTACCACTCGAACCAAGCGTCGGTGTATGGACGCTACGAGAGACTGACAATTGACCTTCATTATTAAAAGAGAAGAATCATGACCGAACATACCACAGGGCGTGGCTTCAAGGTTATATACCGCGACTCGCGCTAGGGCTTTTGCTCGCTTCGACCGAATACGCCCTACTCTAAATAACCCTCGCTACACTTCTTACGAGGCGCTATTCATCTAGTCCTAGCTACTCCGTGGACTCGGCATTTTGCTTGATGCAATCTAATTATTCTAACATCGGTCGGGGGACTTATATTACATCGCCGTCTTGGAATGGTCACTCAACTAGCCGCTCTCATCTGGTTCCCAGTTTTGCTCCAGTTGCCGCCGGCAACGGAGATGACGATGGTCTTGCAGTTGGCGATAGAAGTGCGGCAGAACTGTACAAGCGCCGGGAGATCGAAGCGATTGAGGCGTTGCCGATGGGCTGCAGCGGGCCATTGGTATTTTGGCATCCAGACACATAGTCGACCGTCACATAGCACCCGTCGGCAAAATATGCATGGCCGCAGATCTCACATTGCCCCCCTGACTCTTGGAAAATATGGTCATACGCCCTGGAGACCTGTTAGCCAGCTCACGGACGATCGAGGGGTAAACTGAAGCTAGTAGGGCAAAACATGGTATGAGACAGCGGCCCCCCCCCCCCAGCAGGTAGGATATAAATTAGGAGTCTAGAGAAAGTAATAATACTCAGCTATTTAGAACTAGCCTCTATATCCCTATTAGCTATCTGGTGGATATATAATAGCTAGTTAAAGTTAGATCTTTTAAAAAGTAGGTATAAGCTAATAATTCAGGCTTATAATAATTATTAGTCTAATCTATCTAGATTTTTTTTTTAAGTATCTTCTAAACTAGGTATATATACTAATACTTAATCTACCCTCTAAATAGAGATTATAGATGTTAGGCGCAACTAAGAGAGTTGTGTAGAGTATATGGAAGCATGAATCCGCAGATAGGCAAGGTAGGTAGTATTGCATAGTAGAACTAATTACTGATCTCCTAAATGAGACTCAGCGGGTGATATATAATGATTGTGCGTTATATGGCCTAATCTTAGTGGTGCCTGAGGCACCCACAACAGTATTAGTGGTAATAGTTACCTCCCCCCTTTATAAAGACTGTGCCCTTATAGTCTCAGGGTCCTGCCTGTCACTCTAACATCTTATATATCATATATGTAGGTCCGTAGTCCTATTAGTTATATATAGAGGCTGCCTTTGCAGTACAACAGTATCTATACTATATAATTAGTTATTTAATTAGCTGTTAAGTATGACGGCCGTCGGCAGATATTCTGTATATTAGAAGCTATCTGGTACGAATGTCTAAAATACAAAGTGTGAGGAGGAAAATTAGAGATCTGTTGATCTGTGGGTTTGACTATTTAGCATGACGGCGCGCTAGCACTGGACAGGCAAGCAGTTATAAATAGCAATATATTAAGATATGTTAAAGTCTGTAACAACCCCCCCTTCTAAACCTTAAAATGTCCTTATTTTGACTTCTTTAGAGCTGCCAATTCATTATCTTTATTTAGGGTAAGATACTCCTCCTTCTCTACTGCCTGTAACCAAGCATTGAGCTGTTTTAGTAGTCTAGGATAATCTAGATATTGCTGATGATATACTATAACTTTCTTAGGTATATTTATAAAGTTGCTTGCTGGATACTAAGTATTATTAAAGTTATATTTTATAAACTATACTTTATACTGTAGGCAGTGTTTCCTGCCTACTATTCTAGAAGTTATAATCTTCTCTACTTCCCATTTATTCTTACTGTTAATCTGTATGGCGTCTAGTGGATTGATTACTTGCCCGGGCAGGGGTTCTGTAGTATAGGCCAATTATAACTTCTCTAATATGAATATTAGGTGTATATATGAACTTTTAGGTAACTGTAGTTTATATAAGTTCCTAACTTTCTTAATGATCCTATACAGTCCTGCTATTTAATTAGCCAGTTTCTTAGAAGGGCAGTCTATAGTCTAATCATTAATTATAACCATTACTTCATTACTAACTTTAAAAGGGTCTTTTTAATGCCTGTGGTCTATATGAATCTTTATTTTTCCTTAAGCTGTCCTTATCTACTTTCTAGTGAACTCCTAAACTTCTTGGATCTAACAGGCTATTTCTTGTGCCTTCTCCTAACTTAGTATATAGGATGGTGACTTTAGCTCTACTGTAACAGTCCAGTCTATTAATATGTGTGGTTTGAAGCCTCTCTCTACTAGAAAGGAGGACACTCCTATAGATTCATTTAGCAGGCAGGCATGGGTGAAGTTCAGTATTAGTAGCAACTTATCCCAGTTATCCTAGTAGTATGAGATAAATGGCTGGAGTTGCTGGGTAATTTATTAATTCATAACTTCTACCTGCCTGTTTGCTTCAGGGTGATACCCTGAAGTCAGGCTTATTATTACTCCTAGTGTTTTATATAACTGCTTCTAGAATTCTAATATAAACTGGCCGCCCTAATCTGATATAATGGAATCCGGCAGTCCTACCCAGGGATAGAAATGGGTTATGAATAGTTAAGCTATTTTTAGTGCCTTGATAGTCTTTCTGTATATTACTGTATAAGCTTTCTTGCTTAACTAATACACTGCTATAAAAGCAGCATTATTCCCACTCCAGGATGTAGGAAATAAGTAGAAATCCATATTAATATATTGCTAAGGGTGTTCTAGAACTAGTAGAGGCTGTAGTAGTTCTAGTAGTTAATCCTAAGAGTCCTTTATCTGCTTATAGATCATGCAGTTGTCAAGATATTAGATAATATCCTGATTCTATATTAGCTAATAGTATCTTGCCCTTATCAGAGATCTTATTTTAGTATGTCCTGGGTAAGCAGTAGATGTCTGCTAATAGGTTTCATCTAGTAGCTGTATAACTAGGTCTCCTCTATCAGCTACTACTAAATAGTCTTAGAAAAGTAATCTTCCCTCAGTATTAATCTTCCAGTCTGTATATCTTTCACAGGCCTTTTAGCAAAAGTCCTCTAATAATATACTATTCTAATTTGCTTCTAGTATTTAATCCATAATATACAACCCTAGGTTTATAGGGGCTAATTTAGCTTATCCTACACTTCTTAACTGGTAGACTTGATCATCCAACTATTCCAGATGTAGTAGTACTTGATTTTATTCCTCTAGATTTTCTAGGATATCTTTAGGTTAAGAAAGAGCATCTGCTAGCATGTTCTTCTTTCTAGGTTAGTACTAGATTATAAACTTAAAGTAGGATATAAACTCTGCCTAGTTTACTTATCAGCAGTTCAGCTTTTATTTAGTCATAAAGTATTCTAAAGCTTAGTAATTAGTAAGGATATTAAAAGGTTCTTTTTATTATAGTCCCTTTAGTTCTGTCCTCTATTCCTCTAATAAATATACTATCACCAACATCTCCTTGTTATAGATATTATAGTTGTGCTCCAGGCTACTTATTATCTTAGAGAAGTAAGTAATTAGGTGCTATAGGTCTCTATAATACTATTATAGCATACCTACTACTACTCCTTATAAAGTATTAGTCTCTACTTGAGTTGGTAAGGAGGGATTATAGTATTATAGGACAGGAGTTAATATTAGAATTACCTTTAGTTATTTAAATACATTCTTACAGTTATCTCTCTAGGTGAAGGGTGTGTCCTTCTGAGTTAATTAATTTAGGGGTTATGTAATTTGACTATAATCTTTAATAAACTAATAATAGAAGTTGCAGAACTCTAAGAAGGACTAGACTCCTTTTATTATTATAAAAGTAGCCCATTCCTTGATTGTAGAGATCTTTTCTGGGTCAACCTCAATCCCTTCAGTAGAGATTATAAATCCTAAATACTTTATCCTGGTGATGTGAAACTTATATTTATAGATGGCCATCTATAATCCTGCTGCTTAGAGGTGCTCTAGTACTGTTTATATATAAACTTAGTATTCCTGTTTGTTTTTACTGTATATTAGGAGGTCATTAATAAAGGTAGTTATATATTAGTCTAGTCCATCTATAAGTACTAAGTTCATATATTTCTGGAAAATGGCCAGTCCATTTATTAAATTAAAGGGTAGAACCTTATACTTATAGCTGCTAAAACAGGATCAGAATGAAGTTAACTCTTTAGAGTCAGGATCTATATAGATTCTATGAAATCCTTGCTGGATATCTAACTTAATAAATATCTTTGCTCATGCCGTCCGGGCTATTATCTTATTAATTAGGGGGATAGGGTATCAGTCCTTCTAAGTAATAGTATTCAACTTTCTGTAATCCATACAGAATTAAAGTCCACCTCTAGGTTTCTCTGCCATTAGAATAGGGGAGGCAAATGACACTATACTTAGCTTAATAAACCCCTTATCTAGGTTCTTTATAATATATTATTATACTGCCTCTAACTCCTCTGCTGACATCTTATAAAGGGGGCTGTAATTAATATTATTTGGTTCAGTTAGCTTAATCTTAGCATTATATCCCTACTAGTATAGAGGGAGCTTATCTGACTTCTTCTTCAGGAACACTTTCACTAAGTTATGATATTATAATAGTAGTGTTCTCCTTATTTACTCCTCCTCTACTTCCAGCTCTGGGTTTCTCAGTTCTAAGATTAGGGCGTTAATCTTACAGATTAATATTGTAAAAACTCTGTTTCCTGCCTTCTAGCTAGTAGGGCAAAACATGGTGTGAGACGGCGGTCCCCCCCCAGTGGTCGGGCCATGAATTGGGTGTCTGGCGGTAGCAACAGGCGTCAGCTATCCAGAACTGGCCTCTATATCCCTGTCAGCCGTCTGGTGGGTGTGTGGTGGCCGGTTGAAGTTGGACCCCCCAGGGGGCGGGCATAGGCTGATAATTCAGGCCTATAATAATTATCAGCCCAACCTATCTGGATTTTTTTTTTTTTAAGTATCCCCTAAACCAGACATATGTGCTGATGCTCAATCCAGCCTCTAAATAGGTATTACAGGCATGGGTAGCCTGGGATGGCTATTTCTTCCAGATGGGCTGATAATTCAAGCCTATATAAATTATCAGACTGCTAAGAATCACCATGCAAATTACTGGCCCGCCAAGAACCCCCATACAAATTACCGGCCTGCTAAGAACCTCTATTAATGATCCATCCACTACTACTACTGTAGCTTGCCCTTATATACCAGTCAGATCCTACTGGACTGGAGTGCTCTTATATAGATGTATAGTATTCCTGGCTGTAGCTATGACCCCTTTGCTATCCTTACTAACCTCTTTTTTTTATAGTATTCCTACAGAACATAATCCCTTTACTGACCTCTTTGCAGAGATAAGGAGTTCCTTATACAGCTGGGTGTAAATATCCAACTACCCTACATTACTAAGCCCTGTCTAGGGTAGAAGTCCAGGAACAGCTATAGGCTGCCCAGCACTATATTGTATAAGTAATACCAGGGGCAGGCAGGTAAATAGACTAGCCTTAACAACTAAGCCAGACAGTAATAAAAAGACTAATAATTAAGCCAGTTAACCAGCTTTAAATAGCCTACCTTACTTCCCCCTGTAGAGAGCTCCTCAACCTGAGGTATAGAAGGCACTCTTATATCCTTCTAGACCAGCCTCAACAACTACACCTGACAGTAATAAAAAGACTAATAATCAAGCTAGTTAACCAGCTCAAACTAGCCTTAATAGGAGATTATGTTTGGTTAAAGCTGTTTATAAAGATTGGTTAGTGTTACTGTTATAAAGGCTGGCAAAGTCTTTTATAAAGATCAGTTAGTATTACTGTCATGAAGGTTGGACTCTACTATTAATATCTATAAGCAACCTTATTCTTAGGATCAGCCTTTATAAAGGCTACTCCTAGTGAATCCTGTATATTACTAAACCTAACCTATTATATTATAAGCTATTCTTATTCCTGCAGTAGCCAGTCCTGAGTAATAGGTGCTATCTTACAGCTATAGAAGCCTACTCTCTACTATGTATCTGGCAGGGGGACCCTATGCCTACTTCTAGATTAGTCTTTTATTATTAAAGAGACCAGACTAGGTCCATACCTAATTTAATCCTTTTTATAGTTCCAGGCCTTGTCCTTATAGTCTATTAGTATTTATTAGGGCTGGATTAGCCCCCCTTATTCCTGGTTTAGATTATAGATAAACTACCAGCTTAGGCTATACTGGGTGACCTGTTCTACTAGATAGTCTGTCTTATATAGCTCCTACTAGTGGTGTTCCCAGGTCTGTGACTACTAAGGCCAGTTACCAGGCCTTTGAGTAGCCTGTTAGGTTGTAATACACTCTCTTATTCTAGTCTTAGTAGTCAGGCCCCAGCCATCCATCTGCTGCTCTCCCTTATAGGATAAGAAGATTGAGGGCAGATGTGCCAGGGAGCTCTATTAAGACCTATATTTAACTCTGGATACTAATGCCTGCTGGTCTAGCAGGGGCCCTATAATCCTGTTTAGATAATAATGGTCTGCAGGTACTGTAGCTGGGATATAGTCTCTATATAATGAATAGTCTGAATTTGCTCTTAACCAGCCCCCCTGTTATTATAGTAGTGGGGCTCTTAAGGATACTGCTGTCTGTGAACAGCTGGCTTAAGATAGGGCCTAGATACTTTGCCTAGAACTAGTAGTCCCCTGCCTGGCAGAGTACTTCTAAGATTAGCAGTCCTAGTGGCAGACTGTAAGGGAAGAGTATAGAGGTCTTAAAACCTGCTGTTAGGAAGAGGTTTGGCTAGTACTTAGCTGCAGGGGGGGCAGTATTAAGCTGTCTAACTGTAACTGTATATATAAGCTCTGGCTATTTGGGGGACTTAAACCCTCTATCTATTCAGTAGAGCCTCTCCTCTGGTGGCTAAGAGAGGTTGTATTATCCTAGTTAGAAGAGGAGGACTTGATTACCTGCTGGGGATTAGATCTGCAGATATTCTCTGACTGCCAACTGCCAGACCCTAGATTATTATCTAAGGTTAGATTAATCACCTCTGCAGTCTTTTATGCCTACTCTAGTATCTATAGGTCTGATTTTAGGCTATCCTGTAGCATTAGCTGTACAGCTACAGGGGCTGACAGTAGAGTAATAGAGACACTATAAGAACTATCCCTTCTTAAGAGTAGAGGAGTGTTGTGGGTTCTATGCTAGACCTAGGTACTAGAGGCTGACATAGAATGAATACTAGATGTCTATATAATCCTTAAGACTGGGTCCCCCCTAACCCTTCTAGCTGTACCTATATAGGTACTATCTGATATAATAGATTACTGCTGTATAGAGGGACTACTCCTGGTAGACAGTTGCTGTTGAGTAGTAGAGGATTAGTACTAAAATAGAGACTAGGACTGGGATGGAATACTTGTATTAGACTGGTTATACCAGAATATTAGACCAGCCTGTGCTATAATAGCAGGGTAGAGGGTTACCTTTAACAGATTTTATACCTAAGGCACCTACTGTACTGCCTGGTCATGTCTAATATCTCCTTTCTCTTACAGGGTTAGGGTTAGCTTAGGGTTAGCTTAGGGTTAGCTTAGGGTTAGGGTTAGGGTTAGGGTTAGGGTTAGGGTTAGGGTTAGGGTTAGGGTTAGGGTTAGGGTTAG